>JAXIUT010000001.1:4197148-4209107 GCA_035586675.1 Eurytoma californica
AATATTACATTGGAATATTTCATACTGCATGGAATATTACAGAAATATTACAGAAATATTCCATGCTATGTGGGTATAATTAACGATAATTATATTTTTATACATGTTACGAAGTATATACGAAGCAGTAGATTTTTTTCAAGTACTAAGACGTGCGGATCTCTCAACGGGATTGCAATGATTTTGTTTGATGTGACTCTGAGAACCGATCCGACTTGGAACGAAAATCGGCAATGAAAAAGAAAAACGTACAAAGTGAATTACCGATCGCTTCGCTCAGACGTAACAAGGCGCCGTTTACCTTTAAAAATCTGCGCAGTGTAATGAACTATACTATTTCGTATCCTGTTACTTTTAACATTGTAAGGCACTAATTTCGAATAATGAAAAACGAACACTCTTACGGTTGGTGAACGGCGTCTCTTAAAAAAAAACACCAACTTGCCCGCTTCGTATGCGTACAAAAATTATCTTCGCATGTACAATTCGGTATAAAAATTGTTTGCGTCTTTGCATTTTCGTTTGATTAAGGATGTTCTATGCTGTCATGCTGCGAGGTAAGGACGAGGGTCCCCTCTCTCCCCGCGGCATCACCCCTCTCGCCATGCACCCCTCCCACAGCCAACAAACTCGACGTTTTGTTAACGTGTTCGCTTGTAACTGTAAGTGCCGCATTCATTTTCATTCTTTGAATGTTTGCCTATTAAACAGCAGTTTTTTTCCTCGTCCCTTAACTTTTTATATTAGATTTTTGCAATCAAAGGCGTAAAAACCTCTTTCTTCTATAAGCGCCTATGTTAAAAACTCAATTTTCCAGAATTTTTTTCTCGAAAACTACAAAGACGAAAATTCTCAAAAAATGTATGCTCATGTTATTAACTAATGAATAATATCAAAAATTCAAGGACTTCTCTTAACTTTTTTGTAACCATACAACATCCTTAAATGACGCTCAAGTTATAGAAGATAGGCGAGACGATCTGACGAAGGAGAATGACACGAGTGCAGTTTCTCAAATAATAAAAAACGAGAGACTAGGGCGATGTATCCCTGTAGGGAAAAAATTGCCGATTGTTTGCTGAATTTTTGAGAAAGTTATTAACAAATTTCTACAAGTTTTTGTTACGTGAGAATGACACAACTCGAAAATTTATACAAAATATTCTTGTACTCGTGCGAAAACTTTGTAGAAAATTATACGATATCCATGATTTTTGCAAATTTTTCCTCACGGGGCTTCACATTCATCAATTAAAACTTTAAACTTTGATCGTTAGACAAATGAGTGACAATCGAGAAAATTCATTAAAAAGCTGTTTAACTGATTTGCGTATGTCCAGGCCGCACACTTCGAGAGTACAAAAGACAATTATCAAATCGATGAACGCGATGTACAAAAAAAGAACGAACGCATACAACAAAAAATACTGCTGCAACAATAAAAACGGAACATTACTTTACACACTTTTTTTTAATGCTCTGCTAGTCAACCATAAACTCTAAGCTAAATCTCATCCTCCCGCGCTTTTAACACTTTGAAAATGCTTCTAATGATTATTACAGGTATACAATAAGTTGTCTAATGTATGGCGCTACTTCCACTACGTAAGAGTCGGTCACTTGGTTCGGCCTTGAAAAATGTAAAAAAAAAGCCGTCGCCGACGAGTGACCGATTCCAGATATATTATATACGCTCAATTCGAAAAGCTGTACCCAACTTAACAAGTCGACTGCGATTAGGAGCTCTACGTTTGGAAAAAGTGACCGATGCGAATTATTGTGGGTCTAAATTTACTGTAAAATGAAAATTTGGCGTTTTATTAAACTCACAATTTTAAAATAACATTGAGGAGAAATAATGAGATGACGAACGAAGTGTTTTATATACAGTAATAAATTATTTATTTATTTATGTACTTAAAAATATTCATATTTTTATTCTGAATAAGCTTGAAAAATACCTTAGTATAGAAGAAATTACAAGAACGATTATTATTAGCACAGGGTTATTTATCATCTGCACTATGAAAAGTCACTTATGAAATTACCATGTTCAGAACAACATTTCTATTTGCCAGTTATTTATAATCTGCAATTCTACATTAACAACAATTTTTACCTATTCTGAACAGTGATGTAACATAAATGATTTTTTACAGTGATTTACAGTTTGGCAGTCTTTAACTTTGCCAAATATTAATTTTATTTGATCAACCGTTTAGTTCTACTCTATCCCACCTACATACAAAAAATATTAATAACATGCTTAAACTTCACTGATACAATAGCGAACGATCACTTTTCCAAATTTTGAACAGTACGTTTTCACTGTGCACACGATGAGATGCAATTGCGAAGGGATTAGTCGATGATCATGATTAAACTCGTATACGGGAATACTGAAAAAAGTGTCTATAAAGTAAAAACGGCAGTCCTTTGGAACGAATAATCGCGTCTTTACTACATGCCCAAAACTCTCCAATGCAAACTGCCTACGTTCTCTAAATTTCTTAAAGCGAATTTCCCCTTTTTTTCGAAGAGTAACTGTACGCCTCCACTTAATCTAAGTGACACATTTCATTACAAATAAAACAAAACAAAATTCATTTTCAAACTCTTCAAACAAAGATAATAATCCATTTATCAATCTCACTAAAAAATTTGAGTATCTTAAGTATAGTTTATCCATTCTAAGAAGGACTAACAGAGACCTCCCTGCATTAAGGAGCGAAATATCCTCTCTGAGAAATTTAGAGCGACTAGGCGCGGCGAAACCGGTAGCGGGGAGTGAAAACAAGTAAATCAGTCTGGTTTGGACGCGCAAAAAAACGCCGCAGTGTGAATTTGGCATATAAATCCTGTCCCTGAGTGGAAGTAATCTCAATAGACGTAATAACAATTATTGTTGCGAAAAATACGGGTAGTAGGGGGTACAGCTTCGTATCGCCGCGCGCACGCTATATCGCACCGTCCGCTGAGCTTCGAATGCCCATGCCCGGTAATATCATATTTGAACAAACGATTTTACAGCACACGCTTGCCTATTATTTTCTCTTAAAAATACCCTATACCAACTACTAAATTTTCATATTTATTTCAATAATTGGTCTTTCCAGAAACCAAAACTTTTTTGTTTTACTTTTTAACAGTTTTATTAACAATCTTTTAAAAAAACTGTTTTAATTGCGTTTACATAACGACGTAATGTAAAAAAAGTGGATATAAATTGATAAAGAAAGCGACAATAACGACATGCATTTTGTTAAGTCACGTGGTATTTACTGATCGACAGAATACTATTTATTAAATAAAGGTAATAAATGCATTTATTTCATGGTTTAAATACGTTGAATTAAACAACGTTGAGTCGTACAAGATATGTTGAAAAAAATTATTAAAACTACGATGGAAACCTAAGTATAAAATATTGCTCAAGCGACGACACGATAAGCTTTGTAATAAAAATGTGACCTTTTATAAAATTATCAAATGTTTGTTAAAATATGATATCACAGTAAAATGATCAAAATATATTCGCTACTCAACAGCGCTTCGATTTTCCATACTAATTTAACAATCAATCTCAATAAATACTTTGCAAAAAGTAAACTGTAGTATATTATACAATATAAATAAAACGTTTTCATTATATGTTTTTAGAGATGTATATACAATAACGCCAACAAAGTCAGTAAAGCAAACAAAAAAGGCAAACTTTATACATAGGTTTAAAAAAAACAAACAAAGAATCTCACAAAAATAATATGACATATAATCGAAATATCGAAAATCGAAGCGTCGATAAGCCAGGAATGGAGCACCGCCAGGCGTGAGAGCATACGAGGCTTGCGAACGAAAAAAAATGAGGCTCGGGTCCAGCTACGAGCCTGAGTGTCCATTGTACACAACTTAGATCTAGGTGATTCGTTAAGTACCAAGCCCCGGCGGCCTAACCGTCGCGCGGGGGGCGTCGTCACGCGGACGCCTCTTGTCCTTCGTTGCTCAACTCCTTGAACTCGGCCTGCGCCGACGCAACGGTGCTCCGCCGGCCGTTCTGCATGTGTTAAGAGGAGTTGTCCTGCTTGTTCAGTAGGATCGTCCTCTCCTCGTCGTCGGATGACTTTTTGCTGTTGGCCGCCAGCAGTCGCGCCGCCTCCGTCTGTCGCGCCAGAATCTCCGCGTCCAAGTCGAGCTTCTGCTGGTACTCCGTCGGACTCGACGAGCCCTGCGTCTAAAACACGCATAAATTTAGGATTTTAATATAGAATCTCGGATATTTATAGCGATCGGATATTTTCTATATTTGAGTAGAGGATTGCGAAATTTAAGCAGATGCGTTTAATTAGCTTCGTTTCATTAATCGTTATATCGTTATCCAAATGAACTTGTTTCAGTAGATTTTGATAGATAATTTAAATCTAAAACTCTAATTCTAACTTTAATAATTATAAGAACCTTAGTGGGTGAATTTTTCAATTGTCCATTTGGCCCGTTTTTTGAAACGAATCGTGAATTAGTGTTAGGGCTGGCACTAACGGGTATAACAGCAACAGCTGGTAATGATGAATGGCGCATGGGCGACGGTTGATGACCACTATCTTTTCTTATATCGTTGATATCTTTATCCTTAGGTAGAATTGGAGATTCTGGAACACTTCGATCGTCTTCATCCAAAGAGTGAAGTAACTAAAAACAAATTGAATTAATGAAATTATTAACATTCGTATTTATTTGAAGATACTAAGTGCATTCGATCGTACTTTTTCCACCTCGTCGTCAAACTGGTCCTGGCTACCGGAGTCCTTCTGGCTGCGCTCGAGAAGGGTGGCGCGTTTCGCGGCAAGGTAAAGCGAACGCTTGATTTTGACGTAGAAGACCTCCGTGACGGCGCGCACCGAGTAGTCCGGCACGAAAGTGTGACGCAAAATCGCGTCTAAATTCACCGACTGGATACTGCCAAGTGTTTGGGGATTCGCACTAGTCGGCGATTCGGCTGCGGCAGCTATTTAATAATCAATATTATTCAACATTTGTAAAAAAAAATATGTCGAAAATTCAAATAACGTGATTTTTACTCTGCCACCAACTTAATTAGTGCTAAAAAACTATTTAAAAAATTCTAACCTATGCCAATATTGGCCGTGAGGGCTTGTGTGCCAAAGTAAGTAAAGGGTCCACTCTCAAACATTAGATTTTCCTTGCCCACTGTGACCTCGACGCGTCCCTCGAGAATCAAAACGAAATAGTCGACAGCCTTGCCCTGCTGATAAATTACGGCCATCGGGTCGTTCCGCGCCTTTTCCCGCGACTTCACCTTTATATGGTAGATTATATCTTGCTTTAGTAGACGACGCAGGATCGGCTCCGATATCGAATCCGATTTAAATGCCTCGACACCTATAAAACAAAATTATATTTAAAATCAAATTTCTTATAATTTAATTAGTAATTAATTCTTAATTTATTATCGAAACTTATAAATGATCCTGGATAAATCAAGAAACTATACACCATACTTATAATCAAATGAATCAGAGAGCTAAGCCTGAAAAATTCCTTTGTAAAGAATAAAAGTATCGAAATAAATCATCCGAATTAGTGGATAGAAACTTTCATCCTTGTTTATGGTATTTATGAAAAGATAATTTGAAAGAAAATAAACACAAGGCAAATATGATAAAAACCAAAAAAACCTTTTCTGTTATTTTTCTTACACTTTCACACTGAACCGCTTAAAAACTTTACCGCAGACGAAATAAAAAAAGCAAACTCACAGGTGGACAAGTACTGAAACATTGCGAGGGTCAACTGAGGCGAGATGTGAATGCGCTGGTTCTCCTTTTTCTCGGCGAAGACCGTGAAGTCGGGTACCTTGGAGCGTGCCTGGCGCTTTCGCTTGCTCCTATTGTCGGCTGCACGAATAGAAAAAGAGGAAAAAAGTTTTGGATGAGTTCGGCTCCAATTAATCCGAGATAGCGCGTGTTTGTTTAAATCCGAGATCGGCGCGATTTTATCAGATAATCGCTCGTCTCTTTCTCTCTCTTTTTTTTATGATACTTACTGAAGACGTCCGTCTCGTCTATAATCTCAGCCTGGATGAGCTCTTCAATGACGTCCTCCAGAGTGACAAGACCGATGACTTCGTAGAACGGGTCGCCCTCTCCTTCGCTGTTCACTCGCTGTATAAACGCCATATGCCCTTTGTGACCTACAATATTAAATGCTCTTTTTATTCATTGATTCATTTATTAAAACTGATTTCAATTCATTAAGTTTTTTATCCCTGTAATCTCTCATAAATTCGATAATCTTTAAAAATCAATTATTAAATAAAAAACCTTTATTACTTTTTAAGTTAGTAAATACTTATAATTCATTTATAATTCATTTCTATGTTTTAATGAACGGGCGAACTAATTCTTGTATACAAAAAAAATAATATATACAAAATTGTAAATTTACTAAATGAAATCAAAGTCGAAAGTGCTCATTAAGAATTGGGAACTTAAAATGAAATAAATTATGGTTTTCTTTATTTATTTATTTTATTGTTTTGATGTTAGCCTTCTTTTAAGTCATATAAAAGGTTAACGCCAATTTTTTAATTAGCACAAATAAAATGTAATAAAAGTATGCAAAAATACTAAGAACGTAGAGTCATACTTCAATTAAATTTTGATTAAAAGGGAATAATAACGACCCATTCTAATTGTCCAAATGCTTAAGAACTTAAAAAGTCTCGTCATTAAAATAAATGAATTTCCAAAGCCATACTTGACCTGCAACAAAATTTGTCAACTCTTGTTCACAACTAAATATTGTCATAACTTTGTTAAATTATTGTTGACTAAGCTAATTACGAAGTTGCGTAGCACAGCGGGATAATAGTCCAGCGTGACATTGGGTAGCATCGATTATTTCGCAGTCTAGTCTGGATTATGTGGTCATTTTACGCGTCCCACGGCTATAAAGGAAACCAATTACGCTTGTTAGGATAGCGACAACTACGTTTTACCGAGTAGTATCTTATTATTAGGTAGGTATTTGCCGCGTGCTGCGCGTTACGACGGCTAAAAGGGGAATCTATTTGTAACGCGGTTACTGCCCGCCAATTGCTCCTTTACTGCCGTCTTCAATGCTGAACAAATTTCAGAAATTTACTGTAGGAAGATCGTTTATTCTCTCCTGTGTGAAGTAAGAGTGATATGATGAATACTTATCATTATTCTTTACGCGCCTATTAAAAAAATGTTTGGAACTTTGATAAAATTAAAAAAATTCGAGAAGTGAAGAAGTAAAATAAAATAAATGCGTACCTTCTTTAAACTGTTTGAACATAATGTCCAAAGTGACATCCTCGAAGACGAAGTTGCAGGGGTTTTGGTAGAACTGGCAAAGTGTTTTCAGAGGCATATTATCGTCCGGATCGACAAACGCTAAATCCTTTATGTACAACATTGTTACAATATTTGTACGACTGCCCTCATATACTGGGATTCGTGAAAAACCTATAAATAATATTTTCTCTTATTAGACTCCAGCAGTTTATTTTTTTAAGTGTTGAATAAAAAATGATTTCTTCAATTTTATTTTTGCGAATTTTATTTTTAACGCGCCCTGGCCCTGCTTTACAAAAAAATAGTAGATCTTCTTTTATGAATAACTTCAATGTTATAATGATAAGATAAAAAGAACAGATAAATAATATTATAGATTAATTAAACCTAAATAATAAAACTCAACCTAAAGGAGCATAATAATTAATTTATAAGAATCGATAAGTCTAATTAAATTTTTTTTAGTACTTACATTAGTAGTGACATTCAAATATTAATATTTCTATAAAAAATTGATTAACTTTATGCGCGGGTCTTCGGATTTATGAAAAGTAGAACACGCTCGAAAATAAACACTTTGGATAGTTTCCAGAATATTTGCGCACGTGTGTAAACATCATTTTAAATTATGAATGAATGTTGTACTGAAATATTATGATTTTTTTAAAAATCTCCTTCCGACGCTTTTTCATCCTTACAGAATATTCTTCACTTTTCATCGAAACTGCTAGTAATTTAAAACGCCTACTTCAGCTCTACTTTAATTATTTTAATGAAATTTCTTTTAAAGATCTTACCGGAGGACATGATTTCGGATACAGTCTCAAAATCTAAAATTCTGTTGTAGTCGAGCATGTACACATCCTCGATGCGAGTCATCACGTCTGCCACCGTCTTTTTGCGCAACTCCAGTGCACCTGCGATAATATTGACTTCGTCTTTCTCCAAGTCGTTGTAGCCCGTGGTTACCTGCAAGCATCGATACGATAAAATTTACTTTCTTTTTTATTGATAATCATCTCGTTTTGGCTTGCTTCGTAACGGAATCGATCGAAGTTACAGAAATATCCACGATTGCGCTTTTATATTCTGGTAGAATAGTTTATTAAAGTTTAGCAAACTTTTTAAGCAAGTACATGTTCGACACGTGGATCTGTTCAGCATATATATAAGCGAAGTTTTACGAAGTTTAGAGGAGGTTCATAAACTTTGACAACCATTCCTTTAACAAACTTTTTTTATACATTACATTTGTTGTCTATTTTCGTGAGCATCGTTTTTGTGTTTCAAATGATTGATTTCGATCTTGCAGATTCGTGCAAACATTAAAACTGCTTTTTCTCAAAAACTAATAAAAAGCGGAGGTGTGTGTTTTTTCCTGCTGGCCGCAAATATATAATTCGCCGTAAATCTCTCTACGTGGAAACAAGAATCAGAAAATGACAAAGCGGAAATACGCGGGTCCTCCGCGCCGTCGGCTGTCGCTCTTGCGCACGCAACATCAGATTAGATGGCGCCGGCGCGATTTCGCGCGCACGTATGATAGCGGATTATCTGTTCCCCCGATTTCGCCCTCGTCTAGGTGTATAAGGCGCGAGATAAGCGGATAATCTCGCGTTGGACGGGTTTCGAACTACTTGAAACCGCCGAAAACCGAACCGACGACGAGCCGCCCCGGTGTGTACGAGGTCCTTGTGCGCCGGCCCGTCACTGCCGAGGAATTCGCGGGTACCGCTGGCTCGTTATCGCGAAAGCGCGCGCATTGGCCGGTTCGTGCCTTCGAGGCGCTCGGAGAAAGGAGGTAAGTGGGGCCTCGCGATTCCGCGAGTACTGACTTTATCAATGGACACGTGCAGGACTGATCGAAGAGTTTCATTTGTTTGATTTTCGAGACGAATGGGTGTAGATAGAGAATAGTGGCCATTGAACATTTACGAAGAAGCAGAGGATGTAACTTGCTAGTTTTGGATGTTACGCTCAAATTCTAGAGAAAGACTCTTAATGAAAAACATGTTGCACGAGATTACACCGGATCTGAAACACTTATTCATCTTTCAGTTCCTCTATTTTGGGGATATTCCAAATTCGCGTGTGCCTGGAATTTCCAAATGTATTATAGTAATTCTCACGTGCAACAGACGTTTATAATATTAACTGTACCGTAGCTGTAGAACACTAACCCTAAGTATAAAATAGTCACGAATATGTTTTATTTTTAATTACGAAGGAGAAATTGCTTTCCATCATTTATGGAATGAAAAGATGCTACGGCAAAGGTTGCGAATCAAAGTAATTTTCAATCAATTTTTAATCGACTTCTACTAGAACCTTTACGTTCATGTTTAGCAAAAAGTATCATTTCCTCCATAAATCAAATGAAACTGTTGTCGAATACAATTAAAAATTGCTAAAATAGACTAGGTACTACCTATCTAAAAAATAAATTTATGTATTGTAGAAGTTAATTGTTATGAAAATAAAAAACAAATTTTTTTACGATTCAACGTTAAAAGAAAATCAAATAATTAAATTGTGTAATAAATAATTCCATTGAAAAAGATGAAAAAAATATATATAAGAAATAAAGACAACAATTTTATCTCTCATCATTCATATACCATTTTTTTCATGAAATCAATAATGAAATAATAATCTTATCATATACCAATGTGTCAATTAACAATGAGTAGTTGCGCAATCAATTAACTCAAAATTTTAATCAACTGCCATAAAAAAAATTATATCAACTTCTCGCTTCAAAAATTCATTCCGAACTTTTATATTATTCAATGAAACTTGCTCCGCATAATTACAGCTTCGTTAATGCAAACTTTTTTTAAAAAACCTTCGGTACAAAATGCACCCACCTATATTCCACGGAACGTCCGAAATAGCCATTAGCCACAATCTCAAAATTCATCGCGGCAATTAAGATCGTCGATTGCGCGACACATCCGCGAGCCCAAGTCCCATCCGAAAGAGATTCATAGCGCGCGGCAGAACAGATCCGCGCGCTCGAGGTGCGCGAGTGGAATTCCAAGCCCGGGGCCTTTTATCAAATCCGCGATTCGTTTATCTTCGCGTGGGCGAAACGAAACGTCACCTTTTCACGGCGCGCGCACCGAGTGTCCCGCGCGGGCAACTTGAGAATCACTGCATAGTGAGTCACGATGGGAGTATCGGATGCTCGACGAGCGCATTACACGCGCGGCGGCTAATTTCGAGTACCCCGCGGGTAGTACACTCGGAGCTTTTTTTCTCCTCTCGTGCGCTCGATGGTCGCTTATTAACGGCGGTGCTAGACTTCATTTGGCACTGCACGCGATATCGTTGGAGCTATAAAGCGTTTCTCTTCTTCTCGCAGAGGTATTGCGAACAGCTTTTTTTTGTCATTTAGAATTGAAATTTTTGAAGATTTTTTATTCATTGATGTTGATGACACTTCGTAGATACACTACTATTATACATTGCTAATTTTATTGGTATATTTTAAGAACTCATTCATTGGATTACGTTTAGCACAAGCTTTTAACAAATTTTTTAGATTTGTGAAGTTTAAAGTCTATTTTTTGTGCATAATTGAACGATTGAAACGCTGCAATCACAGGATTTAATTTTTACGGCCGCGCAATAAAATACTCAAATCGAATTAAACTGGAATTACTCACCAAAAAAATACAACGGTAGTACGGTGTAAACGAAGGGAAAAATAATATCCGGACGTTCGAAATAATTTCACCATTATAAAATATCGACGTAATGAGCGGATGCGTAACTAAAGCTGCTTACTATTTATTATTGAAGATTATGTTCGCCCGATAAAAAAGGAATTCCATTCACACATAGATGGCATGGTTGCGCCTTTTAAAAATGGCAACGAACGATAAACGCTTTATTTGTACTGGCCTTACCTTAACGAGTTCCTTGAGACGCTCGCGGTTGTAAACGTTGCCGATCTCCTCGCCAAGTAGAAAGTCCAGCATCTTACTTATTGGATAACTGAGCGGGAACGTGAGTAACATTGTCATTTTGGTTACGTAAATTGTTTTAGCACCTACGCACAGCCCGTGTCTGCTGCATATGGCCTGAAAAGTGTTTTTGCATTTTTATTTTGTACATACGAGATGTTTGTATCAATTTCGGGTATTTAGATAATCTTTATTTCTGTCTGAAGATTTTCTGCACGTGCCTTTGATAATAATCATTCAGTCTGATGGATTAGCATGTAGTAAGCGTAAAATTTTTATCTTTACAGCTTTTTCCAGTTATTACAAGTGGATTTAAACATTTTTATATCGTGACAAGAACCGTTCTCAATATTCGGACAATCAAATATATGTGGTGATGATAAATGAATAGATTTAGCCTATTGTGACCTACATTTCATTCATGACTGAGAAAAAATTATAGTAAAAATTTCTATCTTGTATCGACAAGTGGCCACAGACTGTCATGTAATGAAACAATTACCATTTTATATAGTAAATTTTACTAGAAAATGTTATACATTTTACTAGAATTATAGTAAAATTTCCAATAATTCTTGTAAAATGTGCAATACAGTATGGTAATTTTTCCACTACATGACAGTTTGTGGCCACTTTTCTAGACAGAATAGTAAT
>JAXIUT010000001.1:4209207-4230359 GCA_035586675.1 Eurytoma californica
GTAAAATGTGCAATACAGTATGGTAATTTTTCCACTACATGACAGTTTGTGGCCACTTTTCTAGACAGAATAGTAATTTTTACTATAATTTTTTCTCAGTGTGTGCAAGTTTTGTACTTCATCATTCAACTGCTTCATAACAGGACTCAACAATTAAAGACATCTTTGCACTCTTATGTGGATTGTTTTCAGTTGTAAATGAATTAAAACATGTTAATATTACTTTTTTTTAATTACAAAATGTTTAATATACTATCACAAATGAATTGGACTATCTTGTCACTATTACTTCATAAAATATTCATTGAAGCAAAATACATTCTTATACCTATTCAACAAATAAATTGCAAAATCTACCTGCCAAGCTCAATTTTAATAAAACAAAGTTATATTAATTATAATTACTTTGAAAGTATGAGTTTAATTCCTCTTTAGCATATCAAAGCAGTTAATTTGAAAGATAAAAGTAATAAACCATGAAAACTCACTTGTGGTGATATTTCACCGATGATGACGATGGCCAGCGTCGAGCAGAATACAGCAACGAAACCGGACGTGAGCTCCTCTAAGATAATGGTGAAAATAGAGTTGACGAGCACGTTGGAGAACAGAATCGAGCAGAGTAAATAATTTCCGTGGTTTCGCACGGGTTGAATCGTTCTGGCGTATAGTTTCTCCTGAAATGATTTTTTATTTGACCCACATTTCAATTTTCGCGCTCGTTTACAACGTGATTCAATTTTATGATTTCGCACAATTTTATTTCCCAGAGAAATGCGCGTAAGGTTTTTTTAAAGCAAAAATAATGAAATCAAATTTACAAAATTTTTTTTCATGTTAGTTAATTTTTCATACATTGAAAAAAAAAAGATGAGGAAAAATTGCACTACTAATTTGAACTAATGGTAAAGTCACTTTACTTTCTCTGTACCGGTGTTGCAAAGGATTTTCAGTTCTGTCCGGTCGATCGCCATCAGGCCCAAATTGAGACCCGAGAAGAGAGCGGAAAAGGACAAGCACGTTATTATAATAACGATGCAGAGCCACAGTGGAAGCATACTTTCGTAAGTGTTTATCTGAAACAAACATTTATTTCACGATTAAATAAAAAAAGTTTTGGAACACATTATCTTTGCACTGCGTTTTAAAACTTCAATGAAACCTCGTGCACGGTTCAAAAGAATTACTTATTTACAGAAGCGTTAATTTCACTCTCAAATTTAAAAAAAAACATTAAATTTAATGGAAGTAAAACTTAAGTATTTTTATAAATAAATGTATTAAACAGTTAATTCATTAAATTGAATGTACACAAAATTATTAAATTTATTGCATTTGATAAAAACAAATGTAAAAGTTATATTGTTTTTTGCAATGTTATAATGCGATCTGTTTAAGGAAGCAGGAACTTACAATTTTATATCTTTCGGAACCTTGATGTCTAAACAATTCCTGATCATTGTCATCGTAATTCGGATCGTTGTTCATTTCTTTTGCACAAATGTAAAAGGGCGAACCCAGTGGAAGAATTATATCAGCAACAGCTGTAATGTCTTTCACCACCGACGAAACCCGCACCTGTAAATTCATACTAATTTAGTAAAGTAGGCACAAAAAACTACCCTTTTTTTAACAATTTTTTAAAGTGCCGTTAAACACTTAAATGAAAATTACTTCGGAACTTTACAAGTGTCTTGGCAGGGTAGTGAAATAAATTAAACTAAAAGTTGGCGGTATTCTTGATAAGAATTTTTAAGAAAATTCTAAAGTAAGTCAAAAATGTAAAGTTAATGATGATACAGTACTTTCTTGTGACTTAAATTCATTTTTATATAATTTTAAAAGTTACCCGCAATAATACCGGTTACTTAACTTAATGTAAGGTAATGTACTCTTTTACTCTGGATAATAAATAATACCTTTAAAAAGTTTTTAGTTTCTTTCCAAGTAAAACGTTTCATTCGTGTACTAATGAAAACTCAGCATCCAGTAAAATTTTAGTTTACGTGAAAAAGCAGCACATATGCGTATAAAGAAATAAACTAATCAAAACCGCAACTAAAGCAGCTTTCGCGTCTTTTTCCGATTCATTAAAATTTATTTGCAACCCTCTCGTGTTACATATAAATCATTTTTAAAAAATTAAACGCATACAAATTTTTAGTTAACCACTTCCAATTATATTTTCGTTAAGGTTTCATTTTTTTTTTTTTTTTTTTTTTTATAAAAAATGTTTGTAGAACGAAAAAATCTTGGAATTTTCCTTCCTCCTTTAAAAAATAAATTCGTAACATAACATAGACATCGACTTCCTGGGGGGATAAACTTTCTCACCATTGCAACTTATTCGAGTGTTCGGGAAACGAAATTTATAGACGCTTATAGAGTGAAATAAATAGCAACCGGCGGAAAGGAAATAACTCGATTTTGCCAATTCCGTGCGGTTCAATAAATAAACTATTGCCAGTGGTGATGCCAAAATCTGACCCACTTACCGCGCTCGCCGATAACCTTTAGGTATAGGGAAAAACCGGCTGAAGTGTCGTCCGATAAAGAATTAAATCGGGGGCTCACGCAATTTCTCTTTAAATCGTTTGACGCACTGCGGTTAATTATTAACGAGGAAACTTTAAGTACAACGATCGATTAATCCTGCTGATAAAATTCATTAAATTAAGCGATGAGACACCATCGCCTATTGATTAACATGAGATTTTGTATTTCGTTTAATGTATTTATTACTCTCTAAATGTGAAAATGTCGAATTCACTTCAAAAATGTGAATAGCGACATATTGTCCACTTATTCACATGCAATACGTCACTATTCACATTTTCTAATTGAAATTTCATATTTTCATATTTAGTGCATGGTACCAACACAGCTTTTATTTAAAATAGGGCAAATAATTTTTTTTTAATAATATTTTAATAATTAATTTTAATAAGAATAACTTTGTGGGCTTGTTTAAAAATAATCTATACATGCCTACATTGATTTAATTAAAATTTTACTATACCAATTTTATTTAATTTAGTTTATTTAATTTAGTTTCATAAGCATATTTCAAATTTTTTATATTGGTGTAACAATAATTAATTATCGAAGGCGGCTGCACATTCCCTTCAGGCTATCATTTAATTTACCTATCTAATATCATTCAGCACGCAAATGGGATGACTATATATTTCCAAAACGCGATCGTAAATCATATCTACCGTTCTATATTTACACATATTTGCATAACGAGAAATCTATATTTTTTAAACAAAATTTGTTGCATATGCTAAAGAACACGTGTATAAGGAGAATCTTAAACAAACATTTATCTAATTAATATTTTTTTGAATAAAAAAAATGTATTATCGTAAATGATATCAACTGCATCAGTCTTAATTCTACCACATTAGGAAAATATAAACAAGAATAGATATGTATTTATTGTTTTAAAATAATGTAACTTCGTAAAATTTTTATAACACTGACAAATTCATTTTAATTGAAAGACATTTGACAGCATATAAAATGAGAATGCGTTAGTGATAAGTAGACTGAATCATATACATTTTGCGAGCACTTGAGCTACTTAATAAATTTTTATTGGCATGTTTAACTGAGCTGGTCAATTTGTTACTACTTATGGTTCTTTAAAGATTATAATTTAAACGAGCACTACTATTGCAGTAAGACATTTTTATAGACGTCGGTCTATAACTATGTGAATAACTATTTTAATTTTATGAATGGGTACAATATTGAACTTTTCCTCGCTTAAACTCACATTTTTAAGACAATATGAAAATTAAAAATTGTAGCCCTATATACCATTACCAATGGTAGGACATAGAAAGAAATTTACAAAATTGAGTACAGCGACTAAACAAAGACAGTATTGCGACTAAAACAAAGGCGTTAAATCTGCTGGCGTGTAATTGGATTCCAGTAGAGGTAAATTTCAGTCCAGCCGATTTAGCGTGAACACTTACGGGAAACGCATTAGACCTTAAATTGTCGCAAACAGCTCCGTGCCTGTCCTCCTTGTCCGTGAACGCTATGACAGTGCGATTGGTTATACCCACGCCGAAAATTCGCACCACCGCCGCGCGCTCCGCGAGGATTTCCGGCGTGCCGTCATCGCCGTGATGCAGCTTCGCCGCCGTCTCGACCAGCAGGCCTTCGATGCGCAATTCCTTGTTGTTGGGACTGTCCAAAGACCGACGAGCTCGTGCATTTTTTCTGAAACGTCATGAAGCTAAAGTTAATCTTGGATGTCGAGAAATTCGTTATTTCGTAATGTCATACAAAAACTAATGCTTTTCATATTTTCAAAAAAACATACGGTTATTGTTCTTAATTTGTCTAGTTTAAATGCTTCGGCCGTTGCATTAAGGTTGGATGTAATATTGTTCGATATTTTTTTTTTAAATCTGAAAAGCCTTAGTTTTTATTAGACAACGATTTATTAGCAGGAGTGCGTTAGATATTGTTATAGGTTTCTATGTAACAAGAAATTGTTTTTATGAATTAAAAATTTGTACTTAGTGATAAATAATTTGATTTTTTTTATGAACTCAAGACAAAAAATTTAAATGTTATGCGATACTACTTATTTTGAAAAAAAGCATAAATCATAATTAAATGGATAACACTTTTCAAAGATAATGATAGTATTATCATTTTGAGCGTACACACAAGAACCGCAAGAGAACAGTTTTTGCTAGTTATTTAAATTTTATTTCTACAATTTTAACGTTGACTAGAGTAGACGCCATTGTTCGAACTGCCACCGAATTAATATACATAGCATTTTATTTTTAAAAATATTTGCAATTATAAAGATCCACAAATAATACTCGTCCATATATTTTATAAAGTGCAGTGAACCATTATAATTATTCTGAAAAAACGACGAATCTCTTTATCGAGTCATTCTAATCTTTAAAGGAAGCCAATAAATCTCGGAATTCATGAGATTTTATTCGAAGGAAAAATTTGTGCTTCGTATTCACAACTAGTCCAAGGAGAAAGTATCACGCTATATGAAAAGAATGATCACAAGTAAAAATATTGGAAAAACTATGACTCGACTAAATTTGTGTATATTCTAAGATAATAAAAAAGAAAAGCTGTATAAATTAAAAGACACAGAAATAGAAAAGGGTAAACTTAAAATATTCACTATAGTAAGTCGCACTTATTTTTCACAACAAAAAAACTAAAAGCAGATGTTAACAAAATATACTAAAATTTCCTTTTCATTTCCTTTTCAAAATATACATGAATAACGCATAACGAGTTCGTCGCGAAAAGAAAAAGAATGATGATGCCTTGGCTGGTAAGCAAAATAAATGAATCCAAGAACCGATGGCAATTTTTGTTAGATTGTCGTGTGTTGCTTTGTGAAAAAGCTTTAAACGGCAGAATTTTGTTGTTGTCTGAACAAATATTAATTGGCATCAAAAAATAACATTTCGTAAATAAATGGATCGTTGGTTAAAACATTTTCATGAGAAATCGTTCGATGAAACATCCCATCTATATTTAGTTTATGCTTGTTGTTTATTTGAATAATCATTACACGCGCGCGTAAACGGTTTATCCGAAGAATCTTATCAAAATGCACAGATTTTATGTCATTTATTTATTGATCTTTATTTATGTTATCTATTTCTCTTCTACTAAATAAATTCACCGATTAATAGAGTAAGATTAAAAAATTTAATTGCTCCTATAGTAACAAAATATAACGCGATTTTACAATATGGCACACAAATTCGAAAACAGATGTCCTATCATCCTACCGTTAAGTGCTAAATGGGAGATGAAAAATATAATTTATATCTACGCTTATGTTTAAACCTTATAATTTATTTTTAATTTTCTATAACAGTTCGGTAAAACAAACCCTGATAGCAATATTGTTTAAATATAAATCAACTACGAAATTAAATAAACAAGAAAAATCCTTTGTCACGTTGTTCCACAAATAACGATTGACGGAAAAACATTTATATTTTGCTCCTATGCTTATTTTTATACTTTAATGAGTGATTTTTCCATTTTAAATTACGCACAATTATTATGCCAACATTTTCGCTAATAGTTCGAAAACCTGATCGTAACATTTTTATGCTCACAAAGTCGTTTAAATGGAAGTAACACAAAAACTACTTTCATTCAACAAAACCGACCGGGAAACCACACCTCAACGAATTTTCAACGTTTCACCTGGCATTCCCTCTCCACTCTCCAGCTGGCAACGTAAAATGAATTCGCAACGCGATACCTTACAACACTTGATACGAAATATCCCGCAGAAAGGCTTAATCCGAAAGCGGCAATGTTTATCCAGCGCCTCTGCTGGATTACAAAGCGTATGCTCGAGGCCGTTATAGTGCATCTCGCCGAAGGGTTCAAACGCTTGCGCAAAACAGATTGGAAAATTTTTCCGTGCAGAGGGAATTGACCTCGGCACATAAACTCGCCAGATTGAACCAGTATGCATTACATAAGAATCGGTATACATTCAAAAGATACGCGAGAGAGTCGATCGCGCTAGGGAACTTTTTCATTGTACGTAATTGCTAAGCTGGCGAATTTGTCCTTTTTTTACCATAGAAGGAGGACATTGATATGCGTGAGCAATCAGTGGTGGATTTACGTTCAAGTTTTAGAAGCTTTTGCATTGTAAGAAAGTGGATATTGCTCTTTGCATTTTACGGGATGATTTAGGAATGATTTGCTTGGAGGTTTATAATTATAGATTGAAATCCTTATTAAAGAATGTGGTATGCGTTGGTAAATCGTATAATTGTTATGATTTTATTACAGTTTGTTGACACTTTGTCATTATATATACGGATTGATTGTATTTGTCTTAACGTACTTATATCAACGACTTTATATTTAAAGAATTTTACTAAAAATTAAATATTGCTGACTTTACATGTTGCTATATTTATTTAACCTATAATTTTATTTAGACAAAATATATAAGATGATTTGCGATTTTTAAATTGAAAGACTAGAAAATTCCTCTCAGTTTTTACTCGGGGTCAGTGCCAATTTTGAAACATTTCGTATCAAATTTATGAATGAAAATTCAAGATGACCCGTATAAGTAATTCTAAGATGTAATAGATGATGTGCATGAAGAAGACAAGGCCAGTCATCGCAGTCATATTGATACGCCCTTTGCGCATTACAGCGGAGGGGATGAAGAGAATCAATTTGAGAGCAAAAGTTGAAAAATTTAATGGTGTGTCTTATCGGGACATTCGTAAAAGTAGTACGATAATTAAAGTACAAATTAGATTGCACTTTTTAAGGTTTTTGACAGTAAAATGAGTATTTATTTATATGATTTCATAAGAATAATTATGAGTCCATGATAAAACTCTTTAATTAATGTGTTAGTAACATTGTTCTGTACTAATACACCATAAAACAATATAGTAATAACAAACTTTCCAGTGTTTCTGACAATTCTGGCCTTAGAGTTAGGCGCCACCAGTAGTGCACAGAACGAATAACAATACCGCGCGATTTTCAATATTGACTCGAGTGTTGATATGACGTGGCTTATATAACGATGTATTTGATGCTTCAGAAATTGGAATCCTTTCCAATCGATGCACTTAAAAGTTGACTAAGTACGAGATAATAGACACCACATTTCACGCAAGATAAAATATACATAATAACCATAATTACGGAGTTCATAGATAAATTTAAACAAAATTAAATTAGACAAAATAAATAAGAACACGTTAACAACTATCTAAAACTACAAGATCTATAATGAAAACAATGCAACCTCAGAATGATCTTTAATTCATACTTGAAAAAAATACAAGACAGCAAATCTTAAGTGTTATCGCTGAACCAACATAAGAACCAAGACTTTAAAAATTGAACTGCAGAGCTCCCTTTTCTTCTTCGACTACTTTAGTAATTACCGCAAACAAACCACATTAGGAAAAAAAAGAAAACCGAGTCGAGATGGACGCAGGCAGGGAGGAGGGGAGGGGCGAGAGATGAGATTGGTGCATGCGGGGAAGAGGAGATTTGGGGGAGTGGGTCAAGGTCGGCAAGGCCACCCTTTGGCAGCACGACGGCCAAGCCCAAGGGTACGGTGGCGCGCGCGCGCGTGTAGTATCGGAGCCGCGTATAAGCGACTGCTTACTTATTGATTCGAGCGAGCGACTCTCCCGAAGGCGTATCGTCGCCCCGAGGATTCGACGCGAGCGCCGATTCCCGACAGCTGATATAAGCCGGTGACTCGCCGCTTGAATGACAATTTGCTCCTATTCGCCCGAGTCTCGAGGCGCCGATACTCGCAGGCGCAATTCCTCTTTCTTTTTCTCGGCGTTTACGCGGCTCTTTGAGTCTTTGACGGAACCGAGTCTCCTCTTTTCTTTCGAGGTAGGAATTTTGAGGAGGAGCGTGCTTCTTGATTAGGGAGACGGATTGACGGACGAGGTATTTTTAGAAGCTTGAAAATCAATTATTTATGAGAAAAGGGTTGCGCCTTGCAGATGAGTTAATTATGAATGACATTAAAATTGTTTAATAACTGAGTTTGATGTTTGAAATAATTAATAAAATTTTTAATTTCACGTAGATTAAAATTGAATGATGTGTCCCACAATAATATAATTAATGCAACATTTTAAATATATTTTTTTATTCCGTACAATTTATGACTAAACTTTCTTATTTTTTTTCGAAAGTAAATTTTCTCATGTATTTGATAAATATTACACGGCATATTTACTAAATACGGACTTAATTGAATTTTGCAAAAATGCAATATTCCGCAAAGCATTGTAATGTCTAGATTACTCGCTCTAAGTATTGATTTGTAAACACTATATACCTATAAAAAAAAAGTTAATTACTTTCGCGCGTAAGAACTTAATTCGTGCAAAATTAAATGTATTTTTCCTCTTGTGCAGTATAATCGTGCCTCGTACAAGGAAACTGAACAAGGATTTTTTTTTCTTTGATTATGGCGAGTACTTTCCACGAATCTATTTATTTCAACGCGTAAAAAAGACAAAACTAAAAGAATTATCGTAACCGAATGAATCTGAAAGTCTCATAACTACGTTATGAATTCTCCAAATGAATATTTTGTGCAATTGAACATGTACTTAGTAATAAGGTTTTATAATTGAATATTTAATAAAGTGCTTTATTACTTTCGCAGCTTAAAATCATAAATAAAAGTTTTATTTATTATTTTAAAAAATAAAATTTGTCTCTTTCAGTTCCCAGCTTTTAATATTTAAACAAATCCTTCAATCATTTTACGAAGTTTCTAAACTTTTTAATAATCCACACAACCAAATAGCGCGTATCACGAATTCTCTCATTCGATTTTCGTTTCCAAGATTCTTTACCGATCGAAATAGATTGTTTAAATTGATTTAGTCCCCCAAATAATTTCGTACTAATTTAACTAGTGACTTTGTTAAAACTCCCTTAAAAATAAAAATAAAAAATACATTTAAACCTTGAATCATTGAAATCAATTGAAAGCCTCGCAACTATACCTATATCGAAAATAAAAATCCGATCGGTTTCTAACATCACGTCTACATTCGAGCGTAAAATTCGCGCTGTCTCGAAAAAGAAATTCAAGCCTTCGAAAGCCGGGGCGAAAAAAAAGAAGCAAGTATTACGTTCAAGGTGAACACTGCGCCGAGGCACGAACTCGCGCTCGGGATGGAGAGGCAAAAAAAAGAGGGAGTTGGGAGGAAGAAGAAAAAAAGTCAGTGTAGGAGCCGGTTTATTTTTAAATGCTTGGGCGGGCGAGCGCCGATAAAACGTGGAGTGACTGAGCACTCGAGAGAGAGAGAGAGAGAGAGAGAGAGAAGATAAAAGTGGCCATACGGTGTATGCGATAGCAGGAGCGGAGCCCGGCACGGGTTCAGAGGTTAGGAAATTGCGTGGGCGCGGATAATAAACAAAGACGGCGCGGCGCGGTATTATCGATTCCCCGCGCGAAAATGTGCGCGCCACGCGCGCTAACCGAGTGATGCGAGTATCGTTGCCCGGGATACCCGTGAACGGAAGGAGCTGGGCGCGCGTGTGTGTGGGTGCCAGCCGATTTTGCGCAATCGACTTCACCCTCGCCTTTCTTCCTCCGCTTCCTCAGCGCGGCGCCCGAGCGAAAACATGTTTACCTATTTATTATACATATACGATCCCGGAGGAAAGGATAGTTTAGCGAGTCTCGACTTTTGAGGGAATCGGAAGATGCTTCGATGGAGAAATTTTTTTTTTTTTTTGGGAGCGGCATTTTTGTGGGAGAGGCAGAGGAACGAGGTTTCTTAGCGATGATGTGAAGTTTTGAGGGGACGGCAAAAAAATCAAGAAGCTTTTTGCTTGGAATCTGTTACACGAAAACTGACTAGCTGCTGTGCGAAGGCATTAAAGATTTTTTACTAAACAAAAAATTTTAGTTAACTATTATTTTTTATCTTACTTGTTAATTAGGTGTTATCTGTCACTGTTATATTTGTGACCACATTATTAAAACTTTTTTGGTCGAAAATTTTTTAACACAACTTGAATCAGTATTTTAAAATTCCAAAAAAATATATTATAATATCTGTTGAAGACAAAAAATACAATACTGCATAATTTAATAGAAAACTGTATGTTTGTAATTCAATTTTGAATAATTTCAATAAATTAATTATACTTAAAAACTGGAAGCCGCCCGTACTTGAGTAATACTTATAACATATAACATGAAATTGCGTCATTGGTACTTCCTGAGTTGCGATTAATTATTGATAATTATCAAGATATTCACATGATCTTATCGGATAATGCGTTACTCACGTGCAACAGATTTTGAATACATTTATCTAAAATGCGACCAAAAAATTCTTGAACCCGGCCAGAGAAGGTCAGCAAAGTTGAACGAAAAACGCGCAAGATTAGCTGCCTAAAAGCGATCGTTCGTTTATCGCATTTTTTTTGCTTTTACCCTGATAACATACTTTTAGTTAGATTTGGCATTCTGTCTGCTGGTCAGAATTTAAATTTTAAGCGTTTTACTTTGTAAGACACATTTTGTTTTATATATTTTTTCATTTAGTATTATATTATACAATTAAATTAAATAATTAAATTTAAAATTAAATTATATTTACTGTATTTAATTATGCATTTACACGTTACGTTTACGTTGTTGACGTTTGAATAATTTTTTTCTTTTCTAATATGTTCCAAGCCGCTAGAGCTACAGAATGTTGTACAATGAAACAATTAAAAATTTTCTGAACTGGGTCTCGGACGTATCAAGTAAGTATTTAACTCATTTAAGCACAAAAATCAAATTAGAACACATTAACATCAATTGTTTTGAGTGAATAATACAATCAGAGCTCATATTTCTAATTAGAACATATGATTCATAAAAAAAAAATTTCTCTTATAGCAGACAATGAATCAATTTCACATTAGTAGTATTTATTTAATATACTGTGTATGTTTGTAATCCTTTTTCTTTGTATACGTCATCAGTAATTTTTCCATTTATATTTTTACTACAATCATTTGTATAATTAGATTCTTAAAATCTTGTATTTGTTGAAAGAAACACGTCACCCTATACAAAAAGAAAAAGAAAAAAATTTGTGTTTATTTGCGTAATTTTCCAATGTTACACCAATTTGTGTAACAACATGTTTTCTGTAGTTGCAATTTTAGCACAAAAAGTGTATTGAAGCCTCAAACAATTCTATATCACTATATATACTTAAATTAGATGAAAGCATCTATTGTAATAACCCATTGATTCAAAATCGTCATTCATCAACTTCGCATCCCCAGAAAAAATGTTTATCTCGCCACCCAGAAATTCCCGTTACATTCTGCCACGTAAACAACTCTCCAAAAACACTCGATACCAGCGTCTGGCGTCTAAGCCCCCCGAAGTAAATCGATGAAATGCACGAGTCGGCCGCCCGGTCGCGTATACGCTGATACACAAGCCGGGCGGTTGTTTTCGCGAGCGTAGACTCGAGATAGGGGGGATGAGACAAAACGGCTGGGGCGCTTCGGAAATACGCATGAAAGAAGTAGGCCGTAACGTCTATTTTCGTAAGAAACTCGGAGAGCGCGGATCCGCCGGCGACTGGCCGTCACGTGCGCCCGGCTATTTTGAACCGCGCGGCCGAGAGCCGCACACTGGCCGACGCTCGGTGATGAGGTGGGAGCCACCGGCCTCACCTATACCCCCTGTGCCGACTCCCAGACGAAGGCTAAGGCTGCCGAGAGTCCGAGGCACGGATTCTCGAGGGAAATGAACTTATAATAATCGGATTAGGGAATATTTGCTTTCGACGAGTTCGACGGGTACGGCGGGAATTTTCTTGACTGAGTGTATATGCCCCGCGTAAAATGGTCACTAGTTTGCAGCGAACTGTAAGTTTAGTTGTAGAACGATAATTTTCATAAGGAAAATCCACTTCGATGCATCAGATTAAATGCTAACGACATATTGGCGAAATGTTGTTATAAAATTCTGTCACTTTGCTGTACAAATTGTGGGAAAAAACGTAATCGGCTGAGTTAGCAATTCTGTAAATTTCTATGCTAAAATCACTGTAATTTTTCAGATAATATAAGTAAAAGTTGGGTAAATTTTATGAAAAATTTACATTTTGATTTGCAATCAGCGGTACACTGAGAAAAGCAATTTCTCTAAATATTAATCAGTAATTCTTTTGTAAACTACATTCATTTTTATCAATGTTCATTGAAGGTTGAAAAAGTGTCATCGAATTGATAGATTGCTAAGATTATTAATACAATGTTAATCTACTTTTATAAGTGCTATACTCTAACCTCAACATAGCAACTTTAATGCCAATTTTCGGCCCTCGTGCTATAAAATACCGTACAAGTCTGGTGCGTAGAAAGCGATTATTCAGCTCGTGCGACTTTTCGCACTCGCTTCGCTCGGGCGAAAACCGTCGCACGGGTTAAATGATCATCTTCCGCACCCGTGTGGTAATGTACTATTTTCGTTAGTACGTAAAAATAATATTAATTAGACGAGGAGTATTTCTGGAAAAGTGGAAAAAAGTTAAGATCTAAAATCGTGAGATGACCGTCACTTCTTCCCTTGAATTATTTCAGAAAGTATTTTTGAAAATTTTATGAATAATAATTATCAGAGAACAACTATCTTTATTACGTGTAAAAGTCAAATAAATTGAGCTTATTTAGTTTTTTTTTATTTTGCGATTAAGAATATTAAACTTCTGATAAAATCGATTTATTATATCTCTTTCTACCGATCTAAGAGTTACTTTGATAAAAATATTAATTATCATTTCACTTTCACTGGTATACTTCATTAAGTTCTGTTATCAAGAATCACGAACATTTTATTGAGTTATAACGTTTGAGGCGAAAAGGATCGCCAAAGTTCGCAACGACTTAAGTAGATAAAATGAAGATGAATTTGCTGCATCCCCGAATGTTCAGTGCTCATGACTTATTGGAACCGTTTGAAAGCGCTAAACTATTAAAGACCATTCCTCAAATTGAATCATTCAATTTATCCCGCGTACTGCGATTGATTGATACTTTTTTCAGCTATTAATCAAACATTGTCAATCACAAATTGACAACACTTTTTACGCTATCTATATTTATATTAAGTTTAACTTAAAAAAAATTAAAATAGCATTTCTTTTTTAATATATTATTACTTTATTTAGTATACGTTTTATATTTTAGATTATATAAATTATTTTTAATGACGTACTGTTTTTGGTTCACTGATGAATTGATTTTCAATATTTTCCATTGATTATTTAACTGTGTTGACAATTATTTATGTAGTTATAGAAGCTAAACTTAACAGTACTTTCCGGAGGAAGAAAAGACGGTAAACCGGTAATAACTGGTTCTGCTATTATTCTCATTTATGAAAGAAACGAAAGTTTGTCTTAATTATTACGGCTGTAACAAAACAGTGCAAAACTGCTACTAACAGTCCAAAATATTGCTACTGTTTATACAAAAAAAATATTAATTTTGAAAATTTTTTTATTTATATTTTCCAAAAAAAGGAGCATTATTTATTTTTTAAAATACAATGATAAAATCGGAAAAAAATTAATCGTTTATGTTGAATAAATTGTTTTTTATGATATTTAAAAAATTTAAAAATTGTGTAATTATAGTACAATTAAAGAAAAATCACAACAGATGCCTTTTTAACTCAATTTTCATCTTAGACTAATTACAGTCAGAGTATATAACGTGTCAAGTAAGTTATAAATTTGGATAAACAAATTAAACTACCAACTAATATTTGAATATCTTAATTGCAATTTATTTAAAAAGTATTTAAAATAAGACAGAACTGCTTTAGAAGCTTATTATTAAATAATATTTTTTTCTTTCTTATTTTTTATATACAAACTGTGTAATAATTTTAGAATGTAAAATAATTAATATAAATAAATATAAATTACAGATTTAGTAAATCCTCTATTAGTTTATATTGCTATTTTTAAAATAAAAAAATGCAATAGTTTGATAGAAAATAGTGTTTAGAATTGTTTGAAAGAGTATCACTATAAAACTAGATGTATCAGAAGATAGCTTAATGAAATCAATTAACTTGGTTAACACAGAGGAGGATTATACCGAGTATAATTGAGGTTATCTGCACTTATGCGCAGGTTGAATACACTTGCAAAGACCAAATGATCATTACACATGATTAGCAGTAATTGCTGTGCAGTTGTACACGACAGTCAAGCATTGTTGACTCGTACCACACCACTAACACAGTCAAAACATTTCAACACCAGCACTGCAGATTTTTAATTAAAAAAATTGCACTTCACTATTTGTTGGAAAATATATGAGACTTCTTACACATACACCCATTAAATATTTTCAGAAAAAAATTCTGACTTTTAATCACAGTTTCTAAAACTGTACATAAACTTTTATTTGAAAAAGGTAAAATTACATTTGAAAATAATTATAGCAGTAATCAATACAAGAATATGACTTAGTCTTTGATAAATTATGTACTCTTTAGTGTAAAGAAATTCTTTATTAATTTCCATTTTATACTAATTTGATAATAAATACTTTAAAACAAGAAAAAATTCTAAAGAACAATAAACTCCCAAAGTGAAAGGCAATAATGACTGCATAAACTGAATCAAACTGCCTGCTCATTGTATACATAAATACATTGAGCCTATATATAATAGTAAACGTAAATACTCCAAACTCCCTTTAAAATCAGAATAGGTAATCTGTCAGTGCCACAGAGAGCAGCGTTCAAAAGATAAAAAGCACTGCTCCGCGGATGGGCACTGCGCGAAAAAGGTACTTGCTCTCCCGCAAGGCCGCGCAACGGTATAAAGGCACACGATACGATAGGTGTTGGACACTCACGTCTCGTCGTTCTGTATCCGGATGCCGCTGGGCAGGCCGTCGACGCAGAGCCTTATACCTCGGATACCCCGCTCGTCGAGGCCGAGGAGCTCGTAGCGGCCGTCGCCCAGGGGGCCGAGGGCCTGGGCGCAGCCGTCACCGTCGTAGCCCCAGGTGAGGCGGCCCCCGGGCCGACCAGTCACCTCCAGGAGGCCCCGGCCGAGGAGGCGGGCCGTGGCGCTCGGCGCATCGCCGGCGCCCGCCAGCTCGAACAGCCAGAGGGCCAGGAGGCCGAGGAGGACCGGCGAAGGCACTGAGCGGCGGCACGCATGCTGCGCCATAATACGGACAGTACCCACCACACAACGCGAGCGCCTGGCGCGCGCGTGCTCAGACCACGGGGATGCCGCGACGACTGCTTCGCCCCGCCGCCGAGAGCGGGCCTTTATTTGTAACCTCGCCGCCGAGCGCGCACTCCGCTCAGTGCTAGATCTGTAGATATTTCACGCGGCACGCCGCCCACCCGGTCGCATGCACGCGTCGCCTCGAGTGCGAGGACCGTACTGACCTCTCATGGTATACTGGCATAGCCTTTTGCTTGAGTCGCGGTCTCGCGGATGACATTATTGGCACGGAGCGGTTGCCGGATGTGCAGGGATCTTGATGTTTAAGCGCGGAATTTGGTTGTATTTGGACTGATTATTTTACTGCTATAAGTTCTATTATATATTATAATGATTAAAAATTGGAATTCGTTTTATAAGGTCAAATAAATTGAGTGCATGTATCGTATGTACCTGAAATTTTAAATTGAAATAATAAAGAATAGTATATTACTAGTCCAGCTGTATAATAAGAAATGTCTCAGATCACATGTTTGTCTACCTCGGCTTCGCCTTGGTCGACAATTACATGTGCTCTGAGACATTTCTTATTATACAGGGCTAGGTATGTATACTATTTTTCCGCCGAAATTACGAACTCCCGATCGGGAGCCGCGGGAGGGAAGTTGGTACTTTCGGCCCGCTAGGGCGAAAATAATAAGATTTTAGAAATTGCAATTTCGTCGATATTACTCGTTAAACACTTTGTACGACAAATTGTTTAGTTTTAACTCTTAAATTAATTACGAAGATTATGTTTAAATAGAATTGTTTAAACTTTTATCAAATAATAAATCTACTGCATTATGCATCAGTATAGTATATATACATCACTTTTCAAGTTGTTTTAGTATGAAAAGACGAATTTAGAAATGAAATGATTCAAAAGAAAAGAGGGTCGAAAAAAAGGATGAAAAAGGAGCAGTCAAAATGGAACGCTGAAGAAGAGAGAATGAGCGATAATGAAATGTGAACTGAGGTTTGAAAGCATGCAGTGAACGAGACATCTGGGTGAGAGCGAGAGCTAGAATATTCGCCAGAACGTATGTACAACGTATCCGCACGGCAAGACACATAGGCAATTTTCAAAATAAGGTAAATCAAAAATAATATTATTACCATTATAGTGTATAACTTCTGTCTAATCCAATTAAAGTTGTTTTTAATTTTTCAAAGTGAAATAGAAATGTAAATGAAAACAAGGTTGGAAGTGCATAACCGCTCAAAAGTATAGAAATCTGATGGAATCAACAATAGGCTATTATGCACTTTAAAAAGACAAGATTAAAATTTTACTGGCTGATGGTCGGAAACTTTGTTGTAAGTTGTTTTTTCATTTTATTAATATAATCGATAAAAATCCAAAATCTTCCATTTATTAACATATTTATATATCTTTTTATAACTACATATAAATTCTAAATATAAGTTGAAATCAACGTTAAATTCCTTTTTTTTGTAAAATAATACTTCTTAAATTCTGTATATTCTTAATAAATGTGTACATACATACATATATACAGATGCCCGAATAGTTAGAGATCTAACTGACCGACATCGGTTGTAATCATGAAGCATATTATAATTCGTATTTCAAATCATCAAAAGATATTGATTTGCATCGGTGACATCTTTTTATATAATTTTATTTTTAATTTAAAATTATTAAGCTATTATACTAAATAGTTTAAACTCAAACTTACAAATTTACAAGGCAACAGTTATTTATTCCAAAGGCCAGAATTTATAAAAATCAAAATACATCGTAAATACAAATTGAATAAAATAAATTCTAGGAGTAGCAATATATGCATGGTAAAGTCAATTAAATTCGTTTATTTGAGGAGAATATAATAAGTTAATATCTTTATTTATTTAAAATCACAAATAGTAAAGAAAAAAAAACAAATAAATAAAATACTTTTTAAATGGCACAGCGCATTACTTTGTGATTGTTCATTTTTATATACTGATCTCTCATCCTACGACGCAACCCTTGTGCTCCCGCAAGTACCTCCTCTGCAATTTAAAATAAATATTTCCTTAGAGTGGTTTCAATAATTTAGTAATACTTGTCTTTGATATGAAAAAATTAGAAATGCAATACTTACACCACATTCTACCACTTTGTGGGGGTGTTTATATTCGTGCTTGCAATGAACTGCCGCATCTTTCAAACACCTTCCACCTGCTTTAGCGAAAACTCTTGCAAGTATTCTAGTAGCGATAATTACAGCCTGTAAGATAAAGTAACATTAATCATTCATTTAGTCCCATAAAATCAATTTTTTTCTCAATATTTTATCTAAATTTAACTTTTACGCGGATCTTTTAATTTTAATTTTGCTAGTTATTTTTATGAAATAATTAAACAAATAAATAAATCTTACTGGATTCGCATCAGTCTCTTCGATGTTCATCACAAAAACGATGATTGTGACGATGAAGAACAGAGTACTACAACGGAAGATCATTTTGACGCGTGTTTTTAGATTTGGACTTAGAACTGTTAATTGTAACGCTCAAACCGAACTGTGATCGACTGTGATGCAGAGGAACAATGCGCTGGAATATATAGTGGAAAAAGGCCGGCAAAAGTTAAATTAGGACGTTCCAACATACGTGCGTAGATGTAAAGTCCCAGTGAAATTTCGTTTAGTTCCTTACGAAGAAATTTTTCCTCGGGTTTACGTTGAAGCGTTGAAGCCGCTCATCAGGAAACATCTCTTGCATACGAACGGGTTTTAGTAAGGAATTATCCTGGTTCAACCGCACCGAGGTGAAATTCACTTGCTTGTGAAGAAGGAAACTCTTAGTTCTTTCGCCCAAGTCTATAGGAGCTAATAGCCGGATATAATAGAATTTTTCACGCAAAGACCAAATTAGAAGAAAAAATCCATTGTCTATTTAATTTTTAAATTTAGCAATAAGTAAAAACTTCCATCGAATGGTTACTCATCAAATATTTGATCATTCATTTTTTTATTCACCCGTAATCATAATCATAGCGCAAGTATATACGGAAAACAAGTTTTTTTTTAGCAATTTCCTTATGTAACTCTTATGTTACTCTTTAGGGGACATATATTTGCATGTCGATCTATTGCGAAGCTGATAAGCTTCATAGTTTAATTAAAAAAGACATTAACCGTTATTATTGATAAATTATTAGACAGGAGTGCGTATATTTGATTCTTCAATAATAATTTCTTCATTTTAATTGTATCTAAAAATATTCTGCTTTGTTTCATTTCATAATTGCTTTGATGATAATATATATCAATTTAGAGAATATACAATTACATATTTTTTACAGGTGATTCATTGCATCATTAGAAAGGACTAATGATGTGGCGATTTGGCACTTTACTAACAATATTGATTATCCTTTCTGTAAACGTTGGCATTCATGCTCTCGAAGTGCGCAGCTTCTCCAAGGAATGGAGCCACGATGGAAACGAAACTCTGATGCACAGTCGAAACCTTTCCAAAAACGACACCTACTTCTTTTTCGCGATTTGTTCAGATTCCAAACTGCCTACTCACCTGCACTGCAACGTAAGCATCGAAAGGTTTGCCTTGCGGAACATAACAAGCAGCAGTACCTGCGATGTTAAATTGAAAATTGGCAAGAACCGGGAGGTAAGTCAAGAAGCACCGGTAATGTGGGACACGCTGGGAGACGACAAGGTCATAGTATCCTGGTGGGAGCACCGAAATGAGAACACCTTCTTAAAGGTTAGCATCATTCGCATGAACAATTGTTCGCTGGTGAACAAGCACTTCCCGATCGTTTTTAGCGAAGATAAACAGCTGCTGATCAGCAATGTCGTGCTGTATCCTAAATCGTTCGAAGTCATCATACCTAATAAACAACTATGCGGTAGTCTCAAGTGCAGAATTAATTTCGACGAACACGGCAAGCAGATAGGAAACCCCGCGGCTTTTCACTCGGTCTTGATCGCCATCAACGTAAAACCGGTGGTGCCCAGCTCAAACTCTGATGGATATTTCGTGGCCGGTTTTGGTCTCGACAAGAATAAATACAGAGTGTTTCACGTGAACGCCACAGGCGGAAGGGTGCAGCTGATGTCGCTAAACTTAACGGAATCGTTGCATTTTTATCGCACCTCCTCAGCTGCTCATAAAATGTACGGCGTGTGCTGGATGGAGCAGTTGGAGAGTGCACACATCCACTGTAGACAGTACGACGTTAATGCTACTCTCAAGCTGAACGTGACGCTTAATTTCACAAAATCCGCGAACTGGATGTCGGTGCACAATATGCTGGACGGCGGAATTCTCTTGCTAACGGGCTCCTGCGAACTGGAGGAGTGCAAAAACTTCAATCTGACCATCATTGGGAGCAGCGGTGCTATCGGTAAATCGATCGAAGTGTCCGAAATTAATCTCAAATGTTCTTCGGTTCCTTGGGAGATGTCGGTGGACGTGCGCGAAAATGCCCAAGAGTTTTGCTTCTATTTCGCTTGTGTGAGTGTAACAACTCTGTACGACGAAAGATTCGCGAGCAATTTGAAATTCGTTCGAAAATGTTCGCTAAAAAAGTATATTTTTGACGAAGTTCGCACGAAAAAGTAATTGGGTGCACAATAGTAACTTTTTTCAGCGCCTATAACCATTCAGGTCTGATGGTGGTATATATATATATATATATATAAAACTGCAGTTAGTGGGAGAAATACCAAAGTTCACCTACCGTGAAATGTACTTATAGCGATGATATATATTACATGTAACACTGCATTGTTGGGTAAATGTCGTAAATGTCGTAATAAATGTGTCTTGAATGTTGTGAATACTTGAAATTTCAAATAAAAAATTATATTTTAATGATTCGAAATTATTAATAAAACTAATTTAATTTGAAAAAACTATGTAAACTTAAACCAATTAAATTATACTCATGTGTATATTTTAGAAATGAATGAATTAGTAATAATCAATTGAATAAATAAATTCATTTTTAAAAAATCCATGGCCTTATTTTCATTAGTTTCCTTCTTCATAGTTAGTGTTTCTCCGTTTCTCGTGCATGTAATTGACTGTACGGTGACCATCTTATTTTCTTTTTCTTTACTATTGTTTTATTGTTTATTTAACATTTTAACAGTAAGTTGCCAGTTAACGGTTTGCGAGTTTGCGACACGAGGATGTGGTAAATTCGAATTTAAAAATTACATTACATACATAGGTTTACGACGCGTCGTAAACTTATTCGCGACACTGCGTAAAATACGCTACCCACCACTAGGCACTGTAGTATAAGCAGCTTAATCCTATAATCGTAGTAAAATTCACAATGTAAATAACTGCATT
>JAXIUT010000001.1:4240428-4265487 GCA_035586675.1 Eurytoma californica
AAATTATTTGAACTTTAAAGATCCTTTTCTATATAAAGAACTTTTCATACGTTATATGTTTCAGTATAAAGTAATTTTTTGAAAATTTTATATAAAATTTGTCGTTAATCATTTTACTTGATCAAAATTCAAATGTAATTCTGTATGACAAACCTTCGTTTCACACTTAAATAAGACAATAATACAGCAACAATCGGTTATTTTTTTATGAAAAAAAATCTTATGCGTCACGATCAATATGAATATTAAATCGTTAACGTTTCCATGAACTTTGTATTTATAGGACAGGTCCAGAATACGGCGACGAGTGCAAAGAGCTTCCATGAGGTACCAGCGTCGAAGACCAATCTGCCAAACAACCAGCCGGTGGAACAAAACCACAAGGTCGAGCTTCAGCTGAGGCATCAGTGCGGCATATGCAGGCGTTCGACAAATCAGCATCTACTGGCCAAGTGTGACACTTGCCATCTGCACTACCACCTATCCTGCTTAACGCCTCCACTTACTCGGATGCCGAAGAAAACGAAGCTGATGGGATGGTGAGAGAAAATATTTTTTTAAAAAGTGTACAGTTTTATTTATATTTGTAGATTGATGGATGTATTTACGCGAAGAAGTTGAGTGGAAGCAAGATGGAAATTGCTCATTCCGCTGCTAAATCTTCTTTAGTAGAGCACTTATCAGTGCAAAAAAGGTCAAATTAAATTTTCATAAATAGGCTTAATTTGTCCTTTCAAATTGTTGTTTTATGAGTTAATTAATGCTTATTGGGCGATTTCATAACAATCAATTTTTTATGACAAGAGACATTGCATTTTATCATATACATAAATATTTTACATTTTAAAATCCATTTTGCTTTGATTCTAGGAGACAAAAAAGTTTTTAAGATGTAGTTAATATAGTAGTTGTTAAGTAATGAGTAATCAATAATATTCATTACTGTAACATTCGTTGGCAATTACGTACATAGGTTTAAAGTTTTGAAGTTACAAAATTAGTAAAAACTACTGGATGCACTAGTCACACCAGTGGTGGACAAGACATATCGATTTTTTGGAGGAAGATGTAGATTTGCATGTAGATTTGTTGGAGGATGATGTAGATTTGCATGTAGATTTATTGGAGAATGATGTAGATTTCCGAAATTTCAATAATTTAAATTTAGGAAAAAGATACTAAAACTATCTAAAAATATGATGTGCTACCTAGATAGAATATCTACCTAGTAATCATTTCTTTGACATTCAAAATTTTCAAAAAATGATATCTGGAGTTTGATTTTCATCTTCTTTTGCCTTTATATTATCTTTCTTGACATTTTCAAGAAATGAGTTATGGTACTTATACAATTCTATTCATATGTGCTACAATGTCAGTCTTGAGTTTCTAAAGGAAATTATTTTATCCGAGTGTACATCCAGATACAAGCTGATGGTATATGTGTAACCTCTTTTCATTTGATGTAAAGCCCCAGAATTGAATTATATTATCAATTGTCAATTCTATGATTGCAATCAGATTATCAGTTCCTTATTAATATGGTAATAATTTATCACAAACCGAAACTTGATATTGCAAAGCTACTCATCGCCTAAAATAAACTTTTATATTTATAAGGGTATCAAAAGTGCAATGAAAATACTTTTTAAAAAATCTAAAATTCGCTTCCTTCATGAGTTTCAGAAAGCATTACTAATCTAAATTTAAAATATGTACTTAATTTTTGTAAATTACGTAAAAAAAGTTATACCGAACAAATTTTACATTTTTTAAAATCAGCAATTCAACTATGACTTAAATATTTTAAACTCCGAAAATTGAAGGGTAAAAAACAGGAAATTCACATTGTTTTCTCAACGTCCTCTACTTTATTTCTCGCATTACATAAACATCGAGCTGTGCGCATCGCTGGCACCCTCGAAACCACTCACGGTGAGATTTCCCATCTGTCCCGAACGGCCCCCCCTCGTCAACACTGCGCTGCGCGTCGAGCGCTTATCGGCCGTAGATCTCTACGATGAAGTCGATGCTGTGTCCGCGCTGGCTCTTGAACTCGACGGTGGCGTAGCTGAGGCCTGGGCCGCCGTTGGTCAGTACCGCGGTAGCGCCCTTGCCCTTCTTGTTCTGGTCGAGCAGGCGCAACTGCGAGATCTTGCTGAAGTTGTTGCCGGGGAAGGTGTGCCTGTCCTTTACTATCTGCAGGGTCTTGCTCGGTTTTTTGATGAATTCGCGCTGCAGCAGGTAGTCGCCGGGGGTGCGAGAGCCCACGACCACGTCGTTGGGCTTCGAGGCGGCCAGGGTCATTGCGACGGTGGCCAGGAGCGCCAGGGCGACGAATATACGGTGATAGGACATCGTTGTGGGTTGGTTCGGAGAGCTGTCGATTAAGAGCGGTTTAGTGAGGGGTTGGTCGATTTTTTTTACACGGAGGTATAGGGATAGATTCCTTTTCGTTTTGCAGATAGGATATTGCTGTTGCGAAATCTTCAGGATTTAAACTTGAATTTATATTGCAAAAATTGTTAAATATGTTTATAATGTAGAATTCTGAAATAGGAGTAGTTTATAGAATGCAAAGAGTATATTTAAAATGGAACGCAATGTTGATGTACCAATAACAGACAATACAGTACGATAAAAAAATATCGGAAGTCAGTATAGAAATTGTAAGTTAAAAACTTCAACTTTCGAGCTTGATAATTACAAATTAAATAATTTACGCAGATAAATATTATGCATAAACGTAAAATTTTTCAAACTATTTTTTTCTTATAGTTGCAAATGGAGTGTCTTGCAATTTAAAGCACAGATTCTTTAATTAAATTTGTTTTTGTAAGTCGGTATGATAGATTCCTAACCAAGTATTTCCGATTCTGTTCAAATTAATGAAATTTCGTTAAATATTAGTTTAAAGGATACTAGTTAGCAAAAAGTGATATATTTTTTAATTTAATTATAGTAAATGCCAACTTTAGAGGATATACTAATTCTACATTATTTTTATAAACTTGATGATATTGGCTAAGAATGTCTAATGCACGGTAGAATCGTGCACGTACTAGGTTGTGCACATTATTCGTGTACATTATTTTCGTGCACGTTATTTTTCGTGCACATTATTTTTGTACACATTGTTTCTGAGCATTTGTGCACAACAATCGCACGTGTAACATTGTTTCTGGCTCAGAAACAATGTGCACGAAAAATAATGTGTAAGAAAATAATGTACACAAATAATGTGCACAAACTAATACGTGCAGGATTCTACCGTGCACTAGACATTCTTAGTCATGATATTACGGTTGCATTGATTTTACTATTCGAATCAAATTGACGACATTTAAAGATAGAATTTATAATTATTTTAATTTATTAATTTTCGTAAAATTTGAATAAAAATCCAATAAAAAATTATTTATAGGTTCAAAGTATTTTTAAAAATATTTAATTAAATGACTTAATTTTATAATTAGATATGCCGTTATCTTGTTCAAACAAAAGTTCACTAGTTTATAGCTTTTTTTTCCTTAGGGTTTTACACGTTCTTATCTGATACAAAGCAAATGTTTATCTTATGAACAGGAAAATTAATAATGGTTGCACTACTTTTTCTTATTTGGCAAACTTTGTACAACACAAGAGATGCATTATTATAATGGTATACAATAATGAAGATTTTATAAACTAAACTTTTTAACGGTACGATCACTTTCTTAAGACACATTTAACAAAATACTATTAATACCACTAATCACTCCAAATTATGTCAATCAATTTTTTAATTTAGTGCCACAATTTAATTATTTAATTAAATTTCTTTAACTATATAAAAATAATTTTTATAATTGTTATTTTAACATAAATATTATTTATCGTTTGTGTAACTTTTGAATCGTCGAAACTATGTTAAACGCTAAACAATTTCTCAAAAGATCATTAAAAAACAGCAGATTTACGTAATGCAATTAGTCGAGAGTAATAAACTTTTAACCATCTGGACGTGTGTAACAATGGCTCACCTTTGAAGTTTAACGAATGCAGAGGCTGAATGCGACAATGCCGGTGACTCAACTGACGATTCAGGACTACGGGGCTTTCTTATATACTATCTACCGACTCTTATCAGCGATTCGCTATTCTAAATTTGCTCGATTTTGTTTCTTCATGGAAGCGATAAAGGCCCTGATTTCTATCGGTATATTAATAATGGGATGAGCGGGAAAATTGATTACCTGGTGGCTTCGCGCGACAAAACTATATCGGTTCGATAATAGAATTGATGACATCGTTTTTCGTTTATTACAGTTTGTCACTAATGAGAAAAATTCGTGTTCGTGGAAGATTTTATGATACTTGTATACTTAATTAGTTCTTACAAGTCTGGTCTTTCCTTATTTCCATATTTCCTTAAGGACAATTCCTTCTGCTAAATACTTTAGTTTCAAAAAAATGTTTAGTTGATTCAAAGAAATATTTAGTTGAAACTACTAAATTGTTTTTCAGTATAGTCGGCTTCGAATGCATATAGAGTACGCGTTTGAAGTATAGTGATAATTTTTAATAATATGCAGTTTTAGAGCTAATTTTTTGGATATTTTTTTAATGTCGTTCGATGATTTACTTTTTATTATTCAATTTGTGATTATAATTAATTAACAAATTAAATACTATTTGATTATTTAGAACAGTCTTTTAGTAATATGGAAATTTTTCTTAAAGTATCATTATAAGTAGTTGCTGTGTAGTATCGATTTAGAACAAATTTAACTTTTTTTATGACTTCATATCTTTAGACTAATCTGCAAGTCCAGATATAACATGTAGGTTATGTCGATACGAATAAAATTTCGTCTTCGAAATTTGTCAAAAAAAAAATTTAGATTTTTTTCTTAAGAGCGTACACTTGAATGTAACAGCAGAAAATGCAAAACGTACCGCAATTACAGCTTTACAGATGCAGAACGTACGTAGTGTCTAAACCGACTGATTCGCGAGCATATGAAAGTAATTGGCACGTTTCGTTTGTGGATTTCACGATTAACATGACGAGCACCGCCTACGCGCATGCAAAAAAGCAATTGATTTAGTTCAAGTACAGGAAACTTAGCAGGTGTGAGTCAGTAGCGTAAACTCTTTTCGTTTATACAATTGTCACGACTCTTGAAAAAGAGAAAGGTGACTCATATAAGAATAAAAATTGATATTATATTGGCGAATTATTTCAATTGTGTTTGAAAATACTAATGGAAAATACAATTAGTTTATGTTAATAATTAATTGTACTTTGCAGAGTTTATTAAAACAAACTAACATTCATTTGTTTTGCACACTGTTCGATTGAAGAGTAGGAAATGTTTGCAGAAATCGAAAAGTACGAAAAACTAATGAGGAAATAAACGTAATAGACGTTGATAAGTAGCACAAGCATGTAACAGGCATAAATTTCAGTTTAGCTTGTTGTTATCGAGCGACTAACGAACTTACTTCCTCTTTTGTTTTGCTTGGAATATTATTTGTTGCATTTTAAAATTAATTTACGCATAAACTGCCGCACAATTAAAATTAATCAATCCTTATTAAAAATATAAACGCGGAGAAATTATCAAGGCTAAAATACATATAATTAGGTGTTATAATTATTCACGCATTGATAGCGAATTTCTCGTATAGAATTATTTTTAGAGGAAATGAAGGTACTTAACTAGTTTAATTACGTATCAAGATTATTTAACTCGCTTCAAATGGAAAATAATTATGTGATTCCCCATTTTTTCAGGTTTTTAAGCACATGAATTTATCGATAATATTTCGCACTTCTAATCTTTGATACTTATTATCAGTTGCGCTCAATTCTTGTACAATTTTTTTTTAAATTGTTGATTTAATTTTAACTTACAAATTTACCTTATTATTAGTTTCACACATTTTCTTAAAGGAAAGTAAATAATTTTTTTGAAAAAGTAAGAACTGTGTCAAGGCTTCAAATCCTCAATAATCATGACACACTAACGCGTCATTTTTTTTATTAGGAAAAATATTGAAATAATTTAACTTATTTTATAAAAATATAAATAATATTCGAGTATTTTTATTTTTATAAAAAAAAAAGAATGATATTTTTGCAATTCCAATTTATTCTACATAAAATTAAACAATGCCCAAATCATTGTAAACAACCTAAAAGCCCAAATCCGTTAACAATCACTAAACACGGGACTGACGAAAGCGCGTGCACTTTCATCAAGCGGACCGTCCGTCCATCTCATTATGCAACCACTCGTCACTGGATTCGTGCTCATCGTTCCCGTACACCTCGACGATGAAGTCGATGCTGTGTCCGCGCACGCTGGTGAAGTCCACCACCACGTAGTTGAATTCCGGGCCCCCCTTGGTCAGTTGGGCCGTCGCGCCGTTGCCGTTTTTGTTCTGGTCGAGGAGCTGCACCTGCCACACGATTGTCGCGTCGTCGCCGTGGAAGCTGAAGCGGTGATTCACTTGGCGCAGCAGCTTGCTCGGGACCTCGACGAACTCCCGCACCAGGAGAGTGTCGCCCGGCCTCCTCGCCCCCACGATCACGTTCTTCGGCCGGTGCTGGCTCGCGGCGTACGCCAAGCAACCGGCGAGAAGCAGCGCGATCAGGAGACGTCGGCTGCTCGTCATTGTTGGGCGGGACCTGAAGCGACGATCTTTTTTTTGTGTTTGCCTTTTTTGCGCTCGCAGTGATTGCGCGAGATTCTGCGTGGTTATGAGAGAAATTTAAATCGCGTTAGTTAGGTATTAGTAGTGGTCTTCAAATTGATAAACTTGATTACAGTTTTATTAATTTAATAAGTAATCGTTAAAGCATTATTGAAAATAATTGTGAAAAAATATTGAGAAAAAAGCAATGTTGAATAGTTTTGTTATAAGGAGAATATGTCATAATAATATTTTTACGAATGAGAAAATCAGTATAAATTCGAGAAAACTATTGCTTTATAGGTAGGCTAGTTTTCAGCTAAATGTTGTATCTTTAAATAGCCATTTAATTAATAAAGTATTAAATTACCTTTAAAAATAAAATGCAGCCTGGAAAAAACAGAATTTGCTGATTCTAGTTGCTGTTGAACTATACGTTTGAATGTAGGTGATTTTCTGAAAGACGCCCAAGACTATACTGACTTTCGATTCTTAATACGGTCGATGTCATTGTTTGTTGATTCTCACGAGTTCAATACTCCATTGGAAAACAATATACATTGAAATCTACAAAAATAGTATATTGAATTAATTTACCTTTATTAGTAAATTATTAAGAAGGAATTTTACAAAAAAAAATGTTTGATACTCACTGCTACGTGAATAGAATTTTTCAACTGCAAGTAAAAAATTACGAATCATCAGTAAAAATGACTTTTTACGCGAAAATTTTATATAGAACATATGCACTTACGGATTTTTCTGAAAACGTATCTAAGTGATCGTACTAAAAATCAGTTTGTTAAAAAATGATAAGAATATGTTTAATGTACACTGTAAGCGTGTACTACTTGAATTACACTGACTGATTTCACTGCACTCTTAAAAAACTTCATAGAAATAAAAACAAATTATCATTTGAAAAAAAAGAACGAAAAAGAAATCTATCGTAAATCTAACACCACGAATTTTCTGCAGGCAATGTTCGGAGTGCGACAAGGAGACATCGGGCCCGGAGGCGGAGCGAGTGGACACGTCGGCGCCGCGCCGGCTGAGGTACTGTCGGGAGGAACCGACGCCACCGCCGCCACCCCCGCCGACCTCGGTGACGACGATCGTCGAGGAGGCGCAGGTGCACAAGCCGCCGTCGCCGACGCTGCCACCGATGCCGCCCGCACCGCCGATTACCCCCAGCCCCGTGAAGAATTCGTCGTCGAGGAAGTCGCACCCGCCTCCGCCGCCGCCACCGACGCAACAGGACACGCCCATCCCGCATCCGACCCTCAACAACGGCAACGAGAACGCCCTCACGATCGTCAACGCGATCACCCATACTCCTAAAGTGAGATTAATTCGCTGCAATAATAAAGGGAAAGGGGGTTACAGAAAGGGGCAGGGGTCTTTAAAAGACATGAAAAGAAAATGAGAATTCACTATGAGATTTTTCGGGATTTAACTGTGTAGGGGCTTCTTTATGCTGACGTTTCGTGGCTATGAATTAAGTGAACTGAATATAACTGATTCATTTTTTTCTTTTTTCATTCTCTTTTCTGATAATTATTTGAAATACACATAGGCACAATAATTTTTAAAGATTAAATTACATTGAACGCCTTAACATTTTATTTTTCAGTTAAGGAAAAAAAATATGTACTGTTAGTAATATTAATAGTTATTAGTTATTCAGATTTACTGTATAATGTCAACGCAATTCGCCTTAGATTAGTAATTTACTTATATTTTTAATATTAAAAACTATAGCTGTGTGTAAAAGCAAATTTTTAAAATGGCATTCTTGTTATTACAGTTAACAATAAAGCCAATGGGACCACAACCGAAGGAGCCTGAATTGATGCAAGTGGACGAAGTCAATTATAATCACCACGTGGTTAATAATTCGATAATGCCTGTGAGAGAAGGTACGCCGGAGTATAGGATGGCCCCTATTGACGGTATCACCGAGCATGTATCCAGTAGAAGCGGAAAAAAGAGAAGAAGGTAGAATTATAGATCTTAATTTGTAGATAATTCGTTCGTTTGCAGCATATAGTAATTAATTTTTTCATTAATGATTACAGAGAAAAGCACAAAAGATATACGCCGGATCCAATAACTGGTGTGAAACAAAGGAAACGAAAGCACAAACGGAAGAGCATGGATATAGAGAATCCTGAAAACCATGGTCCTCCTGAAGTTCATCGGCGAATCACAATAAAAGTAATTATTTTATTTTATTGCTGTAATATTATCACCTTATTTACAGTACCACTAAAAAATTTAAGAAATGGCCGCAGGAAATTTTTAAAGGTCTTTCTGACATCTTTCAAAACGTTTCATTTTGATAAAAAATGAATTTTAACAATTTTACATTTTTCATTTACTTAATGATTTAATTTTACTTAACGATAGAGCAAAAAATAAATATAAAAAATTGTTAGTGAGATTCAATAGAATCAACAAGTCTAACTTTACTATATAACTTTTCTTCTGTTACTACAGATAAAGCCAATACCGCTGCCGGAGGGTGAGGTGCCATCGGCGACAACCCCGCAGCTGTTCGTGGCGTCGTCGACGAGCATGGAGTTGACGCCGCCGAAGCTGCAGCCGCTTCCGCCACCGGCGCCTACGCCCTCGACGTCTCATCAGCCGACGCCGCCGCGGCCAGCGATGACCGCGAACCCCATCGTCGCCACTCCGCTCAGCAGTGGTACAGCGCCGGTCGGAAGGATCGCGGCCGGTCGCAAGGCGAAGGACGCCGACCTCGTGTCCCAGTGCATCGTTTGCGACACTCTCGGCACCAATCAAAATTCTGTCATGTGAGTACTGCATCTAACGTAGAACTAGAGATTATTTCTTTCTATTGGGTTACTTTAGTGGTATTTTTGTAATTTTATATATTCAATAATGGACAACTCAAGTAATGTACATATAAATTATAAGCAGATTATAATAAGTAATAATTTTCATTTCAGGTGTGACGAGTGTAAAAAGTGTTATCACTTTACTTGTCTTGAACCGCCAGTGAAAAAATCTCCTAAGAGACGAGGTTATTCTTGGCATTGTGCAGACTGCGATCCTAGTGTGAGTATAAATAGAAATGCGTCGTAATTGCCTCTAACTATTTCAAACATTGTAGTAAATATTTCGACATTTTTTTGAATATAAATGAAAAAGTCATTCTTCAACGTTTATCTTTTTATTTTCAGGCCTCAGAGCCGGAGAACTAGCACCAGCCGAACTGAACTGTATCGAGCACACAAAAACAGAACTGTATAATTTTGTACATTGAACAATGAAAAAAATAAGAATCGACTAAGTGTAAGGTACGTAAAGTATAAAAAAATCATGTAAGAAAGAAGTGAATAAGTTAAAACAAACAACTTTTCATTTCTCTCTCTTGGAGTCCACAATGACTGCAGCGTTGTAATTATCGATTATGCATATTTTCGTCGCCAGTGACATTCAAATGCACTTATTGAATTATGTGCAAATCTTTTGTAGTTATGTAATGAATTTTTTTAATTGCAAATTTTGTCACTTGGGAGTGAAGTAACAATGTAAAACTGTGGAATCAATTATGTTGGACTTAAAGAAGCAAAACAAAAGGAGCATACGGTTTCTTCGTTTCTTGATAGTATTGTATTCAACGATAGATATTTAAAATAAATCGTAGCCTTGCAAGGCGACTGTCACAAGTTCTATTAATCCCCTCGGCGATCATTCCCATGAGATCCTTTTTTTAAGCTTTGGAATGTGACACTAATTTTGCAGGCAATTTAAGGAGAGTATACAATTTTAAAGTCTTAATACTTTTTTATTTTTACAAAGATACAAGATTCTAAAAAGAATGAATGATATTCTAATGTTTTCTATTTTTTATTATATAATGATATATTTTTAAAAATCGCTAAGTATTAATTTTTATTTTTATTTTTTATTTTGCCTAGCGGGAAGAAGCCTTTCCCGGTGTCCGATCGAGAAGGTCGTATTTTCTTCCTCGCTAATCAATCAAATATCCTATGCACCATGGGAGGAAGTAAAGAATGCCACAAATCGCACGTTTGTCAATTTCCTTGCGATTTGGGCCATTCTTTACTTTTTTTCCTTTGGTACATAATATACTATTTCCGATTTTTTTACAGACAGATGCTGAGTAGTAAATGAAAATGTAATTCTCAATAAGTTGTATTGGAATATATTTATACATAAGATTATGTATTATGAAAAATCTTTTTGGAACTGTTACAAAATGTTTTTTTTTTTTAAACTTCTCTGTACTCTCCTTATTGTTTTGACTGCCGATTGTGAAATACTGAGATATTAATAAAAAGAATTGTATATTTAGTTTACTGTGACTTGATTGCAAGGTATTTTTTAATTGTAACTTAATTTATCGTACTTTGATAAATTATGTGTAGTACTACTAAATTAAAAATTAAATATAGTCTCGTGCAAAATCAATGGCAGCAACTGAATTGATTAATTTAGTCAAAAAATGTGAAATAAATTTTATACATTATTTCTTAAAATAAATTGTATTTTATGCGAATAAAAATATTCATTTGAAATAAAAACATTCACATTATTTTGAAGAAGCCTTTAATATATTTATATGTAACAACTATTTACAAATAAATGTTGAAGATGAGTGTCTACTATGGTAGTCTGTCATCTTAACAAAATATACACGATTTTTCTTTACGATTCAAAATGAAACCAGCACTAAAATCACTGGCTGTATGAGGTTTTCGACCAGGTATTATGACCCTCTCAACACTAATCCAACTTTGCCCTTGGCAAGATATATAAAGCATTTTTTTGCTTTTGTCATATATTGCTAATCCTAAAACGATTTAATTATATTTTTTAAAAAATTTACCATAACACTTATTGTAGTCAAAACATCTTTTAATCTACCTGGTACATTTTTTTGTGTCCAATTTAGTAAGGTTGTTTCTGGAACTACCTTTATATTAATTAATTTAATAATTTGATCATTAAAGTAAGCTCTTAATGGCTCAATTCCAGTGAGTGCTCGTTGTAAGTTGTAGACATCCTGAGCAGTCATTTCATTCCACTTTATAAACGATATTTCCTTTGTTATTTTTGGAGCTGTATTTTTATAATATGCAGAAAAATTACTGATTTTGAAAGAAAATGATTTTGACATTATTTTGTTTTTTACCATATGTGACCCCTTCTTCAGTTTGAGGTTTTGCAGTATTAAGTACATCAGGTAACTTAGTTATTGTGTCTATTAAAACATCTGCACCCAATATAGCCATTTTAGTGTACAAGTCAATGTAAGTTTCATGGGGTTGAATTTCAATTTCTGATTGTGCAATTACTGATCCAATATCGAATCTAGGTAAGTATAGATTACTTTATCTTAAAATCATAGTTAAAAAAAAAGAACACTACCTTTTGGGCATTATTTTCATAATTGAAATTCCAGTACGTTTATCTCCATTCATTAAAGCATGAAAAATAGGAGCTGCACCTCTCCATCTTGGAAGTAAGCTGCCATGCACATTAATCATGCCTCTAAAGAATTACATAAAATGTAAAAATAATTTCTTACAAGATAATCAATGTTGAAAAGAATTGCTTATAAGTAGAACTCACAAAGGAAACAACTTTATAATTCTCGAGGGAATTAAATATCCAAATGAAACTACAATTCCAATGTCAAATTCTTTATCTTTGATGTGCGGGGGCCAATTGTGTAAAAAAATATTGTGCTCTTTGGCATATTTTATCACAGCATTCTCTTTACCTCTATACGCAGTAACAATTTCTAAACGGCGCAATATGCCTTTTTGTCTGCTGAATTAAAAAATTAAATGAAACAAAATATTTAGATTTAAAATGACAATTTATATGTACTTGTATTAGTATTACTTACTATGTAGTGTGCAATGATTGCAAACTTTTTAAGGCAAATTCATCCGTTCCAAAAAATAAAATATTCCATGGTTGATTACTTTTAGTTGAATAATATTTAAGACTAGAAATGTTTTTTCTTTCTATGTACGTGACAATTTTTACACCTAGTTTTGTAAATTCTGAGGTACATTTTTGCAATTTAAACATTAAACAATAAAATATGCCGGCTCCGGGTTTACTTATATACCACAGCACAATCTCAAATATTAATAATACATCTCTATTAAATATCGTCTGATAAGTGGTGGTATAAATTGTTCAAAAACGTGAGGCTGACAAGTAATTGTTGCATTTATGTTAAATATTCTTTACGTAAAAATACTTTCTTTACAGTAAATGATTGAGGTTAAAAAAGCTTCTGCTGCCTGGGCATACTCGTAATATTTTGCCACCAGTTATCTGTTTTGTTATTAGTCGGTAAAAGGGAAATCCCCATAACTATTTGTACCTGTCAAAACAGAAATCTTTAACCGGTAATGTAGAGTCTATTATTTTTCATTTCTCTCATTTTTCAATTTCAAATATATAATTTTTTTCGTCATATTCCGTGATACTAAATAATTAAACTCCAATTTTTATTTATAATTTAAATTTAATGCTTGCCAGCAAAAAATAAATGAATAACAGTAGTAGTAGTACTTTTCGACATAAGTGCAGATAGTGTTGCACTTTTGCGCGCGATAAATGAAATGAATTTTCTCATGTAAGTATAAATCAGTGGATAAAGTACGAAAATAGTTAAATCTCAAATTGATTTCATACTACATCTTTAAACGTTAATGAAAATGCTAACTTCTAAACAATAAATGTGCTAAACAAAACGAAAAAAAGGAAGTGATGGGTGCATTAAGAAAAGAACAACATTTTATTTTTTATTAATAGGAAATAATGTTTATTATACAGTGTACATATTTATTAACTTCATTTATTTTATTTCTGTTATAAATTTTATATTAATAATTATATTATGCTTTGCCGAGCGACGAATGCCTTGATCAGTGTGCGCTTAGACTATAACAATCTCCGTAAAAAGTATAGAAACTTCTGGTTATCTTTTTTTTTTATCATTTTAAATTTTTTAATCCCTCTTAACGCGGCCAAAACGTTTCGGCCTCACTACCAAAGGATCGCCAAAATATGTCGCGCTGAAAACGGCATATGATCGTTCGGCATACAAATAATAGTACTGCTTTATTTTTCTTCAAATTTAAAGTAATTGGCGGTTTTTTTCTTCCATTTCTTGTTGTCATTTTTTTTAATCATTTTTTCTTCGCATATTTTTTTTTTGTTCTAATATATTTCGCGCGCGCGCTCGCTCAGACTTTCTCGCTCTCACTCGCAAATTTGTTCGCTCTCTTCTCTTCGCACTCGGTTGTTTGCGCGCTCCCGTCGTCGCACGCTTCCACTCCACCCCCGCAAAAAATATCGTCGTCCCGCAAGTTTCCGGGTATTGTTCACTCTTCTCTCTCTCTTTTTTTTCAAAGCAATCGCTATTTAACGAGCAGGCGTTTACAATGGAAACGATGGTTTTATTAATTATCCATACATGAGTTAATCTTTGTTTAATCTCGCGCTCTTTCGAGTGACCCTATCTTTGTGGTCATCTTCGGCGTTTCTAGAGTTGCTTGTGTGTGTATGTACGTAAGTATGAAGGAGTATATCTGCGTATATTTGTGGATATGGGTTTGTATGTATATGTGTGTGTGTATTTGTTTTTAAGTGAGTATTTGTGGTTGTGTGCATCGAAACCCAAGTATCTTGTGAATTTGAAGTGTGACCACTATACAGAGGATTACACTTGCTTTATATGGCTCTGGATTTCCTGCGTGGACGCTACTCTCTGTACAACGTGGAGCTCAGCGAAATCATCTCTCTCTCTCTCTCTCTCTCTTTCGCACACTCACTCTCGCAATCTCGCACGCGCTTTCCCTAATGTTCGTCTTTTTTTTTGTTTCGCTCGGTATGTGATTACTTTATTTATTTTATTTCGCTTCTAATATTTCTTCAGGGTTCTTTCTTTTTTGTTTGCCTTGAAACATCTCCGTTGCCGTTTTTTTTTCTTCTGTTTTCATCGCGTTTTCTTTTGATCGCAGGCCATCGCGCGTCGATGCCTCTCGAAACCGCAGAGGACTCGTCGCATCGGTGCTTCCATTACTTTGCCATTACTTTAATAATCGATTTACTTTAAAACCTTGCCTCCTCCGCTCCCCTTTCTCTCTCTCTCTCTTTTAAATTGTATAATAATAATAGTCGTAATAATCATAATAATAATCATAATAATAATCTAGCCTGCCTAACGTAAGTTACTCGAGTTGTAGGTAAATCTCGCCTCTTTATTCTCTCACCTCGCTCCGCAAATCGCCGCAGTCGCGCTTCATCGTTAATTCTCGTATATAATATGTATAATGTGAAACGACATCGCTGACCTCGCGGTTTATAACTTAGTTCTTCGATAATAACCGTAAATATAAATAGCAATTTTTTCTTACTTTTTTTTGCGTCTGCGTTCTTACTTCTTTTTATCGTTTACTCTTATTTTCATCCCTTAATACAATTCATCGTAATAAGAATCATCGCGCTTTAATAATGACTAGTAATGATAATAATTAATTGTAATAATAATTGTCGCAATTTTTTTCCCTTAAATAACTTTGTTTTTTTTTTCTTAAATATGCGCGCGTGTGTGTACATATATAATTGCAACGACCTCTTCGTCCTCCGGTTACGTAATGAAGCTGCGCGTCGATTTTTTTTTCCGGCCGAGGGTAGCGTCGCGGGAGCCTCCCCCCCGGGCGACCGCCAGCAGCGATTCAATTGTCTAAATTTATTCTTTTTATGAAAAATAATGATAGATATAAATGGCATGGCTTACGCTCGCTTTCTGCACTATTCGTTTATTTCTTTTTCTCATTATTTACTTAACCCTCTCCACTGGCTTCTTTTCCCTACGCTCACTTTCTCCCCGATAATTTTTACGCCCTCGGCTCTCTTTCGCTTACTCCATCACGGACGCATAATTTTTTTTCGTTTCGTTCGGATCTCTCAAAATGCGGAAGAGCGAAAAAAGCACTCGATGCCAGTGAAAACTGACTCGGTGTTTTCTGATTTCTCACTCGAATAGAGTGAATTTTTCGCTCCTCTACTGCAGTACGAGAGTACTTTTTTCCTTTTTTGCGGAGACAGAGGACGTCATCCGATCGAGGCGGTTCCTTTTTTTCGGGACACTTTATCCGCGGAGATCGCGAGCGTCGAGCCGACGAGGCCTTTCACAGATTTCGACGATATAAGGCGCCGCAAGCTCGAGGCGCGCGATCCGCGGTGTTCTCTCCTCCTTTCGCGCAACCGGTGTACAAGCAGAGCGAGGTGAAGTGCAGCCGTTTAATTTTTTCTTTCTCTCTTTCTTTACTTCGGAAAGGAAAATAAGTGCACTCGCAGAACAATCGAAAGTCGCGCGCGCGTCGCGAACGCGGGGCAATTTTTTTTTTTTTTATTTGTTTTAATGAAAAAACGAGAAGGTCTCGCGTCGCCGCGTGCGCTACGTCTCTCTCGCGCGTCGCACCGCCACACACTGATATGCTAAGATGCTTTTTCCTCGAGACTTTTATTTTTCATCTTCGTTCGCCGCGACGCCGACGCGTCACCGGGCGAGCTGCTCGCGACGACGTCGACGGAGGGTCTCGCAGCAGTAGGGACACCCGCGACTTTTGTGCTACTTTAAGCTCGGAGTTTTCGACGGGGCCGAACCTTTATTTTCTTTTTTTTTTTGTTAGAGGTGCGCCGGGCGGATCTCGTCCGGGGACGGTCGACGTATATTTCGCGCGCGCGATCATCATAATCGTCACTCCTCGGAACAGACTAACCCGCAAAATCGCAGCTACTTCGCCTATGCACCACCGTTTTTTTTCTCTATTAACCTAATTGTATTCATCTTATTTTTTTTTTGTTATAATCCTCGTTTGTATAATATAATATATTTTTATATTACCTCGTAGTAAGATATAATTTTAAATAACTAATCAATGAAATTCCTTTACTTCGCCATCTCGACCTTCGCTCGTCGCCGTTTCTCCTTTTATTGTTTATTAAAGATTAATACTGTTGTACTTATAATAAATAAGTGTATATATAATAATATATAATTGTTTTTTTATCTGTTCAATTCTCAGTTTATTCTCTACGCTTTTAATCTCTTACTTCAATTCACGTTCATCGCGTTCCGCCCGACGTTTCGTACGTAAGTTTCGGGTATAAATATTCCCCTTTCGTCTTCGCACGCGATTGGTTTTTTTTCTTTATCCGCATAAAATCTTTTTTTTTTCACGCAAGTCACCATTCACGATTGTTCGCTGCTCGAGGGTGACGTCCACCACCCTCCCCCTGTACCTTTCGGCGCGTGCATCCGACGGCCGGCGCGAACGCGACGGGCTTGTGAGCGTCCACTGCGCGCTAAATGTGGACAGGTGCTTTGAAAAAGAACCTCTATTAAAAAAAAAAAAAAAAAATCTATAGTACTTTTAAAAAAAAAAACTAAATACAGATCTACCGAGTTCCATGGCAAATGAGTGCGCTCTCGCGTCGTGTATAGGTACTGAAAAGCAACCGATTGGGTTGCACGTGGGTCGTACGCGCGCGGCGTTTACAAGCGATCGGCGAGCAAATAAGGTTTAATTAATTAGAAAAATATTGCACGGTATTGACAAAATCTCGCGAGCTCATATATATGCTTACGCTACGATCCGCTGATCGGACTGTGTTCCAGTTTGACTTGTACGCGCCACGGGGATGCTGCGGTATATATACGTCCGCGAACTAAACTTTGGATGTAAGAAACAAAGTGGATCTTTGGGGAAACAACAGCCATTGCAACATCGTCCCACACGCAGTGCGATTGGTTTATTCACCCTTTTTTCTTTTTTAAATCGATCTAGACACTCTTGCGCATAGTATAGTAGTATTTTTTAAAATTATTTTCGTAAATTATAGACGTTATGCTTGAGCCGGCACGCGCACGAGTTTCCTCGATTTCCGGATTGTTCGCACTCCGTATTCTCTTATCACTCGCGCAGAAGAGGTTACTATGTTCGTGCTGCAAAGGATGCAAAGCTTTCTCGAAAGGTATAATAATGAAAAAACGCTTTTATACAATAGCTAATAGGACGCCGCGTAAATGCATCCAGTTATAATTTTCTTTCCAATTTTAAAAACATAACCGTTAAACAAGTAACTTTATAGACTTATCTAGATAATATCGTGCATCCCTTTCTTTTTTTTTTTTTTATTTCTTCCCGGAAGTTTGCATTGGACACTTGCTCCTCCTTTTTTTTTTCTTAGCGTATATTTAATTCTCCTTTTTTTTCTCAAGCTACAATAGAAACGCACGTAACCTAATAGTAAATAATTGTCGTCACTTAGATTCTCGTACGGCGATTAAAAACTCGAAATATACGTCAACGATTTTTTGTTTTGTTTAGTTTCCACTCTCGCCCGAAAAAATCCCACACAACCGTGGCCCTCTTTCGCAAGCCGGAAGTCGAGAACGAAACTGCGCCTCCCGTCGGTGGTTTCTTTTTTTTAGTTTGATTATACTACGCAACATTCGTCGCCCCCGAGCGTCCCCGATGAACGGAAAATTATAAAACAAAGTGGTTTAGAACAAAGACGCCCAAGGCCGTGGAATAAAAAATGTTATATGTCGTTTTGCCATACGCCCGAAATCAACAATAAAACTGATTTCATCACCGCGATCAATCAATTTTTAATCTCTCCTCTCTCTCTCTCTCTCTCTCTCTCTCTCTCTCTCTCTCTCTCTTTACGCTCTCACGCTAATAACCTTTTTCTCCCGCTCTCACTTTTTTTTCGCGCGCGCTTATGCTCTCTCTCTCTCTCTCTCTCTCTCTCTCTCTCTGTCTTTCAAAGGCTACAAAGGATCAGCAATTCCTCCTTCATTCTCCATTCTCTTCTTTTTTTCTTTTTTTTTTAAACTCCTCTCTTCCTCGCATCTATTGCAACGCGCGTTTCTAGACTTTAATATATATATATATATTTCTTGTGTATATGTATATATTTATATATTTATATATATGTAAAAATATACAGGTTAGATTATAGTCGTACGGTCAGTTTTTTTTTTAAAAATTCTAGATTCGCGCAGTAGCGCTAAGGATGCTTCTCACGCGAGCGGATTATATTTTTATCATTGTTTAATGATAGTAGTTAATAATTCATTTATTTAACAAATTCATCGTGTGCACGCTACGACTCGTGCGCGTGAAGCGAAGCGTCGAAAAATTATACGTCGAGAGTACAAGTATACAATTGTAAAGATAAAAATCATATAATGTTTTTTTTTTCGTCAGTCGTACCAACTTCCCTTAGATTTGTCTACTTTTTTTTCATCATCACTTTCAACGTTCTTTTATTTTTGTGGGTGTGTGTTCCGAAACTTGGATCCGAGAACGAATGTCGGATCAAGTTCCTGGTTTACGTTCGAATTCAGTCGGTAGAGCGATTTGACAAGAAACTAAGAGGTAAAAAACGCCGACAACTAAACTAAATGTTTTTTTTCTTCGTCACATTCTTACAATTTAAGCTTCTGCACTTTTTCGTTTTGTTTCCGACGATGATAAAATTGATTTTTGTACAGAGTGTGTAAAGAAAAGGGTGTCGCGACATCTCTGCTGAACACTAAAAGTTTGCTCCGTAAACCTAAAGCGTTAAGCGTTACGAACGTTGCAGTACAAACATTACGAAAAATGTTCATTCTTTCATCTGTCAATTCGTTCTATCAAGTATTGGATACTTTTTTTCAAGTAGTTTAGTAATTGACGATAAGAGTTTTAGAAAATCGTTTTTTGTTTCTCCTTGTATAGCAAACAACAGAAGCCATCAAAAAACGATCGCTCCACACAGCGGGTATTGAGAAGGAAACGTAAGGGTCGAACCGATAAACTCCGTATAACCTTGGTCTCGTTTAAAAAACAGACTTGTTTTATTGTCAAAAAACCAATTATCGCCCTACCTCAAATGTACAGTTTGCGTTTAAAGTTCAACGAAGCCTATGCTCAAAATAAACAAATAAAAAAATCGCACGTGATCTCGATTTATCAATGGCCATCCCGTGGACTCATTCGAAGTGAGCGAGTCCCGCTGTCCGCCAACTCTCTCTCGTCAATCCGCAGAACGAATACCTTAAAGATTTTTTTTTCCAAACGAAATATAGAGCGTATAAAAAACAGTCGTAAAAGTCGACGCAACGCGCGACCTCGTCGTCCCTTGGACAGTCATCATCCCCGCGCTCCCTTACACTTTTGAGGTTAGGTGGCTCGTGCTCGAAGTTCCGTTAAAAAGTTTCGCTCTCAGAAAAAAGTTCTCCTTTGCAAAAATATAATTCTCCTCGCGGCCTTCACGAAGTTTCGCGGCGCTAAAAAAAATAACACCACTGTCCGACGGACGAGCCGCGGGGGTTAAACGAGTAAATCATGGCTGGGCGCCGGTCTTTATCGGGAAACAATTTAAGGACGTTATCGCCTCTCGAATTTTCCCGAAATCCGCCGGGCGCGCACCGCCGGGAGAATATAATCCGCGAGCGCGAAAGAGCCACTTGTTGGCCAACTGTTGCGCCGGCCCGCAAGCCCGCTTATAAATTATACGGCGCGAGCTCTCCTCGCTCCTTTCCCACCTCGATCCGCTCGGTCGCGGCAACGAAAAAAAGAAAGAAAAAAAAACGCGCGATCCCTACGCGCCGATTGTTTCGCGATTTTTTCCCTCTGTTTGCTTACCGCGCTGTTTTTTTTTAACCGCGAATCGGGATGCTCCCCGAGGTCGTTACTCCTCTTTCTCGTTATTTTTTTTATTATTTTCGCGGCGAAACTTCGTGAAAGCTCGCGCTGTACGCGACTGTGACCTTCTGCAACCGATGAGAATTCGACGTTAGAACGAGGATCCAACGCGGCTCGTGCGCGCGTCGCGTCGACGCTCTTATTTATCGGATATATAATTCTACGCTTGGATTACTTCCCCCTCTTTTTTTTTTATTCATCTTTTGTTCCTGAAAATTGTCATTTCACCCGAGCCACCCGCAATTGGATTTACAATTAATTTTAGAGTCCACTTTCAATTTTCATTTATGTTATATAATCATCGATCTTACGCGCTAGGTTTGAATTAAGTTTAAAAACTTCTTTGGCGATTAATTATTTAAAATATGTTTTGTTTATTTTTTTTCCTCGTTTCAGCAGTCCTGCTTAGTCGATATATTATATGTATTTATATATTTATATTATTTATAATATGTCGTTATCGTTAATTGTTATCATTACAATTATTATTATTGTTATTATTATTTTTCTTCTCTATCGTTATTTAGTAATTATCATTAGTATTGTTATTATTACTAATTTATTTATTTTATTAAGTTTTACTGCGTAATTCATTACGATAACCCTTATACGATTTTCTATGACTCTTTTTGTTTCTCGGACTCGCAGAACTCCTTCAATGGCAACCGCTAATTATCCCAGCACTGTACTCGTGACCCATTCTTTTTTTTACATACTTAGCTTGCGATTATGCACTGAAAGAGCGTGACTTTATTTTCTCGCTTAATTTGTTTAAATATGAGATAAATGTGTTTTTTTTTCTATCCGCTAGAAATTTATAGGTCGATACCGAGTCGATATCAATTGAAGGATAATTCCTGCTTGCGACAACGTCTCTCGATCCCCGAGATCCGTTGTCTTTAACCTATCTGTTTTTTTTTATCCGTTAAATGTACGATACATAGATGGCTCACTATATAAAACTAGTTTATGCTACATGCAATTTCTTTATCCTCGCCTCTGCGCGATAACGCTCGCCTGAGCTTTCTTTTTTTTTTTTTTTAAATTCTGACTCGAGTATATTTTTTTACTCCCCTTATACGGTGGAAAATGTTTAACTGTCACCAACGGCGTCAATCTTTAACGTTAATTCGCTAGGTTTTTTTTAAACGTTCAGAACGGAAGGTTCGTAGCCCTGGCTTAAAGATAATCTTTTTCTTTTTGTTCACTGTGGACCAAAATCTTCGCTTCAGTTCTTTCAGTGAATTAACTATATTAGGGTAGCTCGCTAATTTCCCTTACGCGTTCGCACGAGATACTGGGTAAAATGGCACCTTATATGACAATTCGTGATGCTTTAAAGCTTTACATACTTTTTTTTTTCACTCTTATCTCCTCGATAAATCGTCAACTGCGATAACAAAAGAAGCGTGTCATTCACGAGATTAAAAACTCGTATATTTTTTTTCTCAGCTCCTGCCTTTTTTTTAAATTTTTTTTTGTTTAATTTTACTTTTATTTAGTCTCGTGTAATTCGGGTAAAAGTGTCTGTACAGCGTCTGGATTTTCAACCGTTGTCGTGCACTCGGTTCCTCGACTTCCTAATCTTTTAGCGACTCTTTCGTTATTACAGCGGAGAACGAACCGGTTTCTCGATGAAGTCACTGATTGCGTTTTAGTCACCTCTTTCCCGACGTAATTCAACCCGCTGTTCGTTCTACTCTTTTATTAATATTTGGGCACTGTTTGGAAAGACCGTGTTGAAAAAGAAGTATAACTCAAACTTTATTGTTATCGATGAATTAAATGATTTCACAGTTTAGAATAAGCCGATGACGGATTCGCGTATTTCAGGATTGACACAGATAATCGATGACTTTTGGGCCCAAGGAATTAGCGAGCGTTGAGAAAAGAACCGAGCGAAAATTTTTAAACGAAGAAGAAGATACAAATTTCTAATTAAGAAGAAGCTTTTGGAACCTTAACGGTATAGCAACGACCGAGCGTCAGGAGTAAAACGAGCCAAAGCGAAATTCGAATTGGCAAGCGTCCATGAAGGGGGAGGGGGCATCAAAGCTTTGGGAGCGCTCGTATTGAGAAAAGTCAAAATTGGTCCCGGAAAGTGATCGTACGCATATGCCGGGGTGTGCCGCGTGGATGAAAGGCGAAAGCTGTGTACGAGAGTGACGAAGCCACACTTCGCTCGCTCGCCGAGAGAGAACGTTTAAAAAACTTTTCAGAAGCTCAAGAGATATGTCTTAATTTCCCCTCGTCGTCGAACTCGAGGAAATCGCTTTGGACAACGGGGTGGTTCGGTCGCTCCGAGGGCGTCTCACTTTGGCGGCTCGACTACATATCATGAGGTTGAGAACAACGCACGGCTCGTAGGTTACAGCGTCGTTAGATACACTTGCTCGAAACGTGTCACTGGCCATTAGTCCCGTCGCGCGAAGATCGCCGTACTGGGATACGGACGTTAGGATAGAATCTAATTTTCATTTTTACACTCTTTATGTACAATTCGCGTTTCCGATTATCGCGGATACGAAGACGTTGAGAATAGTCTCGTGAATTTTCATTCAGATTTGATTTAATGGAGATAATTCGATATACGACGGGAGAGTCTAATTCAATTTCGATGAGGCAGTAAGCTCTATTTGTGGAAAGCTGTTATCTATCGATGGAAACCGGAGTTTGGCATATTCGATGATTGTGACTTCCGCGATAGTCCCATTCCGTTTAATCTTCCTTATGAAAGCTAAAACGTCAACAAAGTGCACAAAAGGGCCTGCTAACGTGTATCTGCCACTAGCTATTAAAGACTGCCTAATTTGAAAGATCGAATTTCAAATTGTTGCATTCAAAGCTTTCCCAGATGGAACGGACTCGCAAACTTTTTCATCTCTTATAGCCCGCAGTAAGTAAAGCGGTTACTCGACAAGTCGTTCGGCACGTTGATAAGGGGCTCGTGGAAGTTCGAGTTGCGAAGAGGAGGTTCGCGGTGTATAATTAGTCCACGATTGATCACTCACCGATCCCTCCCTTGGACACGGCTTCGCTAGTTTCGGTTTAAAACGTGTGTTAAGCAAACAATTGCAAAAGACATACCCTGTTTCCTAGTGTCACTGACGGCGTCGACGCGTGACTGATTTATTTATTTATTGTTTTTTTTTTTTTTTTTAATTAAACGGTTTACTCGTTAATTATTATTTTCGTCGTTTAGATTTGGTTTGCTTCTCTCGTAGGTGCCTCGATGCTTCGTAATACTAGCTCAAGCTGGAATTGTACGCTGTGTATTAATTTTCTTTTCATTTTCAATTTTCTTCACGTGAGAAAGTCGAAAAATCGGTTAGCCGTTTGTTTTCTATTTCTGCGGTAGATCGAGTACGCACACGAATTTTATGTGTTTTTTGTGTGTTGATCCTACGCTAATTAAACGTTTTGTTTTCTTACAGTCTTCCCTTACTTCGTAGGCTGTTTTCGACGCCGATCAATAAGGATGGCTTTCAAAATTACAAATGAAAATCTTGTTTCTATTGTCATCAGTTCGAGTTTTAAGCAGTTGCGACCGTACAACTACAGTGGACGTTCTGCTTTCACAAAACAGTCGTTATGAAAGCTCGGTTTATTTTTTTCAAAACATCTTAACCACGAATAAAACAAACGTTAAATTATTAAAAAAAAAGGAGAGTTTACGATTAACTGACGCGACAATCGTCCCAGTGGAGTTCACCTATACTCAGCGTTATATCTACATATTATTTTACATCTGTTGATCGCGCACTTGTTTTGGCTCGGAATTGCCTTGTTACTTTAAGTGAGGCTTCTTTTATTTTTACACTACATAAATAACTATTTACTTTTTTTCGGTCAGTAAGTGCCTCCATCAAAATTCTACGCGTGTATCGGAACGACCATCGTGGCGTCGCTAAAATTGCCATTGTTTGCTTTTCCGCGAAGCTTTGAACGAGCTTTCCGCGCGTTTTGAACGATGTTTTTCTACAAACGCAACGACGCGAAGTGTCCTAGACTTTGAGCTTTCGCGAGAAAGCAAACGATAGCCGAGTGAACGATCGAAAACAGTCTACGACGTACGAGTTGCGCGTGTGTAGGTTTTGTAGTTCCGCAGTGCGCCTAAGATTAGAGCTTACGTTACCAGAGATACAGAACACCGATGTACAGTTATGGGCAAGATTACCACTCGCCGTTCGTGTCATGTAAAAATAAATTCAAAACTGATCCTCGTCGATTTGTTTCGATCGCTGTATTCTCTGTCTTTTTTTTTCGTTTAACTATTTCTTTTTATCTCTTTTTGTTTCGACATCTTAAATTCTTGCCTTAAAGAGCTAGCGTTTTTTTTACTTCCACAAGCTGATGTACTTGGGTTTAACTTATTTTTTTCTGCGGGATCTTTTGGATTCGCTCATTCACGCTTCATTTTTTTGTCTCACTCGCGCGCGCTTACCAAGGACACACACTAGTCAGTCGTAGCAAAAACTTTTTTATTTGGATAAAATAGTACTTTTGGTTACTTTTTTTGTCTTTTCTCTCTTACTCATGCCGTCGGTTACTTTGTATTTTTACGTTACTATAATATGTTTTTTTTTTAATTTTT
>JAXIUT010000001.1:4265587-4302281 GCA_035586675.1 Eurytoma californica
TTTTTTTTTTTAAATATTTTCTATAGTGGGGGTTTGAGTATCCTTTCCCCTTGCTGCGTTTATTATAAACACTATTTTTTTTTTGGTATATTATAATTAAAACATAAGTTACTCATATTTTTTGCCTTTAACGGTTTCTCTTTTATTTTATCGTATTTCATTTTCATGTTATCTTAAAAAGCTTACACTGTAGTGATATTATCGTTTGCCGCTCAGGTGTCCCAAGCGTTAACGCGTGATGTGTCGTGTGGATGCGCTTTGCGGCGAAGCGACCCAACCGAGTGAAAGTTAAATTCAAGGAAAATTTTCATTTCTGAAGTCATACTTCAGTGCCATGTTCTGCTTACACAAAGAAAAATGTCTGATTGAATTGCACTAATGACTTTATTAGCAAGTGTGTTACCCAAAAGTTCCATTAGGCACCACTGCGGGCGTTGCATTCGAATCTTCACTAATTTCCTTTACGTAAGCAACGCATTCGGTAAATGCATCGATGTATCATGCACGAAATTTAACTTCACACGGTTTGGTCGTTACAATGGTTTTTTGAAAACTATTTTCTTCGCCCCTAAAAATATTTCCCACCCCTTTTTTTATAATCAACCGTGAGTCCACACGTTAGAGACTTGACCAAGTCTCATTCTGTTTATATTACGTCTTTACTCTTATTTAATAAACGACGGAGAAATCTCAAAAGTCACTGCGATGAAAAATGTATCCTTTATACGCGTCACACGATCCTATTATTTAATTGCTCGCGAATTTTCACGCATATTTTCATATCATGAAATTCTTTTTTTTTTATATTCATTAATGAGGCTACTAGGATTGCATCTTACCCGGCAACGCGAAAAGGGTGATCGCACAAGATCGAAATAAACAATCGACGATGTGATTGAACGGTATACAGTGTGTCCTTGGATAAAAAGAACGACAATTCGAAAAGATTCAGTAGCTTCCGCGCGCGAGAATGTAATGTACGACGCGCTATCAGATTCTTTAAAATATCGCCCGGACGAGTGACAAAAATGAACCCGAGCGCATGATTCGCGTAGCTCGTTCGCCGCCGCAAAGCCACTCGTTTCTCCCTGAGCTCGGATCTCTCCCTCCGATAAAAAGCTCCGATCTCGCGAGCCCAATCCCGCCGGCGGGGGGAATCAGCGATTTTATCGGGCCAATTCAGCGTGCCGACTTTTTCGGTCGGCGCACCCCTTCGACCCTCCCCCTTTCTAAGGAGTTTTTCCGTGATCCCCTTCCCGATGGAGAAGAGATTCACGGACGACTGGTAACGCCTGCCTTCCACGCTCCCCTTGCAGCTAACGTGGAAAAATACTACTGATCTGCGAGAGGTGGCAAAGAAAGTACATGGTTAAGTTTCCGCCGGGGGAAACGAACGTAGCGTAATTTTTTAACGTCTGAATTCGTCGCGCGAGCCCGAAAGCTCTCGCGAGCGATATGTACTCGATCGACGGCTACAGTCGATTGTTGTTTAATTATTGGTTTGAAAAAAATAAATTTTGCCAAAAACTTTCAACGAAATATGTTGTCCTTTATTAAAAATTTCATTTACAGCCTTCGTCTACATGGTTCGTCTCCGTTTAACAAAAAATTCGTGCTCAGATAAAATATATTTTGATGTATACAAAAGATTCAATCGCATGCAAAAAATATTATGAGTATGAGTTAGTTAAAAATATGCTTAGGTATTTTTTTTTTTCTTATTTTCTCGTTCGGCTTCGGATTATGAACAAAGCGCAGCTCTCGGTACAAGTGCCATTTTCGCTTTGCAGCATCTATCTCGAAAAGGAAAAAAAAATGACTTGCGCACGCGCATTCTCGCGTCAGTAGCATTTTTCTGTAAGGCTATATATTTCTTCGCTCATCGTTGCTTGCGCCGCTTCTTTTTTTTTTGCGTGCTCCGTTTCTCTCCTATAATTCCGGTTTTAAGACTTCCGCTAAATAAGATCGTTCGCTACGCTCGATTAGAAATTCAATTCTCTAAACATGTCAAGAATAAATGCGTAAATGCTCATTGTATGAATGGCGTTTGTTTTTTTATTTATTTGTTAGATGTACCTTATGCGTGACTTTTTTTTGTTTTTCGTTTAAATGTATTAAATTACCGTTTAATTATCATTCGAATTCTCCCTTTATCTATAGTCATTATCCTTACATGGTATCGTTTATTTAGCGTTTATATCGTTAATGTTGTAAGTGCGATCGAGTATTTTAATATAATTTGCAGTCAATCAATCGTAAACACTCTCAACGCAATTTTAAATTACCCGCGCAATCCACCGACTCTTTCCTCGCGAGGCTCCGAGTGTGAAACTGAACGGGAAAAAACAATCGTTCATTGCGTAATTCTCAAATTAAATCACACTGAGTATTCTAAGCTACGTCTGCACTCAATTCGACTTCGATTGCATCAATCGTCATTGGCACTTATTTTCAAAATACAAGAATTTGATTTAACCTCCCCGTCGAACCAAAGGTTTTTGTCCATTGCACTTAATCCTCGTTTTAAAACAAAATCGAACTAAACAAAACTCATTGTTTCCCGTTCACTTGCACCGCCTCTGTGTCCCATTATATCCCATTATAAGTCGTTTCGCTCGCTCGTGACCGCGACGCGCGCGCACTCTAGCGGAGGTGGATAAAAGCGGAAGTCGCGCGGCGCGCTTGTCGCTCACTTCGCGCGGTGTACAATGTGTGCGCTTTTACTGCTGGTATTAACCCCCGGGCTCGCTCGAACAGTATAGTAACTTATTGTGATTCGTGGACTCGCGGCCGCGTGCACGCGCGCACCTTGGTAAGTACAAACACCGACTAGAAAAATAAGCTTCCACGGCTATTCACTGGGTGACTCGCGTCGAAACGTATTGTGACCTGAAGAATTGGGGACCATCCGATCGGATCTGGATCCTGAAAATCGGAGGTTATAGAGCGCTATGCGCGCGCGCGACTCCCGCGACCTCTGAAGTTCGCGCTGAGAAAAAAATAAGGTCGGAGAGCAAAATATCACTTTTCCACTCTATTATACGCACCCGAGTCACTCGCTCTCAGGCTCTCTCACTCTCGCAGACTATTAAATTCATTGATGTGAATTTGTTTTTCCTTTGTTCAGCTAAAGCTAGAATAATTTACTAAGTCGCTAGTTGTCGTCAGGATCAATATACTATTTTTTGTTTTTTTTTTTTAAATATTTATATTATATATATTTATAATATATGTCTTTCAATAATAATAATCATAATAATAATAATAATCATAGTAATAATATTAGTTAGTTGGTACTTTGGTTGATTCTCCGCGACTTGCCTCGCTTTTCTCCTAACTTCGTGTCCTCTTTTTTTACTTACTATATTTTTTTTTTAATTTTTCGCTAATATTTTACGATTGCAATAATCTCTCGCAACCTCTCTCGCGTCTTCCGACGTTTGAAAGAAAAACGCCAGAGCTTAACTATTATAGTCCACCTCGAGCCGTTTCATATCCCACCGTAAACTTAAGATTCCTCAATAATTGCATCCCCGTCGTCGCCGACGAACGAAGCGCGTGTCTGTCTCAGTTCGTGGTTGACTTCCTGTCACCCTTAGTCTAGGCGCACACGATGGATATTTTTGGAATTAAACAGCGGACTCGATCTTGATCTATTTTAATGATACATTGTGCTGGTGCATTTTTTACAATCCGATGGTTCCGAGCACTAACGACAACCTCGAAAAAAACTAAGCATCACTATTTGAAGATGGTTCTCGGTACGCTCAAAACTTAGCGGACTCATTCGGTTAGTTTGATATTAAATGAGCGAAGGGACTAGACTCAATGATTTTTGAAAATTGCATTAAGGTGGTGTCATGGGAAGTGCACCAAATCAATGGAAATCTTAATATCCCACCGCTGACACCATTTTAATTACAACGTTTCGAAATCATATAATCGCGTAAAATGAATTTTATAGTCTTTTTATCAATCCAGCAACAATATTAGAATAGATCTCTCACGTAAGCATACGTGATGAGTATTATGTAGAGGCTTCGAAGCGCAGATAAGCTTTATTTCACCGCGGAACTTGTAAATTGCCATTTTTTGAGTTTTGATCAATGAAAGCCTGTTCATACAAAAGTATCACAATAGGGCTAAAAGTATCTTTAAACAACCAAGTACCGTTGCAAACGTCATATATTTGGGTTAAGCAGGTTTTACACCTTTTGTCAACTAAATATTGTAATCATCGGGAATGGCACATTTAAAGATCATCGTCGATTGCAGCAGCAACAGTCCATTTCGTTGTTATCGCGCTTCGAGCCTCTAGCTTCACGCACTTTTATTTCTTAATCACAGCCTACTTGGCATTCCAGGTATTCGTGTACGCCGAGCAAGCGAGTTTCGCCCGTTATACTTATAGTTTAAGTACGAACTCTTTCTTCGCCGACTGACGCCAGCGAACAGTGAAATCCCACGGACAGACTTGCAATCCTCTTGTTCTTTCGAAAGGGGACGGATGCGTGCGCTCGGTGCGACGACGGGGAACGCGTTTCTCCGAAAAGAGAAACGCTATCTCATTAATCAATTTTTAGTATCATAATAGTTTATAGATCTAATTTTAGTTTCATTATAGTTTATCGGTTCTCTACCGACTGAGAATGAGAAAATTCGGTTAGTCGCGAGTGGCCATTCGGGGGGCTGTATATTCCTTTTTTTTTTATTTTGGACAGAACCGCCGGCGTTCATAAATAAAGACACTAGAGCGGCCCTCCCCTCATCATCATCGCGGCATTATAAAACCTACATTGTTTGTTAATTTATTTTTTTTTGTTCATCGTGACGTCGCGCAGTATATGTATAATATATATATATTTTTATGTAAGTATTTATATATGTATAACCTAGAAGTGCGGGCCGGGACCGAGTGACTGACCGAAAGCTGCGACCGGCGTCCGCAAGACGGCGCCGCGGTCGTCCGCTCCGTCGCGTAGTCCCGCGATTCTCGACTCTTTCTACCCGCCTTTTGACTAACTTGACTAGAATTGGCGTGGCTTTTTTCATCGGTATATACTTGTTTTATGTATATTTATATATATATATATTTTTGTTTATTCAACGCTATTTACTACTATATACGCCTGCGCGACAACGGCGCAAAAGTCCCCTGTATGTGGCGACCGGGCGTCGAGCGGACGCGACTCGATAAATGAGGCGGACGGACGGTCGAACGCGACCGCCGTCGCGATCTCCCAAAGTAGCTGATCGCCATTACACGTGCAATAAACCGCGGAACTCGCTGTCGCGTCCGCTCGGAGCGTGGTCCGTGTGTGAACCTATCTTAAAACTTTAGTCCAGTTAAATTAGCATTGATGCCTACGCAAATCAGTACTTGATACATTCCGGACGATACTTTTAGGAATTATGCCAAACGTATTCTATGCCTTTGACGCTTGCCACTCGCAGAAGCGGCAGGAGGTTCGGGTAACAAACGAGTCGAATATTGAACAATAAATAAATAGACAGGTATTCTTCCGATTTGCAACTCTACACACGGGTGTATCGTTTGCGTTTTGTTAAAATGCTTTTGATTCGAAGGTTGCTTTCGAATCAGCGAGCAAAAAACACGTTTTTGCCTTTTTGTGCATCGTTCGCACGCTCAAAGTTAGCAAATCGTACGTGGCAATTACATAGGATATGTTTTTTACATACTTTCTAGAAGGGGTTTCCGCTATATATCAGGTACTAACTTTTATCTTGAGTTTTGCTCTCTTTAGTGCTAATTTGTCTGGACTCTGCGAGTCGAGGACGACAGTAGTCTCAGTCGCGCCGCGAGGGGGAACTCGTTAGTTCGATGCACTGCCGCTAGACGTCGCATGCGGCCGCGCGCTCAATACGTAACGTCAATACAGTAACATACAGCGGAAGTTATTTAATTCTTCAAGCTGCGTTTTCGTGCGATATCTGCAAAATAAAAATGAAAAATTTCGTTATGCAGAACTTTTTAAAGATTACTTTGCACAAAGAAAAGATTTTTTTTTACACAGAAAAGATAGAAGAGGTTAGGAGTTACAATTACAGTCTATTTTTGATTGTGAAAGAACTACTGAATCTACTTCACGTGATCTTTCTACGAGTTATCGTAAATCTTCGAATTAGAACTAGCATTTGACAAATCTTTTCTCCATGCAATAAAATCTTATTAATTTTGAATATATTTAAGTACATTTAATTGATACGTACTTTATAAGTTATAACGTATGGCGCAACCCGGCCAGTTTGTCTAGGCTAGGACGTGGGTTAGTACGGCCTGCTGGCGTCTTTGGGCCTCTTGAGTTGAACTTTTAACCGCTTCATCCCTATCTGGAAGCCATTCATCGCCTGGATTGCCGCCTGTGCACATGCTTGATTGTCGAACGATACGAAACCTGTAACGTACAATATTTTTTAGTACCGACGAAATTAATTGGGCTCTGAAACAGCCGACTGACTTCAGATTTTCAAATACTCCCATGATAAACTCTAAATTTGAATCTCATAAGATCTTTTAAGCCCAACGTAAAATTTTGATTTTCATTAAATTAAATATTTAATTGAAAAAATAAATAATGCGCATCTAGCCTTCGATATTCTATTTGACCAGCTTGTGGTATTGCTACAGAGGCAGAAAATGGAACGAAAATAATCCCAATTCTGTTTTGGGATAAATAGTGTACCTTATCTGTATAAATTTTGTACGAACAATGTAATGTTTTCTTTCCGATTGGCGGATCAATGGCAGACGAATGTAGTATAAAAATGGTCCTAGACCACTAGAAAAGTGCAAAGCTTTCGAGCGGAGGATATTTTTAGTCTCATGCTCCAGACTAAACAGCTATAATTGTTGTTAATTACTTCTCCCGTATTTTGTGTGACTGATGTACTTCCAAACAACGGATAAATTCAATCCCATTTTTTGTTCAATATACGTATTTCAATATGACATATACTACACTTATTATTATTTTTTTTTTAATAGATGCTTATTACAAATGATAACAATCTGATCGTAATTATTTTTCCATGGTTTATAATTATTTTGTTACTATAATATAACGTTATTTTTAAAATCAAATTGATTAAAAATTGGGTACTATTATTTGTTCTGCGCAATACCAATAATCGTAATCGGCACATTTCTTTATTGAACAGTGTTTAAGTTTTATTTTCGCTCTATCTAAAGCCGATTTAATGAAAGGAAAACTTGAATCGACAGAAAAATTTACAGTAAAACAAGTGTCTCCACGGGAAAAGTTCCTCGCAAAATCGGGTAACCAGCTGGATCCGAAAAGATCATTATAGACATTGGCGAGCTAAATTCTGGATTTGCAGCGCGGAAACTTATTTCGGTGCTTCGGCTGATCCTTCGGGCATCCCGCGCCAATCTAAACTAGTGCCTCGGCTGATCGCGCATATATATAATACCCGAGGATCGACGCGTACGCACCGCGAGAAACTTTTAATAAACGTTCCGGGCAAAAGTTCGCGGACGCTTCAACGGGGCCGCCCACGATAACGAAGCTACGAGGCCGCGGGTCCGTCCGCCCGTTTATTTTTATTATTGCGAAGTTTTCCGGGGCGCGGCGATAAGGATTGCGAGCGCGCGGTTTCACCGAGCAGTGCCCGCGGCGCGTACAGGCCGATCCTTATCGATCGGAATTTCAGGACCGAGCGCGGCCGGGAAAATATCGGGCGTCCCGCTCTCCGACTTATCTCTCTATTTTATTTACTCCTGGCTAAGCCGGTTATGTGGATTCGGACGCGAAAAAGCGCGGCGAGAGAGAGGGGAGACGGAAAGTTTAGCGAGATGAAGGGACCCGTTGTTTCTGATGTTTGAATTTTATTCTGATATTTGGATAATACGATGAGAGTTAAAAATTGCGGAAGTTTAAATTTTATCCTTAAGAGCAAGTCTTTATTGGTTTTCCGGTAATACATACACTATTTTTATAGAATTTCTTTTTTAAAATGTTACTAAATTATTATTATGCAATATTTTGATTACAGAATAAGTGATTACTTAATTGTTACAAAATTCTTCAATTTCGTTTTTATGAAGAAATATTTATTTATTAAATAAATATATATTATTTAATAAATATTTATTCTTTTTATTCGAATTAGTATGAAATGAACAGTTTTAAGATTAATTAATAATAAACAAAATTGAAAAATGATATGTATGGCTATTTAATTTGACATTGGTTTACTCATCTAACGAAAAAAGCCACACAGCTATCTAACCAGATAAACTAATAATCCTATGACATGAAAACAGACACTGAAGTACACAAAATATAAAAAAAATTCTATCTATTCTCTAAACAATTAGTAGGTTGTGCTGTAGTATAAGCGCTGTAACGGAAACAATGAGGATAAAAAGATGACTTCAACGGACTGATCCTGTAGGCTAAACAAAAAATATTGAGTAAAAGCGGTAGATAAATTTTTACACCTCGCAACGTGGTGTCTTTCAGCGACGAGATTTATTCGGTGGATCAGCGGCGAAATGAAATCCTCCAATTACCGAGCGCGGATACGATATTAATCAAAGCCAGCCGCGTGTCTTTCGCGCTCTTTGTTCTCTCTTTAAAGGGCTTCCCATTTTCTGGGTTTTTTTTGCGGATTCTCGGAAATTTTTCGCCCTACGTATATACCTTTGTCTTTCACTGAGTTCTCTGGATTGGTAATAATTTCACGTGCTTCGTTTGTAAATTTGCGGCTCTTTAGAATGCGCTTCGTTGAAATTATTATTTTGTTGGTAATTATTAAATTTCGAATATTGTTGTACGTTAGTTCTTTGAAGTGTAATATCATATTCACTTTATACGTGAATTTCACGAAAATAACTTTTAAGGTTCTCTTTTGTTTTCGCTATAAAGCGTGTACACTCAAATGAATTATCTTTTCTACGAATGAATCTCTGTAGAGTGGCTCGCATAAATTTATATTACCGATTTTCATTGCATATATTGTATAATGATTTTATTATTCATGGGGTGTGTTCAAAAGAAAACGTGACGTATATCTGAAAAGTTCATTGCGCGCTATGCTTTTGTTGATTTCATATACATCTAAGAGGATGTACCCTTATTGTATTAATTTTGTTTGTGCAAATGGCTTATAAAATGAATATCTTTAATATTTCAGTAAATAAAAATGTTATCTATATTGTCAATTAAGAATTTAATTAAGAAATATGAAACAATTATTAATCTAAATACATTAAATATAAACGTTACATGTAGTATCTTACTGTGATAATTCTGTAGGAACACGTCAATTATTTTTTTTTATGTTTGAAAGTATCTTGTGTAATGATTAAATGGATTATGGAGAAATCGGTTAATTTATAAGTCACTTTAACAATGATTATTCTGTTATCACTTTAAAAAACACGTTAAAGGTAATAAAATAATAAACGATAAATAAATTGACTAGTAAATCAACGTGTATTCAACATGAAGTTTCATTTTCTGAATTATTTCTCAATAGTTCGTTAAATTTATCAGCAAGCGTAATTTGAATAATTCGACCGCCGACGTTCCAAATTGTGCCGCGCGAGTCAGTGAACAAGTGAGTAACTTTTGCCCACCGTAGTCGCGAGGCGACCAGTCTGTAACTCGTCCCATTCGGCCGCAGGATCCGTGCGGCCCGCGGCGATCGCTTTACTTACCGAAGCACTTGCTCTGGTTGGTGGCGCGGTCAATGAAGACCTTGGAGGAGATGACGTTGCCGAAGGGTATGAACATCTGCATGAGCTCGCCGTCGCCAAACTCCTGGGGCAGGTGGTAGATGAAGAGGTTGCAACCTTCGGGTCCTGACATAGAGCATCCTATCATATAAATCAGAGCACATCTAAACATCTAAACTTGAAGTATAATACTCAAGTTATAGAGGTGGATTAGCAATTCTCCCTCCAATTTTTGTGACTTGGCTTGAATTTGAATTTTGGATACGGTTCGTTTTCATTTCTTTTTTCGTTGGCTTTCTCTTTTCAAAGCACTCGCGAGGCCGAAAGAATGATCAATGATATGAACAATGAATGTGAGAGTGAGCGAACCGCGCGTTATCTCTGTTTTTTTTTATTAGATTTTAGAATCAATCTGATATGGCCTATGATGACTGATATGGCTGATTGATGAGAACATGAAAATTTTGTGAAGCTGATCACATGTGCATGCGATTTCATTAACTTTTTTTTATTGTGAATGGGATGTTATGTGATGATTTTCATACACTTTACATGTTTTACATGATGCATAATACTTTTGTTAAAAATTCTATGATGCGCTATTGACGATGAGCAGTGCAGTTAATATTTTAGCAGATGTTAATTTATTAGTACACTTTGCAGTGTTATTGTTACATATTTACAAAAATCATAAATAAACAAAATTTATCGTTTTCCAAATTTATATTAAAGTAGATCTAAGCTCAGGATTGCCAGATGGCGATATTTTGTCTTTTATGATCTTAAGCAAATGACGTCACACTTAGTGTGGGCAAAAAAGATAAAATATCGCCTCCTGCTGGAAACCCTGCCTTATCTGCATATATTTACAAAGCTGTAAGGTATGAAAGTGAAGTTTACAAATTTATTACCCGCATAAATGATACAAAACCAATATTATTTTTTAATACAATTATTATTTTTACTGTACAATTATTTTTTGAAAGTCAAGTCAGATTACGCAAAACTTTTTCGCGCAATTTGAAACAAGTATCATCCATCATGTTAGTTTATCGCAAAATAAGTGTGTTCAAACCAATAGGAGCTAAGTCGCTCGTATAGCTTGAAAACACTCGTGGTTTCAGCGTTTGGGGAATGGCTCCCCCCACTAGTCTCAATTACAGCACGATCAGCTGGAGCATCACGGCGATTCGTTTTTTAACTCTCAATTCAGCAAAAAAATTTTTCTTTTTAACGTTGAGTATTTATACTTTCAGTGTTACATACACACGCACACACAACAACAGGGATAAGTTACAGCACAGAGCAAATGGCGGGAACGTGGGATCGGGCCGTGGGTGAAATGAGAGAATGGCGGCGAGACATGTGAGTGATGCGAGTTCGAAATGCATGATTTGGCGCTTATTAAAATGGATGATTTTTTTTCTTCGGTATTATGTTCGTAGTTCGATGATTAGAGGAGCATTTCGATGGTGCGTCGAGAGTAGTGAGCGAAAATCACCTCTTCACTTAGATTCGCAGCATTTTCCGTGGCTACTTCATTGTACACCACGACCTAACTTTTCATACAATTAAATGAAATTTAAGTGACACTTTATTCTTATTGAAAATATCCATAAGGTAGTTAAGTGAATACAGGTATTATTGGCATAAAATGAAATTTTAATTTCATTAAATACTAATGAATCACTTCCAGGTCGTTCAATTACTATGGATTTTTTCAATTAGAAGAAAAATAAATTGTATGAAATTAAAAATAAACTTAAATGTATGTAAACAAAAAATTTAATTTAGGTATAATATAAGACGATGATACCGAGTATGCCATTGTTCCTTATAGCTTTAAGACGATTCGTTACTGTGACCAATTTCATCATGGTCTACGCGCCACCCCAACGTTGCGAATCTTGCGTACGGTTACTTTGTCCCTTTAACGAAACCCTGCTTTTCCTTACCAAATTCTCGGAGGACATTAATTTCACCTTAGAAGAAGTTTATGTGATGATAGCAGATATTTTATAGAGATTATATTTCACGTTTAGCTCAACTTTAGTTTTGGCGATGGCGCAGTTTTAATTTATTTTCGGCGCATTTGGGATTCCATAAAATATAAACATTTTAACGGGCACGTAAATTTCGGTAACAACAGCAAACAGCCCACGACATCGAATGCAACGATAACATCGATAATAATCTGCGGAATAACGACGATGAAATTCATTTTCAACATCATAATATAAAATGAAAAAGTTCGCTCCGCTGAAGATCGAAAAAAATACCATATAATATCATATAAAATACTAGCAGACGACAATAATAATAAAACAACATAATCTGATGGTTAAAAATGTGAAATGTACCGTGTCTCGTATACGTAAAAAAAATTTTACTCTTTAAACTCGTTAATAAATAAAACAACAAAAACGACTTTAATTTATAGCCGCGCTAACATCGACAAATGTACAATGATATATACGAATATATGAACTGTCTAAAAACATCAAACAAACAGGATGAATTTTGAAGACGAGTTTTGGTGTGTCGATAATATATTAAAATCGTTGATTTCTTAAGCAACAATGAGTATCGTTAATGGCCACAGTATCATGCATTTTTGGTTCGACACTACCCCCTTCCTGGCTCCCAAAAACAATTGAGCCCTGGCCGTCACTTATTTACAGAATAACACAGGTAACACGATTGAATCAATATTTCTATTTTGTTCCGCGAACAAATTAATTAAAATAAACAAAAATATCAAGTAATGAAATGAGTATGTAGTATGTGAACATTAAAACCAACGAGTCGTGTTTGTGACATTTATCTTTATTTTTATTTTCAATTTATTCAACGTAAATAAAGACATTGAAATACAAATGTATTCTATTGAAATATATATACAATGTCACGTATACAAAGAAAATGGATATTTACAGATTATATAGGTAACGCACTATTACGCGATTGGGTAAATGAATACAATGCAATAAAAGATTTTTTTTAGTAATTTACTGTTTATTTTAATTTTTATCCGCATAATTATTCCTGTACATATAAATTTTATTAAAAAATGTAGACTTTATCGATCAATTAAAACAAGTGTTTGGATGAAAATGCAATTGGTTTGTTGAAGCGTATTCGAAATAAATCCAAGAAGTTCCAACATCAGAATTCAACTAAAATAGTTGCAAGTATAATAGAAACAGAAAAGACTACCCTGTTCCCGGGAAACAAATTCGCATCCACGTATTTATTCGTCCTTGAAATTAAGGCAGACAACAAGGTTCCGCCCACGGAGGGCCGGGACGGACTTAACGAAGGCTGATAACAACATTTTGCCCACCTCGTATCACGCCGAAAACTGATTTAGCCCTTCATTTTCACCGGCTAAGCGAGTTAGCGCGCCGCGCGGCTGTACCCTTCCGGAGCGCGCGCGTCACCTTTTATTTTCCCTGCGCCCTCTTTTTTGCGACCGCTGGAAAGCGGATTTGCTTTTTTGTTGTGTCGTGCTGAAAATTAACGAGCAACAAAGCGCAACCGAGAGGCAAGAACGAGAATTTGTGGAACGAATAAAGTGCTAATTAAAGGCGCACAAAAGGTTTTCGAAGAATCATGTTCTATACGAATAATCACTGGAGAAGTTAATATATTAAAATCACTAGATGATACTTGTTATTAAAAAAAGAAGAATAACTACTCAGTTTGTTCACAATTGTCAAACGATGAATTCAAGTTGTACGAAGAATACGAGCCGTAAATTAATGTAGTGCGAATCCGAATTTAAGTAGTACGAGTCCGAATGTAAGTAGTACGAGTCCGAATGTAAGTAGTACAAATCTGAATTTAAGAAGTATAAGTCCGAATTTAAGTAGTGCGAGTCCGAATTTAAGTAATACGAGTCCGAATTTAAGTAGTACGAATGTGAATTTAAGTAATATGAGCGTTAAGTAGTACGAGTCCGTATTCAGTCAGCCATCTACAAAAAAGTTGTCTTCCCCTTGAGCTTAGAGTTTAAATTAAATTGAAACTAAAGGATTGACCCCAGTGTTTTATACATTTTTAACTATTTACAAAAATAACAACTTTCCTTTTTTTTCGAGATCGAGAACAAGTTCAAGATTTCTATGGAACAGATTTGAAATTACGATAAGGACGTACGAGTAGTACGAGTAGCTCGAATCCGAATTCAATTAGTACGACTAGCTCGAATTTGAATTTAAGTAGTACAAGTCCGAATTTAAGTAGTAGGAGTCCGAAATCAAGTTTGAATTTAAATAAGAATAAGCCCGAATTCAAGTAGTATGAGCTTCATGTAGTACGAGTCCGTATTCAGTCAGCCATCTGAAATAAAGTCGACTTGCCCTCGAATTCAAGTAGTATGAGTCCGAATTCACGTAATATAAGTTTTAAGTAGAACGAGTAGTGCGAATCCGAATTCGGTCAGCCACCGGCAAAAAAGTCGACTTCCCCGCGCCAAGTACATGTACACTCAGCCCGCGATTCTTCCGGGCGTGTCAGGGAAAGCGAAACGCGCTGGTCGATCGGCAATTAAGCTGGGGGTCCGGGCTGCACAATCGGCCCCCGCCGTCTCCCGGCGAACAAAGGGCATCGCGCGCGAAAGAAAATCTTCGCCCGGCAAACTTTCCGCCACGGGCGCCGAAGCAATTAAAACTTTCGTTTTATTTGCATTATCTTATTGTGAGGCATCGTATATTCTAATAATGGCGAGTTGTTAATTGCAATTAGGCGCCTTGGCGCGCGGGCTTTTAGTTTTTCAATTAGAAGGCGCGCGCGCATTTGCGAAATCGCTGCCGGCGCACTTTTAAATGGTTGCGCGAAATTTTTTACACTACTCGTTTACTGTTCAATCTATCTAGATTTATTTAGTTATTTTTTTTTTCTATTTTGTCAGTTACTATTTTCTTTGGTATGAGAGCAGCTTATTGATTCGATCTTTTACTTTGTTTCAATATTCAGCTTTTACTTGTGAAATTTTCAATTTAACCGAACAAACAAATCGGGAGTTAAGGTAGAAACATTAAAAATATTAAACGTAACGTTGAATATTTTCCGATACGTTGTGTCAGATTTGCGGTTTGATAAGAGTTTTTATTTTCTTTTAATATCGAGCCTTTACTTACGAATGTTTCAATTTAATCAAACAAATAGATGGAGAGTTAATTAATAAAAATTTAAAAAATAAAAGGACTATTTCCCCTTGCTTTGAGCTGGTTTCGCGGCTGCAATTTCGTACGTTAATAAAGAATCATCGGCGAGTTTACTTATGAACGGAGGCAGCGCCGCTCTAATTAAAGCCAAAGTTTGCGTTTCCGTATAGATTCGCGGTAGCATTTATATTTGCTGAAGCCCAGTAAGATTTCACATCGAGTTTCAAGCTTATTCGAATAATTATTCCGTCGCCGGCGTTCAGGAAGCTCCTTTGATGTCAGAGCCTCGACTTCGGGGAAACACTTGCCGGTGTACCTACAAACTGTTGCATCAGAAGGCCTTCGCGGTCTTGTATAACTTACTGCGTATTATCCGCAAACATCGAGAATCCCGCAGTTAATTAATTGAGTATTGCTGGAAAATTTGCTGCAAATGAATTGCGAGGAACCGTCGAATTACACTTAAATTAGTAAACTCATTTTCTGTTGATTCTCCTTTATATTAAAAATGCGCAAGGTCGTTATCGAATTGAAGCTTAGAATTTAGAACTACAGGAATTAGCCCGAGTGATTCATACATTTTTAACTTCTTACAAAAAGAACAACTGTCTTTTTTCGAGATCAAGATCAAGTTCGAGGTTTCGATGAAACAAATTTGAGATGACGATTAGGACGTATACGATTAGTACATTAGTACGAGTAGTTTGGATCTGAATTCAAGTAGTACGAGTACTAATTCCACTAGTAAAAGTACGAATTAAACTAGTATAAGTAGGAATTAAACTAGTATAAGTACGAATTAAACTAGTATAAGTTCGAATTTCAGTAGTACTAGTAGTACAAGTCCGAATTTCAGTAGTACAAGTAATACAAGTTCGAATTCAGCAGTACGAGTCCGTATTTGGTCAGCCATGCTGAAATTACATGGTCTGAATTCAAGTAATACGTGTCCAAATTAAGGTAGTACGAATACGAATTCAATTAGTATAGGTACTAATTCAAGTAGTACGAGTCCTTATTTCAATATTACGAGTAGTACGAGTTCGAATTCATTCAGCCATACGGAAAATAAAATTTTTGAATTCAAATAGTACGAGTACGAATTCAATTAGTACACGTAGGAACACAAGCAATATGAGTCCGAATGTCAGTAGTACGAGTGGGACAAATCCGAACTTAAGTAGTGCGAGTCCGAATTCGGTCAGTCATGGTAAAATTATATAGTGGACACCCCAAAATCTCAAATTTGATGAGCGATGCTTTTTTAAATAATCGAATTAAAAAAATCGGCACGCAATGCACCTGCGTGAATTCCATCCAGTTAAGAAAAGTGGATACTGCGAGTATAACTTCACTTCGGTCGCGAATAGAGTCCCAGATTGGATTCTAGGCAGGCGATCCGAGGAAGCGGTGCAATTGAGTCGATCGATCGTGGCCCCGCGATTTTTTAATGCGCCCAGACGAAATCCCCCGGCATTACCGCAGCCCATCTCCGCAGCGCGGTAACAATCTCGAGGCGGTAATGAAGCTGCGGAGGAGGGCCGCACGCACTTGGACCAAGCCGCCAGATTAGATTCTCGCGGAACCGACGGGAAAATGGATGCGACGCGGATATTCCGGAAGCCCGCCCGATGGGGCTATTATCGCGCCTCGATCCCATCGAAATGCTTCGATTACGCTCTATTCCCTCCCTAAAGCTCCTATTATTGTAGCTTCCAATAGCAATTTTCCATCTTTTCTTTCTTTTTTAAATAATCAATACGTTGCTATCCAACTGCATGTTTATCGTGAAATGATGGACTGGAATAAATTTTAGTGTCACTTTTAAAAACAATCATCGTGAAAAGCAAGAGGCGACACGAATGACATGGAACTCCTCTAATCTCGTTAAATCCGTGTACTACGAGTCATATCGTTTTTTGGATCGAACGCGCGGGTCGTCTGCATGACAAACTGGAAACTAAAGAGCCCGGTTTAAGCGAACCATTTGAAAAGTCGTTTCCCGTTATTTCGGCTGCGGGAGGAAACATCGGCGTCTCCGGTCGAGCGCGAAGCAACGGACAAACAAACCCGCGAATTCTCTCCAACAACAATAAAAGACTCTAACTCGGTTATTTGCGAATGGTAAACACTCGTTTCACTCGGCGAGCCATGAGGGATGGCGGGGGCGACTGGATAATGTACACTATACACAGTTACACAAAAAAAAAAGACAAAGAGAGGTATAGAAGAAAGAGAGACAGATTTAGAGAGAAAGAAGGAGGGATAGAAATAGAGACAACAACGACAGAGATAAAGGTTACGTACTAAGAAATTAAAAGAAAGAAGATGGAGATGGAGCTATATGTGAGGTGCGGTGAGATTGAGTCAACAGTGAACAATTAATGTAGACACGCATATATATATGGCGATATATAAATATATATAAAATATTGAATATAGGTTGGTGTTTCTTTATTCATTTTTTTTTTGGTCGAATTTCACTTACCTTCCCTCTGTTGTGGCGCGACCGTGGTCATCGGCTGGGGAATAGCCTGGGGAAACTGGCCGTAGACTGCGGGATAAGCTGCGACAATAACAAATTGACAAGATACATCATTGGTCCGTACACAACGACACGCTGTTTCGTGGTCACGTTACAATTAATTTATCTTTGTTTTTTTCTGGTTTGCTTCGTTTTTCGCGTCTAATCCGATTTCACCCCTAACGATTTATTATTTGCTTTCCTTTGTGGGCGATAAAGGATCTTTAAACGAATTGTTCTTTCCTGTTCGTTGTTTATCTAAATTTTTAAAGTATCGAAACGAGAAAGCGAATAACGACGGTGAACTTTAAGGTCGTGTGTGGCAAATTTATTTTCTAGAATTTTTTTCTAATTGACAGTGCACATTTATTGCATTTTTTTAAAAATGTTGATTTTATGAAGTATACTACTACTCCTCGATAATGACTTTAAGGAGATGTGAAAGTCATGCATATGTAGATTTAACTTACTGTTATCTTATTTTCTTTATTCTTTAAAAATCGAAACATTATTTTGAAAAAGACGCTAGGTAGTGTCCTTTGCAGTGATGGAAAGTATGTCCAGATACATTTTCAATTCCATATAATAGCGAGAGAAAAATTATTAAGTTCACACGTTAATATTTACAATTTTTCAAACTACTTTGATTTTTAAAGATTAAAAATAATGTCGTCGATGGGATAGAACTTTATTCATCCCTTTCACACCTCTTAAGCGAGCGTGAAAAATACGAATAAGAGGAGAAACTTCGCGTTTGCAAAACTTAACCCGCGCTATTCGCTGATGAATCGTGTACCTTTGGTCTCCTCCCATTCAGCGCGTCGCCCGTTTAATTTTATCAGCGTGACCAGCGCGGCCGCGAGTCCGCCGAATAATTCGTGCGCGGAACCGAACTATCGCGGCCGCACGAAATTATGGAATTTTCATCAGCGTAGCCCGGCGAAAGGAGACGTTCGGTTGGACGACGAAAAAAAAAAAAAAAAGAAACTTCGTGGGTAGATTAATAATCAATTTGAAGTTAGCCGAATGAAAGCCGGCCGAGGGCTTTAATAGAGTTATCAAAGGTTCATCAAAAAGTTAAGCCGCGCGGCGCCGTTAACTTCGCGCTCAAAATTTACCCCCTCCACCCGACGAAAACTTTATTGATTAAAAGTCGCGCAAAATTAATATCGGAATATTAAAATATCGCTCCCGCGCGCCCACCACTGACCGGGCACACGGCCCGAAGTTAACTGCGAATTATCTCGAATATTAATTAGAGGCGGGTGTTTCCAGCTCAGCCTATTATACCGATAGATTTTTTGGTTAATAAAAATAAATGAATAAATAAAAAAATGAAATTTTGCGATGAAGTACGGAAATTAACGATCATTAAAACCGAGGAGTGTGTTTGTCACAAACGCGTCTTTTTCTACCGGGCGACGTTGCGGGAGTAGGGCTACCATTTTTGCGGTCGGGGGTGACATTCGATAGCGTTTCAAAGTCGAGCCGCTGTTAGAACTGGATATATCGGTGATTATCGAGCGCCGGCGGCTCCAGTGTCACACCAGAGCGGCTCTTATTAATTATGCACGGGCTCGGTCGAGTTTTCGTTGCCGCGATCGAGATCGCGTTTCCGAATCTGACGCGTTTTTTTTTTTTTTATGTCGGTTCGCCGATTTCGCCCATGCTTGGTAAAATGTTAACGTTTGATCGAAATCTTTTACCACTCGATAAGTAATTGTTAGTTGAATTTATTACCATTTTATTAATTAATTTTAAGAATGCGATTTTTCTCTTGTAAATCAGTAATAAAAAATGCTCATTTAATAATGTTACAAAAATTTTTAATATTGGCGATTGCAATCTTCGTATATAAATTTCACGTTAAAATAATTCAGAGGTATCCGAACTCGAAACTTCGAAATTTAAAATATTTAATGTGGAATCAGCAAAAGCGCGCTATTAATAATCGCGGCCGCTTTGCCCGAATTTCTTTACTCTCGAAACCATTACTAGGAAATTAATTGATGGTTTATTCGCGAGTTCACGGAAGAAGCTCGCGAGATCTTTTTTTCGCTTTTTAATTATCGCATCGAGCGCGAGGATATATATTACATTTTGCGTGCGATCGGTCCTTGCGATCAGCGCGAATTTATTGCCCTGATGTTTACACGAGAAAACAAGCGGAAATTTGGAAAAGCGTATATTTATTTATCATTCGAAATATTGCCATATTTCGATTTTCCAGTGACCGTGCAGGTGTATCACGTTTTCGGTCGTATTTTATTTTTCATGTATTTTTTTTGTGTTGTTTTAATGTTTCAATCGAATCCGAGGTTTCTCGCTGGAAAATAAAAAGGTATGAGTTTTCAAGCGTGCATCGATTTTCTTTTAAATTCAGATGGGAATAGAAAATTCCAGGCACAAAACTCTTTTTTGCGTTATCGATTTGCGTTTTTATAGCTGTTTTATAATGATATACCCCCGTGTAAAAAAAAACTAATTTATTTGCACTTTTGAAAAATTCATGGCGAGTATTCCAGCTATGGTTACGAGATAAACATTTTTTTTTGTTAGCCGGGTAGAAAGCAACCAACTACACTAACTAGATTCGAGTTAGATTGCACTTGTATTTTTAAACGGGAGTGCACCGGAAAGTACTATAGAAATTTGAATGTAATGTACTTAAAAATTTGTTTGTACGGTACGTCTCCGTTAGTTTTTACAAAACATTTATTTTACAAAATAAAATTCAAGTAGATATTATTCACCGTTATTATTCACTTTTTAAACTTTAAATTACCGACAACTTCCGTATACAAGCTCTGTTAACATAAATTCAACATGCCAATTAATTTCAGATACGTATAAATATCGAGTATTAATATAAAAAAAAAACATAAACAAAATTGGAAAAGTGATCGTCAGGAACACAGATAACGTACAACGTGTAAAGCATGCAGATACGATATATATATATATACGTATCTATATATGTCGTAAAACATATAATATCACAAAGAAACAGAAAATCCAACACTATCAAGTCCAATTCATACATAGATTATATCCATGTATACATATATATGTATTATGTACAGCGGGTGGGGTTAAAAAAAAAAAATAAATAAATAATGCATTGTACGTGGGGTGGCAAGCTCGCGTCACTTTCGCCACGGTGTATATATCTGTACACAAAATATCGCATGCACGCGCGGGCGTAAGTGGTTGCATGCAAAATAGGCCGGACGCGCGGCTCTCTTTTTATTTTTAAGCGTGTTATTTTCCACCGCGTAAAATGCGCGACCTCACGATTTCGTTCAACCCTCCGAGCCTACCTTTTTTTACTCGAGCTTCTAAGGTGACCGCTTTTAATTCGCTCCAGTGCTCTTTTATTTTTAGATAATTTAGATTTTAAATTTTCATCTTTTTTTTTTGTTAGTTTTCGCGACTCTACCCGTGTTGAAGCGAGAGATTTTTTTTAAATTTTATTTAAAGCAGGCAACCTCTTCGACAGGGTAATTATTTTCAGCAATGGACAGTAATCGTTGGTGCACGCGTCCCCCTCGATCGATGTCCGGAGAAAAAGGCTGCTCTCGCGAACGATACTTTTTTTATTGTCCCTTATCTTGAAAAAAAAACGCAAAGGCGGCCGTCGGCAGCGCGTCGAAATTACGGAGGGGGGAGGGGGCAGAGAGGGGGAGAATTTGAAGCGTGAGCGTGGCGATGAGCGACTCAGCGACTTTGGACTTACCGACGCCGTGGTAGGCCTGCATGCTCGAATACGCGGCGTGCTGCAGCGTCGCCTCTCCGTTGGGCAGGGCCTGCCCACCGCAAGCTGGAATGGACAGATGAAGGGCATCTACGCTTCAGTAAGCTCGGCTCTTATCGCTCGGCGGTAGCTTAACCTAGACCCCGTACCCTCGCCTCCTCCTGATTTATGCTTCGGATCCTCTGGACTTTCGGGTATTGATTTTTTCATGTTTCGAGATCTGATCGTGCATTTCGAGTGGAACGATTTGGAGGACTGATGCTGGCGAGATAGCGTTTTGGAAACAAATTTTTTATCGAAAAATAATTAAATTTGTTCATGCTATTTTTTAATTTAAGAAAAAATTTTCTTGTGACTTGTGTTTCAATATTTTTTTTTTAAATTTGAAAAATTAAAAGTAGTATGAGTAATCCTGCCAATTACTTAAATAAAATCATTATTTGGAAACAAATTTAACTTATTGCAACATTTGTTATTCAATGAGAAATTGAAAAATTAATTATTGGGTAAAAAATACTTCGAACCTATTTAATTTATTATTTAAGCTAATCTTTACACTAAAATAATTAAAAAAAGTCTTCGTATTTTGATCAAGGCTTTCTTTCAAGAAATTCTAAAGGTTACTTTTCCTCCAAATAATCACACATCAATAAGTCACTATACATCAGAGACAAAACAACCTCAAAACATCAACCCTATATCCTACCACTCGAAAAAAGCTCCAGTTCATATTTATCGCATGATGGTTATCAAGCCGTGATATTACACGAGCAGGAGGAGACGAGGGAACGGGGCAGCGGGCGCAGTGGCCCGGCGAGGGCGCTGCCCCGGTCATACTCACGGCCCGGATAGGTCTGGTGGATGCCGTTCGTGTAGACGCCGGGATCGGCGGAGCCGGCCGACTGACTGTTCGGCGTCTGCGCGGCCATGTTGAAGTTCGGCATCGTCGGCGACGGCAGCGACGGGAGCGCGCCGTTCACCGGCTGCCCGGTCCCCGTACCTACAACCAAACCTGGTTAAAGTGCACACGTTGGTCACTCTGCGAGCTTAAATAGTACACTTAATGCATATTTCACGCGGCCTGAAAATTTTCCGGGCGACTCCCCCTAATTTACTGCTATTTTCTTATATAAATTTGTAGGAAGTAGTCATTTTTTTAATGTGTGAGGGCTTCGTTTTTGGAAAATAGGAAGAGATCCTTTTTGATAAAGGAGAATCTTTACTTTGAAGAAGAGAAGTTTCTTCTATATAATGGAGATTTTTTACTAATAAGAATTTTCTACACAATTCCAGAAAATACTAGATCTAATTGAACTCAAAAGTAAATAAGTATGAAAATTAAAGTACCGAAGAATGATTTTTTTAAAACAAATTTTAATTTATCGTACGAAGTTTAATTTGCGAATTTATTTTAAAAAGTAATAACTTCTCCGTGTTTTTGTTTTCAATATTAAAATATAAATCCAGTATGTCACCTTTATTACCTTAAAATTGAATTAAATTTGAATATTGTTATAACAAAATTTAAAGTATATTGAACGATCGTATCGTTTAAGACCACTCGAATTAAAGTACAATTTTAAACAATTTTTACACAAAAAAAACAGCATTATCCTCTTAACGACTTAAATTCAGCGAACGTGAATATTAGCAAACGAGATCGGCTTAAAATCCTTCCTTAGGTGACTATATACGCAGCGTCGAGTAGGATCCTCGGTAGAGTCGTAAAAAATATTATTTCCGCGTCTCGAGACATTCGATGGACTCGCCTCTCCGCGTCTTTACTGCCGCCCGCGCCGAAGATTCAAGCGGCGCTATTTATGCCTCGCTTGTTTTATACAAAGCACTCGGCGTCGCCCCTTATTTTTTTATCAGCGAATCGACAGAGGAGCTTAGCGTTGCCGCGGATTCGAGCGGGAAAACCTGGCGTGACATTGACGTTTTACAGCTTTCCGCGCCATTAGCGGGGGGTAGAGCGTTTTTACGGCTTCGGTTTGCGCCCGCGAGGCCGTTATTATTGTTGCGGTTTCAATTCCGTTACGATTTGTGTAAATTTTATGCCGGGGCTTACACCTGCGCTGCTATATTTAACGCTGATGACTTAATGCCCGTTTTGTGTATTAAAGTAACAAAGTACATTTTTAGTGATATTACGGGATAGCTGGAAATTGAGCACGGAAACCGGAGCAATTTTCTTTCGATTTATAAATGGTAAACAATTAAAATATAACTTGCACGATATATTGGTGAAGGCACGTCTATTTCAGTATAGACGGTTTCGATATATAAATATTGACAAATTTTCCTGCAGTAGAGTAAATAATAATTATCGATTTCGTTTTCAAGTTTTTTTTCTTAAATTATGTATCATATTTGTTTATTGTAGTTGGAGATGGTATATACCAGAGGTGGGTGGCACGACTGTATTCGGCATGCCGTTTAGTGCATGCGGAAGTTGACCCGCAGCCAGGGCTGCCATTGGTCCGATGTAGGTTCCTTGCGCCGTCGCGGCTGCCATCAGTGCTGCTTGTTGCTGTACAAATTACGAAATTCATTTGTAATTTAAAACTGTGCAGTCCTTGGGATGAATATAACAAAGTGTTCAAATTAAAAAACTAAAATTACAAACAAATTTTATAAATATTTACGAAATTTTAAGTATCAATAATATGACGCCGTTGACACTTAAGTATTTACTAATACTTAATTACTTTAATTTAATAGGTGTTTATACCACACCGAGGATCACAATTAAAAAATGATCCTCACTTTTTACAGAAATTGTAATTTAGTATACTAATCTTAAGATAGAGAGTATCTAAGTTTTATGTTTTTTATTACATTTTGCTCATACGAAATAACAAATATCTTCCGTAAACGATTTTTGCAGTGCATTTTATGGAACAAGACGCAATGTACAATTTCTCTAACATCAATCCTATATCAAAGCATCGACTCGTCCGTAAACTCTAACTTGGAAAGCAACCCGATTCCTCCGTCGTGCGTTTGCTCCCACGTGAATTTTCGCATGGCAAATATCGTCACATCGGAATCCCCCGGCCTCGAAGCGACGATCCCCCACTGAAAAGCCTTGAAGAAACGAAGTAAGGAGCGGCGCGGCGCCGACAAAGGCGCGCCCCGGTTCTTATCCCGGGCGAACAAAAGGGGCACCTCGCGAGCGTCGTGTAACCGTTACCCTCGCCGGCTAACGAGGCGCTCGGAAGGGGGGGCGCGAAATACCCACCTGAGCGTAAGCACCGTAAGGACCAAACTGATTGAAGACGAAGGGGTTAATGAGGCTCATGTTCCCGGTCATTTGCTGCAGGCGTCTTAGCTGTCTCTCTTTCTCAGTGTCCGCGAACTTTACCACCAGGCTGGATGACGCACCCTGCAACAGAAGAGAAAAACGTGCCGCTTGAGATTTACGTGTTCGCACGTATACACACACACCCACACACACACTCACCTACCCACACACACGCATACACCCCCCCCCCCACACACACACACACTGATACGTAGATACATACGCACGTGGGACGGGGGTACGGGGGAAAGGAGGTCAGGGCGAGCCGCAACTGGAACGTGAGATTTTTCTCGACGGGAGGTGACACAATGCGACGCGCAGTGACTGTGCGTCATGGGGGTCGGGTGCGGAACGTGATTCGACGTGGATGAGGATAACGAGGGGATATGTTACGGACTGTTTCACATTGCGTAAGAAGGTGGCTGCTCGTTGAGGCACCTTTTGGAATACACAGGAGAATTGGGTTGGGGAGCGTTCGCGATTCTCAAATTATTTGCGTCGGAGCACTTTGTGGTGTACATTGTTGAAAATGTTCTCGGGTAATATAAGATGTGTATAGCGAGCTAATTAGCCGACATGCAGAACAATAGCGTACGGTACTCTTGTGCGAGGCAAGAAAAGCTTCAAGATTTACTCGCATTTTCTCTTCGATAATCTTTAGCTTTTGACCCGCGTTATTTTTAACGTCTCGTAAAACGATTCGTGATCGAGATCGAGATCATCGATTCAGCAGGGGATTCTTACAAAAGTCCTCTTGGAGTATAAAAAAAGATCTCGTAAATGCTTACAGTCTCGACCTGAACAGAGATTCTCGTGGTTTATACTACATTTCCCGGATGTCTGCGTGAATCCCGTTTTTTTTTATTCGAAAAATCTTGATCTTTTTTCTTATCTCTTAATAGTTCCTAAGACGAGGCAAGATTTCGCCTCAGCTATAGTCCCTTCTTCTATGAAAAAAAAACCTACAAGACGAGACTGCTGTACCGAAATAGTTAAACCGGAATTAATAAATCTTTAATCAAACCGCTAAATTTTACAAGGCACTTCGGCAATCAAAAGCAGTGCCATAAATTGCACCTTTTGAATCAGCGATAGTCCTGAAAAATGCAGGCGCCGTCCGGTCCATTCGTAAGAGGCGTCGGGCCACGCGACGGAATCCAGCTTGACCCCGCGAGCCGCATGAAACATTGACGCCACCACCTGTGCGGAGCTTGGTCGACTGCTGTGCCGAAACGGCCTCTCCCGCTGGTACGTTCAAGGCGGCCGATTTCTAAAATATAAATGGCTCGCTCGCGCGCTCGCCGTCGCAACAGGTGGTCAGCGCGCTCGACGCCTCTTCCCCCCCCCCCACTCTCTCTCTCTCTCTCTCTCTCTCGCCCAGGTGATGTATCGTGCTCGCCGATGCAAATGTTACCTGCCCCGCTGGGGTGTCGCGGCGCGAGTTCCGCCCGGTCACGCGAGTTCCGATATAGACACGCCGGGCACGAGCTAGCACATTCACCCTCGGTTTTACGTGGACGTGCGATATCGTCGGATTTCACGACTGAAGGTTAAAATTGCTAATTTTCCTGCCTTGTTAATTTTGATTATTTATTTACGAGCTGTAAATATCCCTGACTGATTTTTAATTTTGTATTTTGATGTTCAGTCTGGCCAAAATCGTGTCTGACTACTGAGAACGTTTTATTCAACTGACAATAAAAGTAGAATAATTATACTCTAAGTTCAATAATACTTGTTTTGAAAAAAGTGTATCAAGTCTTTCAAGAATTGTAATTATTATTTACTGTTTTTAATTTTGTATTTTGATGTTCAGTCCGACCAAAATCGTGTCTTACTACTGAAAAGATTTTATTCAATCCTTACTAAAAAAGAGAAGGATGAAAAGTGAAGTATTGATTGTGATAAGTCAAGTTGAAATAAAGATTTGAAATTTGATTGACTTATAGATTATGACATATTATGAGGTAAATTTGGCGCAAAATTTTGAAACATCATTTTATCATTTTATATGTAGTCTAGATATACCGCGGGCGAAGCGCATATTTAGATTTCTAGTTGATAATAAAAGTGGAATAATTATACTCTTTAGTTCAATAATACTTGTTTTGAAAAAAAGTGTATCAATTCTTTCAAAGTGTTGGTTTTTTAATAATACTTTTGTTAAGTATAGGAAGAGCAAACGATACTAACGATCCAATGAAATAACTTTTTTAACGATCAAAGTGCGGATTTTCTGTTCTACAGCCGAAACAAATAATTCAAAGAAAAATATTTAAAAGATACCATACATCCTTATATTATAAAAATATTATAAAAATAAAAATGAACCTCTCAATCAGATGTAACGCGAGAAATATTAACGTCAATGAAAAGGCCATGAACTTATTATAAAGGGATTACATTATTTTAACAATGTGTGATTTTTTGATATTTATTAAATTATTTTCCAAAATATACGACGAATATTTAGTTACGTAAAAACGTGTAGTGGTAATAGGCTCTTTGTTCGACCAACGGAACAATGGACTACGCTAAATCGATCAATGGGTCTGGAACACGGTCATTGGATTACATGCGTAATTAAGCTTTGCTCGCGCATTGCTTTCATGACCTATCCTTTTTTTTCTTCCTCTGTGAGCGTGACGAGTGACGCATGCTCATTTGGCTGGGAAACGCGAGCTTTTCATGGATATCGATTCCGCTCGTATAGAATTTGAGACTCTTGTATGGTTTCTGTAAAAACAGAATGTGTCTATTCATATAGTATAGTGTTTCTCAAGTATTATTTTTAATAACTGATATGTATTGATTATTTTACACGAATTAGTTACTGTCCGATTATCCAAGATTCAAATAAAATGTCGTTTAAAACACACTGGAAAATGGCATGATTCTGTCAGAGATATAGAAGAATTACGATGAGTGTAAATCTCATACGAACTCTGAAAATGTGAAAGTGTGAAAAACGATAACTGAGCCAGTCAAACTTCGGGTGGCTCAGTTTCTTCTGAGAAACAGTGATTTTCCATGTTTACCTAACAATGGTGTTTTTTTTTTCATTCGTCGCTCTTCTGAGATTCCCCTCTCCTAGCCAATTTTCCGTTCCTGCAAGTAGTCCATAATAATAATACTTGCTTTATCCCTGTTCGTAAAGAACACTCGGAGCCTTGGAAATCCGGGCTGCGAGGAGGCGGTCGATTTGGCCCAGTCGTTATCGAAGGATCATAATACGCGGTAGCATTAGGCGTCGTACCACCGGCTCTCGTTATCGGCCGCTTTTTACCTGTGGCCTCATTATCGTCCCGGCGCCGTACGGCCCTCGAATGCGAGGGATCGGCCCGTCATTGTGCGCCGGCCGCGTAATCTTATTCATCGCTCGGATTCGAAGCAACGTCCCCCACCCCCCTCCCTTTCCCCCCCGTACGGAATTTACCCGCCGAGATTGCAATTCGCGAGTGCGCTAATACCCCCGAAATCGCGATATTACGTCCGCTGGATTTGCCCAGATCGGTATTGAGCGTCGTATTAGTCATTGACTTCAATTGACTGCAGGAGCTTCTTTTACGAGGTCGTAGGTTCGCGTGGGTTCGTTTGGAGGATTCTCGGAAGGGTGCTATTTGGGGGTGAGGGGAAAATTGTCGATTCTTTACCGGGATGATTTACATTTTGTGGATAATTTGTTCAACGATTACAGGACGTTATTTTTAGCGATAGGGATCTAAACTTAACGTGTCATTAGTGAAATGAGAGGGAAATTCGAACGAACAGCTGTTTGTCGGTTAAACAAAGATATCTACGATCTAGCGCTCATTAATACTGACATCAGAAATTGTGTTTATCATTAATGTAAATATCAAAGTGTACGAATTGTAATTAACTCGACGTTAAAAAAAAATGAAACTATCAATACTCTATATCAGGGAATCACAGATAGTTACAGAGATTTTGTCAATAATATATCATTTTTTTGAATAATTAAATGACTTAATTTATTATGAAAATAGTAAATAAAGAGAAAACTGTTTTGTAAACAGTTCTGGCATTTGTATATAATTTTATTTATTAATTTACTTTTATTTACTACGCTCTGATATAACTGTCGAAAAGAAGAATACACGCAATATGCAAATTTTTTTCCTGACAGATTAATGCGAATTATACTTGCAGTATGATATAAACTAAGAAATTTTACTCAGATTAAACAAATTACACAACATAAGTAAAGTTTGCAAATTATCATTAACAGTAGCTATACAGGTATAAGTAGTAATGGTCCTCGTTTAGTCCGACGACGGTTATATACATGTTAAGTCATAAACTTAACAATTATGAACTTTTCTATGTCTCCTAAACCTAGATACTCAATTTTGTTTTTAACTGTCATAAACTGAGCGCGCAATGGTACACACAGGTAATTCGTATTCATTTGTTAGAAGTCTTCTCGCACATTCTTTACATTTACATACCAAATTAATTTTCATTGCTAAAACGTTTTATTTGAAAATATAAATTGAAACTTTACGTGCCGCCAGTTAAACCTTCGCAACAAAATCGACCACCGTAAGTTGCAACTGAAATTTCCCTCGTTAATTCCACGTAATGCTTGCACTTCAAACATCCCGTCGAAACGAATGCAAAATACGACAGCGAGCGGCGATTCCTTGTCAACTCCTTGGGCTCGTATAACCGAGTCAATTCCGAGCAAACGGAGACTCCGAAGTAGCGTCGCTGTAAAAAAAACCCCCGTCGAAGTCGTGTCCTCCGCAACTCCACGCTCCCCCGCCGAGGCGACTTTACGAGCTGGAAGTTAACATCGTTCATTTGGCCCGGCGGGCAATCCTCCGCGCGCGCGCGCGCCCCTCCGCGGCGATTACGGCGGCAACTCGCTTTATGCATTTTCCACGGCGGCGCAGCTGCCGATGCGCGTAAAAAACAATAACGCACCCCGGGGCCGGATGAATGCGCAGCGAAGGCGAGATAATAAAAGTTTTAGGTGTTTTCGCAAAAAGCCCCGCGAGCGCTGTAAAAGCTCGCGTTTACGCGCGCACCGTTAAAAGGAGGCGCGAGCGTTTTTTTTCTAGCGGGGATTTTTTTTTTTTTTATTTTCGAGAGAGGCAGTGGATTCCGCGCGTGGTACATGGTAATCCGGGCGAAATTTGATTTCAAAGCGATAAAGGGGATCCGAGCGAGTTTACGCGGATGGGCTGTGAAATTCAAAAGGGCCGCGGCGCGGGATTTACGGGACGCCGTCGAGTGTACGCGCCTTTAAAGTTTTACGCCTGATTGCCGGACAATGTTTAGCTTTTTAAATTCGAATGAGCTGAAAAACTGGTTTGGCCTACGGTCACGCGAACTGGTCGTCGGCTCGAGTGTGTATAATACACGGTGTGGTAATTTTTGTCCATAAACGACACTTGCAGAGAAGCGGTGTCGGTGTTATGAAATGAATCGTCTATAGTGCAAACCTGGAGTTAATTAATACAAAGCGTAGAGTGGGCTTAATGTATTTTAACAATAAAGATGTTAATAAAGCTTCGCGATAAAATGGTACAGGCTATTATTTTCACACTCTCGATTGAAAAGAATTACTTTCATACTTGTTTACGCGATCTTTTAGGATAATTTTGTGTTTTTGTTTATAATAGTAAATCACAGTAAGAATATATTCAAAATAACGGAATAGAGGAAATAACAAACTTTAAAGAAACTCGAATGAGCGTAACGCACTTTTGAGAACTCCAATTTGAGCAATATTAATTACACTCGCCGGAAGTCTTCCAAAATCATTTTAGAACATAAAAATATACTTTCTAAATTTGAATAAGTGAAATTCATTCGTATGCAATTATTTATTATTATTTACATTAAATAAGTGCATATGGATGAATTTCGCTTATTCAAATTTAGAGGGATATTTAGAGCGCAATACAAATTTACTACTTTTGAAAAAAAAAAAAAAAAAAAAAAAAAAAAACTGGATAAGCTCAAACTAAAGAAACTATATTCTTCATCAAAATAAAATTTCAATTTGCGTTGGTATACTGCAGATGCGAGCGACGCAGTGACGAGAGCGAAGAGTTAAAAGACCAATCGAGCGGAAGGCCGGCGGGCCGCATCAATCTAAGGTATTGATTGGCCGTATCCCTAATTTCATGCTGCAATAATTTGGGTCACGCGCCGGCGTGCCTTTAAGAGTGGACCGATCGATTCGTTCCTCATTACCGCGCCGCCGCGTATGCCCGTCCGCCCCAATTAAGCGCCCGGCGACTTCGTGATGAAAGCCACAGAGGTGGTGCCTTGCGAGATATTACCGAGAGGCTGTAACGATGCACATTATGCCTCCACAAAGGCGCTGATAGATTGGCGTAATTGAAATGTTCGCGGAGGTAAATTAAATATTAAACAATACAGTTCTCAATGTAAAGTACAATTAATTGCGTAAATTACCGACGTTGACAAGACGAAATTGAAGTCTAAATAAAAAAAAAAAACGATTCGTTAAATTAAAACTATAATAGTAGTGTAGTACACCCATAGTGATTACAACATCCAAAAAGAAAACGATTGCTACATAACATACAATATTTATTATTCCGTTTTAAGTTTGGTAACAAGAATAATGGATTCATACAAAATAACGTAGTCTACTCAGCTCTTAAGAAATGCACTCAAAAGTAAACTCGAACTAGGACTGTTCGTAGTCTGGGGGCGAACATACCGCGCATACTGTAGCACCGATCAGACACCGGGCCGATCCTGCGGTACGGCCTGCCGGCGCTGTACCTATTGAAATTACCGAGCTGCCAGGCAGCACTGCCGTCCGAGGAGGATTGGCAAGTGCGACGGCCGAGCTAACGGCGGGGGCGCTCCTCCAATCAGCAGGTAATTGCTTCATTCTGCCCCCCTTCCCGCTGCGGTCGACGCGACTCCGGCTTCCGGCGCGCCAAGGCGCCCGCGTCATTTCGCCCTTAACGCCGCCGTCGTCCCGGCGATATGTCCCACGAGCCGCGAATCGCTCCGCTTCCGATTGTCCCGGACTCTCGCCCGGCCGATTACGCCCGGATCTCTGCGGATAATGCTGATGGAACGTTTGCGCCGGCGGTCGTCGACACGCCGCCCGGCAGATGGGCCGCGGAGAACTGATGGTCGGACGGCGACAAATACTTCTGACGTACGGTCCGGCGTGGCGGAAGGTGCTTACGAAGCTTTCAGGCCCCACGCACGCGAAGGAGTTGGGCGAGAAGTGAAATGTTGTGTTGTAAATTTGATCAACAATGTAGAGGAGCTTCGCCGGAATAGTCTTTTCTTGGGGTTAATTAAATATGGTCTTTCGGATGAAACGTGCGATAAAGATTTATAAGTATGGTGGAATGATCTATCTATTCAAACTAGATAAATGGAAATTCTAGTTTGTTTTTTTTAGTCTGATAGTAACACTACGAATTAACTATTGTGTTGATATCCTCTATTCTAAGATTTGAATAAAAGCACATTTAGTCAGAAATTTTGCTTAATTATGTATACTAATTAGACTATTCTAGACTTTGGTTCTTGAACATTCAAAATTACCAAGAAGTTGCAGACTGGTACGAATTGAATTGAAGCTACGCATCTATTAATATTTAAAATAACTAATTAAAGAGTATTTTATCATCAAGTTAATTTTGCTATTTATTATAACTTGACGTAGTCAGCTGACTTAGTGTCTTCTACGTATATAGCTTCCGCGGAAGCAACAATATCTAACAAAGCAAATATCCCAATAGCAAGAGGCTTCCGCTTCCGTGAGACTCAGCCATTTTCCAACAAAGGGGATCCCACGGAAACAGGCGAATCAACCGTGGAGAAGTCGCGAGCGGCGGCCTGTGATTCATTCTCGCCCGGTATCGGGGACATCTGCCTATCGATCGGCTTCTCGCCGCCGCGCCTCCGGCCGTCGTCCATCTGCCGATTTCCTCCCGTACGCGCCTGGCCCCCTCACCCCCTCAGGGGGGAGATCGGCAAACAACTAACACAGTTGCGCGGATAAAGGCCGATGCAATTACGGGGCGAGGAGGTACCCCGCTCTTTCTCTCCCGGGGAAATTGCTCGCGGGGAATGCCTTTAATTAAATGTTAGGAGTAGTTTCCGAGCCTCACCGTTAATGCAGAGAGACGATTTCCTTTTCATCCACTTTGCGTCGCGCTCGGGCGAGCCGGCTTTAAAAGCGCATTCCACCCTTCCCTTTCTTTTGAACGCTACCCTCTCCCCCCCCCCTTCCGGCTTCGTATAACGAAGTTTTAAACTTTAAAGGCCGCGTAATCGGCCGCGTCACCTCTCGATCAAAGCCGAGGAGCGAGATCGCACCGGCGGATCGAATTCCGACTGTCCCGAAACTTTCTCCATTTCGAGTTAAAAGACACTCGAGCGAAAAGGGGGGGGGGGTTTCTGTCGCCGGTGCGCGTATTAGCCTCCTTTGAGGCGCGCGCCGATGAAGAAGAGAGCAAGAAATCTCATAAGGTGCTCGCAAGTGGGCCACGGACAGGGGAGAGGCGGACCTCCGGCTCTTCGGGTCGCAATTAGTCAAGAGCACTTGCTCCCCGCGGTTCCACGTCTTCCCTCTTCGCCCCCCCCCTTCTTGTTTTTGTTCTCATATTTGCGTGTAAGTGGCCCTTTGCGGTCCGAAGTTCCGAAAGCTTTTATTTCTGGGCGAGGCGAGCTTCGTCTGGGGATCGTACTCACGGCCGGCGGCGCAGTCGTTCCCCGTAATTGTGGGAGTAACGAAGAAAATTGCGAGCCGCAACGGAAGGATACTTCGAAGAGAAATTTGGGTTAACTTCATTCCGTACCGAAACTTTGAATTGGGATTTCAAGTACGCCGGATAACTGTATTATTATTAGCTACCGAATGATAATGGATTTACTACTCTTGAAAATCGGGGTTCATCAGTCTTGTGGTTATTCGATTCTTACACTTTTGAAAGATTTGTTGTGAGAATTGTGAGATTAGCGTACACGCAAGTGAATGTAATAAGATTTGCAGATCTCGTTGGTATAATTTTTGAAGAAAAGCACATTTGAAAAAAGCCAATTTTAATTTGTCATTTTTAAAGATCTAGAGAAAAGTGAACTGTTCCAGAACCTGGTAAATTTAATGTATTGTTCGTGTGAGTTATCAGTAAGTTTATCAGGTTTTAGAAGAGTTTACTTTTCTCTAGTACTTAAAAAAAGGCGAATTGAAATAGGCTTTTTTTGTAATGTGCTTTTCTTTATTAGGAACGACGATATGTACATAACCTTTGCAGGTATGTTATCTTTTAGGCAAATCCTCTGCATGTATACTGTAGGTATACCTAGTAGATGTTTATTTGTAGGTGTAACTTGTAAGTATAACCTTTATAGGTCTAACTTATAGGAAGAATCATTAGAGGTCTAATTTCTATCATTATAATTAATCTAACTTATAGATTTTTTTTTGTAGGTTTAACCATTAGATATAAACATTGCAGGTCGAACTTGTAGTCGTGACCTTACAAATCATATTAGCGAGAACCACTCGGCTTTCTCGTAAACCATGATGGAAGGGGCAATGAAATATCTGCCAGAGAGAGAAAGGCAAGAGTCAGGGCGCGTGTAGGCGAATGGATGGACGAGAAAATTGGATGACGCGACGGAAATTTCCGTCGGCCTTCACTTGCGTTGTTGCTTCTTTTTCTCTTTTTCACCTCTGTCCCACCGCGCTCTCCTCGTTTTCGAGCGCTCAGGAACGCAATTAACGCGAACGTCGAGCCCCGATGATGCGCGCCTTGCTTCGATGTTTTGATATAGGACGGTCCAGAAATTGTACACGCGGGGCCGTCGTCGGTTGTCAAGCGAATGTTTGGTTGAATTTCGCTATTGCCGAAAATTAAATCCGCATTTGCATATTGACACGCGAAACTAACGGGAAGTTGCCTAGAATTGCAGACTTTAACTAGAAGGAAAACCGCGAAGTTACATCTGTCACCAAGAAACGCGCAGTTGGGATTGAAACCGCAAAAAAAGAAGGAGCATCGTTGACACGAAATTTCAATTTAACGGACTACCGGGAAGAATTCGCGTAACGCCTTGTCCGCGTAAATCCGTCGCGCCTCGGTGCCTCCCGGGGAGGAGGCCGGGAAAAAGGTACGCGGAACCAATCACGCCGGCGTTTTTCACTTCGGTCCAATCATCGCAGGTGGAATCTCGTTATCCCTCCCCCTCGGCCTCGGAAATTGTGCCCAGGCCGCCGCTGCGTCGCCCTCGTGCAGCGGCGGCATTCGCCCGGGCGGGAATCGGCTTGCCCGAATCGATATCTCATTTCTTAGGCGGGTGTCGCGCGCCGCCGTGTAACGCGACGCGCCGGAGGCCCGCGAGACACTCGACACCCGGATGCCACGGATTTGTTCCACGAGGATTTTCGACGCTGTCGCGACTCGAGTGCCAGCCTCGCGGTATCGTTTGCCGTTGATTGTCGTGCTCGCGGTTGTGCAATGTCACGGGATTTCTCATCGCCTTTTCTCTTATTGGTGTCGCATTGCTGATTGTGCGTTACGACGTAATTTTATTTTAGTTTTTTAATGTTTCAAGTTTTTAGTCTCGTAATTGATGTTCAGCCAGTTAAACGAAATTTAATCTTCAATTGCAGTTAGGGATGTAAATGATGTTCGAATTCATTATTTTTTGGTGAAATCATTTAACTATCTTTTAGAATTATTGAATAAAAAATCTGAATTTTCTCAGCTCGGAATATGAGTTTGATGAAATGCGACGTTGAAAAAGTCCACCCTGCAAATTTTTAATTTTATACAAGTGCTGTAGTGCTGTAGGATAATATTTGCCTTTTGTTTTTGCAAATTTTCTTGAATAATATAGTATGAGCATTTTAAGTGTGCAAACAATTTAAAATTGAAATTCTATTACGTTTTTAAAAATACACTTTACTTCCTGAAAGAAGTTCTTGCGTTACACTAGTCACAATGTAATATTCATGTCTACATTTTGAAATTATTTTTAAGTATACATTTTATGAATATATAAACTTTAAAAAAGTTCTGTAAAAAAAATATTTTCACAGAAAAATTTTAATAACAGGTTATTTCTACCAGCTTTACATAACAGTATATCATTATAAACCGTAGGCTCGTTCGCATGTTAAAAGAGTATTAAAATTTTAAAAACATTCGAACACATAACCATATTTATTATTATAAATTTTCCTCTAAAAGCGAATTATTGCATTGGAACAATAAAAGCGCTCATCCTGTTTTACGGCCGTAGCGTATTGTGCCCCTCGTAAATCCGCGCAAAAAAATAATCTCCCCATTTTCGTATTCAAAATACTCGAATCTCCTTATCTCCCGGGGGGCTTTCCCTCTTTCTTCCTGAAAAAGCCGGAGGGGGGTGCTCTCGCCCATATCCGAATTCCATTCGCTCGCCGATACAAAGGAGCCGCGCGCACGCCGCGTCGTTAAAGGAGGGGGCGTGACCACGGCTAAAAAATTCCATCGCGCGCGCGGAGAGAGGCTGTGCCGGCGGTTCGCTCTCCCGGCTCGGCGTTATGCAAATTTTTGTTTGGACAGTCATTACGGGCGAGTCGGCCTGCGGAAATGGATGGTTATCAGGCGCGCGCGCGCGCGCGGGCTTTTCTTAGCGATTCGTTTTGAAGCGAGCGGGATATCTCGGCGCTGATCGATGCACTTCCCTTATGTGTACGACCCTGCCCGGATTTAATTGGATTAAGTTTATGAATATTGATGCGTACAAATGGTCTTTACTTTATTCGACGCATCGACCAGCACTTAAACAGATTTTAGTGAATTTTATTACGTCTTTAGGTTTCTGCGGTGTTGGCAAGGAAAATATATTTTTATTACATGATATTGCAATCACTTTTTAATATGTTAATAATTTCATAATAAGCGACTTTTACAAATTTAAACACTAAAAGTAGTAAAATATCATGATTCACAAATCAAATGTTACTAATGAGTAAAAGTAATCTGTTTATTAATAATTAAATGCTATTCACACCGAGTATTTCACTTCATTTAGATTCATTTGAATCAAAATGCGTTTGCAACGGTCGGTGATATCTTCAGTTAAGGTGATTAATATTTTAATATTTGATAAATTAGTTTTGATTCACTCTTATGTAACACGATTATTTGAACCTATTCAAAATTTCTGTTCTTAATGTTGAAAACATTGGTTTCTTGAA
>JAXIUT010000001.1:4305633-4358116 GCA_035586675.1 Eurytoma californica
TTGGCGCGCGGAGCGCGCAGGGGGGCGGAGCCCCCCTATTATTATATAAAAGAAAAATTAAAAGCGATTATCTCGCTTTCTGTTTACTATTGTATTTTAGTAAATGTATATTAATAAACATAATATTTACAAATGAATATTAATCATAAATCAAATTATCGTATCATTAAACTAATGGAATAAATCAATCCAGTATATTTCATACTTCTTGCACTGCGCAATTATTAAAACGCATTAAAATTTACGATTAAGCATAACTTTTACAATTCCCCACCTCGCCCCTCATTACTTCAGCATCCTCCAAACCTCCGCAAAGTCCACCACCCCTTTCCAACATTTAAAACGCTCATCGCTGTAAATCAATTTCGGCATCCATTACACAAATGGCTCCTTTGATCCCTGCGCATTAAAAAAAAAAAAGAGCTCGCGCGACGATTTCCCAGCCCAATTGAACGTCCCTGGTCGGTCGTAGCCGGGCGCCAATTACGAGTCTACAAGCCGAAAGAACCCCAGCCCGCGGCGAATCCATCTGGATTACAGCGCGAAACTACTCGGCGCGGCCGCGTATTTGCCCGGGCATTAAATTACGCGGGCGAGCTGTTCGCGTATATATGCCTGCCCCGTGTGCTCTCATCGCGTCCAATATTGATCAGCCGACCGGCCGGCCGGACCCGCGTTATTTATGCAGCGGCACATTGTTGCTTCGGGCGCGCGTTCCCCGATTTTCGTTTCTTTTCCCGCGGTGTGCCATCTGCGGCTGGCTCGTGCTCCGTCGGTTTTGCCTCTTTTAATTTTTCGTGAATTTTACTGATTTTTTCAGTGGTTCTTACTGGATTTTGTAATTGGTGAAATTTCACGGATATTATGTATGATTAAATGATGAACTTTGAGATGAGATTTTTTTCATAAAGAAATTAATGTACTTTTTTTATTTTACATTTGAATCGTTTATTTTACGCAAAACTGATCGTTTTAAATATACGTTACGGAAAACATTTATTTATTCGACGTATCCTTTGATATATCATTCATAAAATATTATTTTTATTACAGTAAAAAATACGGTGCATTGATTTTTTTATACTATTTGTTGACGTCAACGGATATAAACTTTTTTCCAACAAAAGTTCGTTTTAGCGTAAAAAAATGTAGTAAATCAGACCGCAAAATTAATAAGGAAACACTTAATTAACTTTATATACAATCCGTTACAAAGTCGCAGCAATTTCTATCAAGTTATTCGATTCAAGGACAAGTAGCGCAAGTTCTGCATCGAAATAACTTAGCTCCGGGCACCCTCCCAGGAACTGCTGCGGCAATCCCTTTTCCCGATTGTACAGCCCCGGGGGATGCCGAGAGAGGGAGGGAGCGAGTTGGTCAGTCCTAGAATTTCTTCAATTTCCGCGGTTTATGTTTGTTAAGGACCGGCTCGTCGTCCCGTTCCCGACGTATCGGATACACCGAGGTCTATTTAGGCCGGCGGGACGAGGAAACGGTAATTCCTTTTTCTTTCGCTGACGAAATTGCCGGGGGTTCCTTCGCTTTTATTAAGTTGTGTAGCAATATATATCCGGCGAGCGCGGGGGGTTATGAGTACAAGTATTTATGCCTTTTCATTACTCGCTGTTTGTTGGATTTCTTAGACTTCATTAAATTTCGTGATATCGCTTACGGGAATGGTAATTGGATTTTATTGTTTTTTTAACCCATCGCGCGAGAGCCTATCGCTTTTGCAAAATTTCATTGAACTCTATTTGTATTTATTTATATTCGTCAAAAGGGTCGTGAAAAAACATTGTTTTTTAACGAATCTCAAAGAAATATTATTATTTAAAAAAAAAAATTAACAGTTGTCTATTAACTATTAACTCAATATTGCACTGACCAGGAGAGTATCACTTGTTCGGGTCACGGATTCTTTTGAAACTTTGAGCATGGTTTTCTTATGCCAAAATATGAAGAAAGCCAAAATATTAAGGTCTATCGCTCAAAATTTTTGGCACAATAGGCCTCTAAAGTTGTTTTACTTTTAAACTTTGTATTTCATTACTGCAAGTTATTAGCAAGTAATGAAATGCAAAGTTTAATAGTAAAATAACTTTGAAGGCCTACTGTGCCAAAAATTTTGAGCGTTAGACCTTAATATTTTGGCTTTCTTCATATTTTGGCATAAGAAAACCATACTCAAAGTTTCGAAAAAATTCGCGATCCAAACAAGTGTGTAGTGGAAAAATTACCATCCTTTATTCTAAATTTTACTAGAAAATATTATACATTTTACTAGAATTATGGTAAAATTTCCAATAATTTTAGTAAAATTTACAATACAGTATGGTAATGTTTCCACTACACGACAGTCTGTGGCCACGTTTCTACACAGGATAGTAATTTTTACTAGAATTTTTTCTCAGTGTATCCAAACAAAATTTCAATATCGATATCCACGCAAGTGTTAAATAAACTATACAAATGTTTCTAAATCTCTAAATCTGAGTACTTCGGAATGTATACGACAGAGTAAGCGCGAATTTCCCTACCGAACGGTCGCGGCACCGTTGATCGCCGATATAACTCGACCAGCTCTACTCGGGCGCACCGGCTCTTTCGGAGCCTCGGCCGTGTCCTCCCTCGAGCTGCCGTTGATTCTACAATGCGCAAGCCACCCTCGCGGGCAACGAGAGATTGCGGCGCCTGCAATCACTTAGCAGGCGCTATAGACGCTCGCGAAATGACATTGGCGCGGGGTGCGCTCCGGATGAAATGGCCTGGCGACGCGATTGTGCTCTCTACCGACTGTCGCCACTTTGCTCCCCGCTCCCTTCCTTCCGCTCCACCTTTGCTCCGGCCCCGCGCTCTTTTTTCTCGCCCGGACGATTATTAAAATGAAGCGACGGCTGCTGCGGTAACGGGGACAAGTACTTTCGCTGTGATTGACGCGTGCATACTAGAGACCGGTTCTTTTTTTTGGAGCTTTTTTCAAGGTGCTCGGAGGATGTAGAGCTTTTATTTCTACATTTTGAGATTTATCTGGCATACTTAAGTGCGCGTGATCGTAGATGCAAAAGAAGTGGTGTTCGTGTGATGACGACTGTAAGTTTCTAGAAATCGATTATGAACTGAAAGCTCTTCTTGCGTAGATAATCTAAGCGATAAAAGAGTCAAGGCCTTTTTTTGATTAAACATTTTGACACTGACCATTTTCAAGGAGGAACGTAAGAACCTTAAAAATAAAATTTTTATTTAATAGAAAAATTGAAAGCGTATGCACCAATAATTTGCCAATTTTGTTTACGTCTACTTATTTTCATAAAATTGTCCAGTATTTATCTATTTGCACAATTAGCAAAAAAATAATTCACTGTCTAATATAATAAAATTATCTGCTCAAAATATAACGCACTTTTGGACTAAACTTAATTTACAGCGTGACATTGACTTTAACTTTAAGCTTGATTAAACAAGAAGCCCGCGCTGACACGATACATCAGGCTGGAAAAACATTTCCATTAGCAGGAAATGGTCTGGCGAACCTTCGTGAAATGTGGCAGAAGAGAAGCAACAAGAGGTAAAAGTGGAACTAAGTTTCCGCGTCGCAGCTACTCTCGGAAGAAATTAAAAACAGGCCTGGGTCAAAGCAGAAAAGTCGCGGCGCGCCTCTTTGTCCCGAGTCCTCTAGCTAATTAAAGAAAAGGCAGGCATGCGCTCGGTCCGCTTTAAGTTCCAACGCCTCGCGTTTATTCAATTAGAAGACGGTAGCGAACGAATTCCATGCCCGACTGATCGCGCTCACCGTCATCTCGTGCGCGACGACTTCAAATGACTGAGATACTTAAAATTGTAGTGCAAATAATTTGTTTTATTAGGAAATGGAATATTTCATGTCGTCGACTTAGTAGAAAGAGCGAATACTTCGATTTTTAGTTGTAAAAGTATGGACAAGTCAATTTTTAGTTTAAAAGCGGACACGTCGATCTTTAGTTGGAGAAGCTAACGTCTCGATTTTTCTTTTTGAAAACGTGGACAACTCGATTTTTAGTTACAATTGTTGACTTCGATTGTATATTTGGCGTGAATGAAAATCAAGTTATCTGAGCTGAGGATTTAAGTTCCATCAATAGAAAACTAGAAAATCAACGGAATCAATTGAGTGCGAAAATCAAAAAACAAATTGTATGATAATGTATCTGTACTACATATGGCAGAAAGACTAAAAATGAAATATAAAAAATGAATTATATTTTTAAATTGAATTAAATGAAATATTAGGTAGTTTGAATTATTCAAATGACTCGTGTAAAGAAACTTGCGTTTGGAGCTTTACCTCGCAGCTTTAAAACTATGAATATTAAAGCTTAAAACTTTAGTTCCTTTCATATTTCTCTATATACGAAAATATCTTACATCACCCGTAAGCTTGGCGCTCTCCTTATAGTTACAGCTACAGCGAATTGTGTCACGTCCCCCTAAAGCTCCCAACAAAATTGAGCGAAATTTGCTTAACTTTTATTTCACGAGCAATAACCATCGGCGCAGCCGGACTACCGAAGGTGAAAAATATCCGTAAGTTGATTAGCATGCCCATTACCCGGGGGGCACTACTCATCGGGGGCTTTATCGAAAAATCTAGCGCACCTTTTTCCCCGGTTTTATTGCCCTCCGGCCTGCTAACCTTCGGAATATAGGTCTGGGGGGATCTCGGCCCTCCGGCGTGTTTTCGTCGATTCGGTATACGGCCGGCGAAGGGGAGCGCGCCTCGAAGAAATTCACCGGGATTAAGCAGGCTCGCGCCGTATCTCGTCGGCCGGCCGAGTTTCGCGTGCCGGGGGACATTTCGAAGCTCTCGGACGATTTTCGCCGATGCTATCGCAGAGCCGAATGTCCCACCCTCCTCGGCGTCCGACTCGATCACGCCAACGCCGATTCCCCGTATTTCCTTCCCCATCCCTCCTTTTTCTTTCTTCCCTCCGGAATGGAGGGGCGAGACGCAGGCGCGCGACCCTTTTTTTTTAATTTTTAACCCGACGTCGGATCGAGATTGGCTGTTTTGAAAATGGATGGTTCTATAATGTACATTCGTCCGGGAGCTTTTTATTTTTTACGAGCGATACTCGGCCAGCGTGGAAGCGGTTCCTGGCTGTATTTATTTTTAACTTTTGAATCATAGGTAAGCGGGACACACGCGAATTGGACATCTTTTTGAAAGGTGTAATAAATTTTAAGCTTTATGACACTTTTTGCTTAAGGCCAATGTCGGACATTTGGAAATGGTACATTCGCATTAAAAGTATGTCGCCATTAAACAAATATTACCTAGTAGCAAGTGAATCGATAGGTATACAAAGCTTAATATTCTAGCTAAAAATGGTCTTGAGTATTTAACAAATATAATCTATGTTTATTTGCTTGAATCATGCCATTAGATAAGAAACATTAAGTGTACAACTTCTAAAACATTACACTATTTGATGATTATCGGAGAAATTTATCAATTCTTCACTACTTCAACTTTAGCGGGAAGAAACATACTTTCAAAACAATCACTGCGATAGAAAAAAAATGAACTACACTACTTTTTAGCAAAAGAAATTTTAGATTCGATCTCGAATTCCGGTCACGCCCAGCTCGTAAAAAAAGCCGGCAAACTCGCTGTATTATTCCAAATAGGCAGCTTCTCGCGTAATTCCCTCCCGCCGTCCGGAAAACTCGTCCGCTTTGATCAGGGACCATTTGAATTTTTCGCCGGATGGTGGACGACTAGCTCCTCGACTCTCCCTTTCGCCGATTAACTTTGGCACGCGATAATCGCCCCCCCCCCCTCCCCTACGAGCTCCTCGAAATCGAATTCGAGGCCGGGCCGAGCTGGGGTTGATTTTAATTACCGGGGAAATCATTAAGGAGACCGGTGGGCTTTGCGCGCGGCCTCCTCCGGCTCGTTTTGTTTCGCCGGATAGCTACCAGCTGGTGCGAATGAGGAGGCGGCCGTCTCGAGATATTGAGCGGCGAGGAAAATAAATGGATTTCCTCGAGGGGAGAGCGAGTTTCGTTTTGCGCATCCAAGTTGATTAAGTATGGACAAGTAAAAATTTTATTTACGCTATTTTCACTTATTTTTGAAGTAGGGTAGTATGAGTAATGGGCTTTTTCTTGTAATATGGAAAAGTGAAGATCATTCGAAAAACCATTGTTTTCGAGTGAATAATCATTCTGCTTAAAAACACTCTAATCTTGATTAGTTCAGTTTTTAGTCCGCGAATCGGGTGGTTTTTCTTTCTTTCATATTGTCAGATTTAGTCGTCTTTTTAAATGTGTTTGTAGATTTTTTTAAAATTTTTAATTCAATAATGAATGTATAGAATTTTAATCTTTTAAACATACTGTAATAAAGTTTTTCGAATCAAAATTCTCAAGAATTTCTTTACACAATATCTCAAATTTTCCTCAATTTTCTGCGTTACTCGTGTGCACAGCAATTTTTGTATAAACACATTTAACGAGTAGATACTTTTAGTAGGATGGAAGACTCCTTTCGGCACTATAACACATCGCACACTAACTTACGCGAGTTCCATCAAACATCCCGCGGTATCGCGCGCACCGCGAGCCATTCATCAAATGAAACGCAATGCAAATATTTCCCCGACGTCGTTAAATTCCTCAATATTTTAATGCACAAAGGGGCGAGCGCGCCGTTATACCGGCGCGGGCGCATTCGAACTCTGAAATTCCGGGAGGCTACGAAAAACAAGTACGCGCGCGCTGGAAAGGACCTCGCCTTCTCCGGCCCCTCGGCACACTTCGCCCGCCCCGGAGTGCAGGGCAAACATCTCGGGAATTAAGCGGGACGCCCGCAGTTATGACCCAACCCCTCCCCCGTCGCCGTCGCTCTCTTACTTTCGGTAATTGGGGAGGCACACCCGCGCGAATCAATATTTGGACTGGACGCTTATATCGCCGCGCGCGGCATTTTCGGGATTAGCGTCCGAAGCGGGGAGGTGGGTGGGAGCGGGTGAAAAAAAAAAAACGCCGGAGCGATGTAAAGCTGGCCGCGGAAAAAATGGAACGAAAATCCGGAATGGGGAGGGAATGAAAAAAAAAAACGTTCGACCGCGGCTTTTCACTCGAGCTCACGGAGTCTGTTTTTGTTTGCGCGGTGCCGGTATGCTTTTTTTTTTGTTGCAAACTCGCATTTGTGCGATTTTTTCGCATTTGTTATTTTTGGCAAGTGACCGAGCGATCAATGCTCGGGGTCGCGCGAAATCTGAATTACGGTTATACTGATTTAAGGACAATGGATTTTTTGTTTCAACGGAATTCGTGGCATTGTTTCAGAAAATTTCATTTTGATGTAACATTTATAAAAGGGTTAATTGTTATTTATCAGTTTATTTAATTATTCTTTAATAAAGGTGGCGATATTTTAGATAAATACATTACCTATGTGTGTTACGTTAAAAGTTTAATATTACCGCTGAAACACGTGTGGAATAAATTTTATACGCTGTCTAATGATCTTAATTGTTTGAACATCCGACTATGAATAAGCTCTGTTTATTTTCTGGTATATATTTACTCAACATCGTTTAACGAAGGTTGAATTTTCGAAATGGATGGTAAATAGTGATCCAATTACTTCGCTCATGTACATATTTACATAAACTATTGAGATGAACATTGATTAAGTATATAACAGTATACATATAAAATATCAATATCAAATATTAATATCGTATATTTGAATTTTATTAATTACCACCCTTAATTATCTCTGAAATTTACAATAAAATACATATAAATGTATATTGTGATACATTTATTTTTTGTATTTGGGGAAATAAATCAGAGCAGCATATATTTTTTTAATAAAATTTCGGAATAATTACTAAGTTACAAAAGTTAATAATTATTTCACTGAATTAAAAAAAAAAAAATTAAAATTCTCTCAGAATTTAAATTGAATTAAATTCGCATTAAAACGTTTTGAATTCAGGCTTCACAATATCACTCGCACAAATTACCGCTATACTTTTACAATCCAAATCTCTTTAGATCCAACGAAACATTTCGCCCACCGCAGATACAAAAAAAAAAGTCCAGCGCAAAGAAAACAATTCGCAAAGCCGGGGATTCTTACAGAAAGCGGAAAAAAAGAGGCACTCAGCGGGTCTGGAGAAGAAAGTGCGCGAAGTGTTGGCGCTCTCCCCGCGGCTCGCGTGTCGGGCGCACGCGTTTGCTCGGCGCCGGAAGGGCGGGGAGGGGGCCATGCCAGGCGCGCGACGGGCAGCTCGCCAAGTGTGCCGGCGCACACAGCCGTTCGCAAACACTTTGCATTCGTAAACAGGGGTAAGCGACGCGGTTTCGCGCCTATACGGCCGTCCGCGTGGAATATACATGGTGGCCTATTGGGCGCCGCGCCGAGTTCCAGCCCTCCCCTTCCGAATTCGACGCGTCTTCTCGGGGAGACGCGATCTCGCGGCGCTTTGTCGCCGCAGCTTGTAAAGCTACCCTTTATTGCGCTTAATTCGTCTGGATCGCGCCGTTAAGGATGCTGTTTATTTATTTGGGAGATACAGGCTGCTTGTTAAAACGGCGGGCGTTAGGCTGGAGTTTATTGCAGTTTCTTCGTAGGGTAGCGGTTAAATTTAATTTCATGGTTTTTAGGACGCGTTTTCCTGCACGACCGTCGAAGTTCGTTTAAGATCTGAAATAAATAAGTAATGTTGAATTTTGCGGGAATAGGCTGTACAATATCAAAAAATAGTGTCCGTAAGTTGAAGTTAAGTAAGCTGCAAGATTTGAGGGTCCTGGTGCGATGATCGCGATAATCTTTTGTTTTATCAAAATAATTCTATTTATTTTATAAAAATTATTCTTGAAGTACAGTGTAAACATCTGCTCAGGATCCTTCATGAAGGGGTCTACTCTTACGTCAAATTTCTCGATCTATATACTAAAATTCATAAAGCTAAGTGTCGATATGCAACTTATCACCTACAGAAATAATAATATACAGTTTAAATATTATTAGCTAATTGAAATGAACTATCAGAGCTATGTGTCCTAATGATATAGTATAAATAGTTAATAAGTGATTCGTACCTCAGTTCATACCTATACGAGTATACATTACTAATTCATTAGATATATCTGTAATTCATCTTTTTTTTTCCTAGAATGCGTTGAAGTTTATCCAATTCTTTAGACTATTTCTCTATTTTTCTTTAAATGAACATAAGATAATCCTTGTAATTTATTATTGAATGCATGATATTCTATTATAATGATTATCTGCGTTTAACTGCGGTAAATGGATTATAATTATTTCAATAGAAAAGCTTTTGAATAAGTAAGCATCACTGTTCTCATAACATGCAATATAATTAACCCAATGATTCAAATGAAATTATAAATGCAAAATTTACAAAAGTGAGTATTGAATTTTAATACACCCGATTAATTCCGCAAAGAATAAAAAAATGCACAAAACAAGTTCGCAATACAAGCCGTTGAAAACGCTCGCCGAACAATAACACGCCCGGGAAAACGTTGCGCGCATAACGGACAATTAACCAAGCGCTTCCTCCCGCGGCCGGTCCGGGCCGTCGTGCTCTTGCTCCTATACACGAGCCCGCAACACGGCGAGCTAATGAAAAGACATTCTTTCGAGGCCTCTCGGTGCGGCGCTCCTCAAAAGCTCGAGCGCTAATTAACCGTTGCGCAAAACGGCGGGCGCGAGTGGCGGGGGGTAGGAGGGAGAGGAGGCAGCCTTTAAACGCGCATAATTGCGCGCGGGAGCGAAAAAGGAGGCGGGCGGGCGTATCCGCGGCGGCGGCGGCATCAAAGAAAACTTCGCGGCGGCGCGCGCGGGGGGCTTTATTACGGCGCGCGTCGCTCGCACGTGCACGCGCACCCCGCTTCCATTGTCTCGGCGCGTCGTACACTCGGCCGGAACTTCGCGGCGATTTATTGCGAAAACTCGCGGGTCGCAATAAGGCTTCGCCTCCGTTAATTTGGATACGATTGTTCGCGGGGAGGACTGAAAAATGCCGCTCATGCGGGCATCGTAAATCAGAACTTAGCTTGACGCGCGCGTTTACGATCGTTTGACTGGGCTTTTTTTTTGTTACTTAGCGAAGAATTCAAGAAGTTCGGTGGTGCGCTTTTAAAATTGATTGTTAAGGATACCATATTGACATTGAGATTTAATTCTTTATTATCTCAAAATCAACACACATTTTTGAAAAAAGCGATGTTTAGTGCTCTACATAAACTCTGATTTCAATTTATATCTCTAACTTCATGCATAATTACATACAGGAAAAAAAAGTTTCTATTCATTTTTCTCCTACGGTTATGCAAAGAATTATTTAAAAATGAAACTAGATATCTTTTGTATAATTACGGAGGGTACGGCAGAAAAATATTTCCGAATTCTTTTTTTAAATAATAAAGAAAATGTCAATGCCGCTAAATTAAATTACTTACCATGAATTTCACATTTCTTTAACATTGCGATTCTTTTTGGCTGCTAATATAATTAGGATTTATAAAAAGTGTTAGGTAATACCTACATTATAATATAAGTAATCCATTTTTTATGCTGTAGACCCTAAATTACCTAGCAGATAGAAGCAAACAAATGGTCAAAACGACAGTACTAATTGAATGAAAGTTTTTTTTTGCCTACTATCATTTACGAAGTTTGAAATTAATTTTAATTAAGAAATTTTAGTATCTTTATATAGAGACCAACATATTTTAGTAAAAAAAGCTTTTTTTATTTAATATTTTAAATTACAGTATATCGCACTTAAATTTCATTTTTATAAGAACACACTAATACAAATTCTAAGTATGATTAATTAAACTGCAGACTTCAGATCTACGGCCGCAGCTTCCTCGTACGATAACTATGAATATTTCGATATAACTATCGTACTCATTAAAGCTGGAAGAATTTTTCTTTATGCCGGCCCTGTTCTTTGGCCGTGCGCGGAATTCCGCTCACGTCGCAATAAATCACGGGCGGAATTATGAAGTGACAGTTGAACGAGCGTTAAAACAGACGAGAAAGAGGTTCCGCAGCGCGTCTTCTAACATACGTACCCGGCGGGACTGTAACGTAAGTTTTACTGCCGACGCGCGGAGGCCGAAATTATCAGATTTATAACTATGGTAATTGGGCTCGCGGCCCGAATTGTAATTCAAACTCCGAACTCCGGGATATTTCAATCGTGATTAAGTGCCCGCCCGGTCCTTCTTCTTCCACTTTCTTCGGGGAAGTTGCCCGCCAACTTTTGGACGGTTTATGCCCCCCCTGCCTCTCTCTTTCTCTCTCTCTTCGAAACTATCACCGGGTTTATTTACCCCTCGGCATTTTTCTTTCCCGGAGCGAGCGGCACACCCGCGGGATCACTTTTACATTTATCAATTTCGCCCCGGCGCTGTTTGTCCTTCCGCGGGCGACGAATCGTCCCGGAATATTTTGCTTGGCTGCCGAGTTCGAGAACTCGGGATCCCGACGTTGATTGGTATGTAAAGTTTTTCCTCGGATATGTGTTATTGGTTTCCTCGTTTTTCCTTTCTCTTAACAAACTGTTTTTATTCTACGATAAGTAAACGAATTTATTTGAATAGGATCCTGCTAAAAGGGATCTAATAATAAGACGTACTTTTTTATAAATTACGATAATTATAGTGGTATCATTTTTTTCGTAAAAAGTTCAGCTATAAACTTTTTTTTATTAACAAATTCAATATTTATGTCGTATATCCTATTTAAAAATTATTTAGGTGTGTTCATTTTTATTATTTAAGTAGAATAAATTTTTTATTCCATAAAAGAAAATTGAATAGTACATTCAGATAAGCATATCTAATGTTATTTAAAAATATATATAGGGGAGAGCGGGGCATAGCGGGCCCTGGGGCAATGTGAACCTTCGGGGCATAGTGGGCCACCCCATTAAATATGTTTCATTTGCTCTGAAACATATTTATTAACAAGTCTCATTGGAAATAAAGCTTTTTAAAAGAATATAATTTTTACATTGCTGTACCACTATACACATGCCCCGCTCTCCCCTAAATTTTGTATAATTTTTTTGTTTTATAACTGCACGAGTATTAACTCATTTTACATAAACTAATGTATGAAATAGATCCACATATATAAAAATTTTCTTGTATTAAAATAATTATATTAATAATTTATATAAATTGCTCATCATTAACGATCAATCATTACTATCCGTAAATTGTATGCTTTATCATTATCATTATTTTCATCTAATTTGCCTTATTCCCATTTAATTAATATTGTTCAATAAAAATAATGTTTTCTACCTAGAGACTTTAATTTAACTCACAAAGTGAATGATAAAGGAAGAAAAATCTTCATAAACCATGATTTATTCGCAACAGTAGATAAGCATCGCTCCGACCCGTCGGCGGGTTATTAAACGACGATAATAAAATTTGCAAATCATTGAAAAAAAAAAGAGTGTCGCGGGGCAATCATCGTCTCTGCGCACCGTGGGAAATGAAACGACGGACTCGGGGAAAAAAGCGAACGAGAAGGAGAGAGAGAGAGAGAGAAAGAGCGAAGACTCGGCTCTCCGCGGGGCCGATAAAGCGCGCGAGCGCGTAATCAAAGCACGCAAAGTCAGCGAGCACTTTATTAAAGCTATCATCGCGCGTCGAGCGCGACGACGACCTCAATTTCCATCAACGTCAGCTGCACGCACCGCGCCCGCCCTCCTTTTTCCACCTTCCTCTCCCTCCTCCGTACGGGCAAAAAAGCGAGGTCGCGCGCGCGCGCTGCGGGGGAAAACAACAACGAACCGTAAGAGAAACAATAACAAACGCGTCTAACCAGAGGGGCAAAAAGAGGGAAATCCGTCCCTCGACGGAACAATAATTAACAGGGGTGTGGGAATTATTTTTTTGTTTTGTCGACGTCGCTGAAGGCTCTCCTCTCCGCTCCCCACTCTCTTTTTTTCTGCGGAGGCCACGGGAAAAGCAAACTGCGGTGTGACTGATTGTCGAGGGTCATAAAAAGTAACCCTCTGAGCCTGAGGGGGTGAGACTGTAAGTTTCTTTTCCTTCAATTATCGTTAAGTTTCTTATTTTTGAAATTTTTTGTCTCATTGCGCTACCGTATTTGCAGAAATCACTTGAGCGAAATGCTTATACCTTACGTTCAAAGAGCTCTGTTAAGCTAGTTTAGTATTTCTGGATAAAAAAAGTTTTGTTTTTGAATTATATACGCAAAACTCTATTTTTCTAGTGTGTACAGCGTTTGCAAAGTATCTAATTCCTGAATTTTTGTGAGGTAGGGTATAAAGTATTTTGATAGTGTGTATAAACACATTTACCAATGTACAAAGCAAAATACTTTGCGTACTGTCAATGAATGTTACTTAAAAAAATATAATTTGATATAGATCTAGAAAGTGTATGAATATTTTTTGCTGAACGCTTCATTTTGCTGTTATACTTTTTTTCTAAAATGTTTTCTGCTAAAATATTCGTTGAATGGTTTCTCTTCAAAATAAGATAACTTTCGATGAAAATCATCTTCTAGATACTTATGAATCCAACTATCTTATCATAGCTTCGTATTAAATGCAGGAAATATTTTTATTAGTTTCTCATCACTGAAGTATCCAAAGTACTTAAAAATTTATTGCGAATTTCGAAATACACTAATAATTTCAGATCTATCTTTAAATTCCTTAACCAGATAAATGAGTATACTCCTGAGTCCGCGTATATCATTTAACGAATCGTACCGATATCGCTAAATTTAAAAAATGCAATAAAACATTCTTTAAAAAAGAAAACTAATTATTTCAATTTTGCCATCAGTCCCCCTCTCAGAACGTCCCAAGTGCAGGGGGGGAGGGCGGGGGGTGCTGTATACCGCGTTGGCACGGGCTGCATTCCCGAAACAAAAAGCGCGGAGAGGCGAGGGAGAGTCGCTCGCGCCGCGGGCACAATGACCGAACGTCCGAAACAGACTCGGGCGAGGTAGCGGCGCCTCGTCGATTCGTCGACAAAGCCGCCGCGCGGCCGACAAAAGAACAATGCGCACCGCCGGAAATTCGCGGCGGTCGCGACGTTAACGCATTGTCGCACCGCCCGCCGCTCGAGACGCTCCTCCGCGCGATCCTCCGAGCTCTAATTAATTTTCCGGTCGTTTCGCCAGACTCGCCGTTTATGCAAGTGACGTCGCTCCCCGAGCGCCCGGCCCTAGGCAATAGCTTCTCTTTTCTTTTATCGTCACTTTTCTTTCTTTTATTTTTATTATTGTTATTATATCAGATTGTTATATTCAATTACATTGCTGTGTAAGTTTTGAGTTAGGTTTTAGGAAGTGTTTTTCACTTTTGAAAGGTTATCAAGCATCGGGTGGCAGGTTTGTCCTTTGGCACAAAAGAGCGCGCCGTGGAGCAATCGCCCTGAAAATTTTCAATTTCGTCGTCATAATTAACGCACCTTTTGAGCGGCGTCACCCGCTGAAATGGCTTTTCGCACAAAGACCAATCATCAGTCGGGTGGGAGGGGGGAGGGGGGAGCAACAATTTTTTTACTTTATGAAACGCCGCGGCGATACATCACAGTCGCTCGCGCACTGACCTGAATTTCACGGGAAGCCTGGCTGACGGTTTCGTGATTAAGCCTCCGCAATCGCCTCGATTTTCGATGTCGTTTTAGCGCAAAAATCATTTGCTGCGACTAATTAACGAGTTTCGAGAAGCGCACGGACGAAAATTTGGCTATTGGCGAATGAAAATTCGTGCAAAAAATGGTGGGAATGATATTTTACACCTTCAGGTGACTTGACATACTGAAAGTAATTGAGTAGTTAAATTTTCTGTCTTCTCTGACAAAGTTTTTGCACAATCATATTAGAAATGTCTGCTAAGTAAGTTTTTGCATTGATCGTTTGCGCTTTAGAAATTAAATTCCTTGTACTTATTTAAAAATAAAGTAAACCAATTTATTTTAAGAAGGCATATTGTTTGTCATTGCCTATACGGTACGGTGTAGTGTTCGGTCAAAAAAGTAAAGGATTAATAAATACTCGAAAATATTTAGAAAAATGGAATATATCTTTATTAGGGGCTTAGAACTGTAGTGACTGTGCACTGAGTCGACTATAATATACAAGTGATACAGATGAGTGAAAAGTTCTCTTATACAAAGATCTGGTATATGAAAACTAGTGATATACCACAGAGCCAAGAACATTTTTAGGCCTACAGCAAAAAAATACCAAATGCGCGTCGCTCATTGGAATTGAAAAAACTCTAGCCACTTAGGCACTCAGTTCGTCATACTTTATACAAATAGAAAAGGAGAAAATCAATTGAAAAAAAATCCTCCCAAATCGCAAGACACAAGAAAATATCGTGCCCCTCTAAAAAGGAGATCTACACCTTGAAAATATCTCCATCTCAACGTTTCACCCTAGCTCCACCCGCTCGTCACCTGCCCCCGTACAACTTTTTAACAGAAAAGCACAGTGCTTACAGCGAGCCCAACATTTTTCGCGCACGTCGTAAAACAAAAAAGAAATACTACCCGCCGGCAGTAAAAAAAGAAGGAAGAAGGAACGGGACCCGACGGCACGTAGGCCTTCTAATGCACCGAGCAAATAAATTTGAAATCCCACCCCCCGCGTCTCCCTCGGCCGCGATCGGCGCACGCGCGCACCGTCGTCTCCTTCTTCTTTTTTTTTACACCCCGTCATTCGGCCTTTTTACGCCCCCGTCGTTCCGAGCGTTTTGCTCTCCTTCGCCCGCTCCTCGCGCGCCCTCGTAAAAGCGTATACGGAGGGCTCGTAACGAAGGCGCTGTAACCGCGCGGGGCACGAACGCCACGCGGAATATCAAGCCGCTCGGGGAACCGTGGCGCGGGTTTAACGACTGATTGAATTTTTTTGCATTATTACTGGTTCGTTTTGGGACGAGGGAGTTTTGAAACTGATGATTAATCTTCGGAGAGGAAATTTGAAACGATGATGTAGAGTGTTTACGAATGGGTAGTGAAGGTGAAGTATTTTGCACTGATAATGTAGTACTCAGATTCATTAAATTATCGTTAAATTAGAACTTTTAATAAATCTGTTAAATATAATATATGTAAAATTAAGAAATACACTTGCTGTTATTTTTCAAATAGTGCGGTACTCAACATCATTAAATTGTTATTGTTAATTCATTAGAAATAATTAAATTAATATTAAACCACAACTTTTTATAATGATTTTGAATATATAAAATAAAATGATAATAATTTTTATTGTGTTAAAAACTGAAGCTTTGGTGCTTGATAACATAATTGACATTACTTAGACAGGTGTTAAAATTTTAGAAATATATTGCTTATAAAAATTAACGGATAACCAAAATTTAAAAAAGATGTAGTGAAAATCGATTTATAAAAGAACAAACTTGTTATCCATGATTCGATATATGACCTACCATGCAGACCTACTAATATGGCAAATTAGAGCTTGCAATCAAGAAAAGAGAATAATTTTCTTTTAAAATAACCAGATTCCTTTTTTCATTAACTATTCACTATTCTCTGCTCTGTATGGTTTCATTTAATTTAATAATTTAAGTTAAGAGTCATTTTTACAACAAAAATTCCTTCTGCACTAAAACAAGTTGAACTAAGAAACGAAAAGAGCAAATATAAAGCCCGGGACCTTTACTCTGCCTATACAAAGAGAAAATCTAAAAAAAGTACGATTATCTTCTCAAATAATTGTATCACTGCCATCTCAGCTGCTCCATTCATCACGGACCTTCGTGTCTTCGAGATCCCCGCAAGCGAGGAGATGAGTCGCGCACGCGAGTTTCCGGGAAATATTATCTCGCGAGATCTCCATTAGGCGGCGCATTTTTCCTCCCCCCGGGGCATCCGCGCCAGCGGCCTTGCGCGGGGCCAATGACACCACGTACAGCGAGGGGTGGCGGCCGAAAGACGCGTGCCGCTCCCCTCCCTCCTAAATAATTCCCTCGTCGCTCCCGAGAGCCTCGCTCGTTTCTCCCCGACGCTGGCGAAATGGGCCGCGCGCCACTTTCGCACCTAAGCACACCCGCTGGATTTTTCAGTGGCGCGCTCCGATATCGGTCAGCCGCCCAGCTTTTTGCCTCCTTTTTTCCTCGCGAGTTACGCTCGATTACTCGCTGGAGGAATTGCGCCGATTTTTATTTAGGCTCTTTTCGCGATATTCTTTTTGAGCGGCGACGCGAGAATCGGAGGATGAATTGGCGAGGTGCAGCGAGTTCAGCTCTCATCTTCGGGGCTAATGCAGCGGCAGAATTGCGTCTGGACGAGCGCGCCCCGGGGGGGCGCGATGAAAAGAATTTTTCTTCGAAATTGCGTCTCGCGTGTTATGCTCGTGGCTCCGTTAAGCCGCAACGGGAAAATCGATGCGGGGGGGAACTCGTTACGCACGTGCTCACGCACAGCTCGCTTCGCAGAGTCAAAAGGGTGAGGGTACGCGTCGTGCGATACACACCCTTCACGCTCGTGCGTCTTAAACTTGAGTTATTAAGCAAAAATACTTTTTGTTAGGGCAGAGGGAACGTTTTTAGGACTTGTTACTACTACTAACTTTTAGATTTGTTTGTGTAATTCTTTTAATGGCTTTACAAGCTACTCGTCTATACTACACTTTCTTCAGGTGGTTTAAACGAAACAGGTATTTTGTATATCCTTAACTTTTTATTGCATATTGTATAATCAATAATCGTGCATATATTCCGGTATTTGTTTGATGTATTATTTTATTTTGATCATGTAATGTTTGTAGTAAAAAATTGTTAAAAAGGTTTTAAAAAGCACAGCCGAATAATAATATTTCGGATATTATTTTTTATCTCGAAACACTTATTACTTATATATAACATGCATCCTATGCTATTTTAAAATTTTATCTTCACCTTTGAAAAAGTAATTATAAAAATTTAATAAATATCTGCGTATATACATGTACACAAAGTTCTTTATCTCATAATCACGTGAAAACATTTCGACAAATCAATCCACTTCATTCTTATTCAAATTGTTATATTAATAGCAAAAACTAAATCTCCTGTATTTTTATTATAAGACTTATAATTTCCTATAAATAAAATCCACTATTATCCGAAACTACAGTAAAACATCTAAATAAAAAAGCTCGCTACTAAAAATATACACGCCTAAAGGCTTGGCCGGTGAAAAGGCTGCAGCGCGGCTGGGCGAATCAATAACCAAAAGCCCGGCGAGTTTAAGACAATCGCGACAAAAGAGGGAGGGAATCGCGCGAGCGCATTCCGGCCGAGCGGGCGCGCGGAATTCGATTTCGGGACTTGATTACGCTCGCGGCCCTCGCAAAAGTGGAATGCGCGCCCCACCGACAGTCGAGTCCGAATGGACTTCGTTTGTTCTTCGCGATGAAAAGCGACGCGCGCCCACCTCATTTGTATCGGCGATTTTACGGGGCGGGCTTTGTGCGCGGCCGCGCGCGCTTTCTCTCTTTCTCCCGCGGGCCCCCGCTCTGCTCGTGAGAGATTGGATTCAAATTGGTACGATGCTTTTGCGACCCTTTTGTCGGAGCGCTTTAGCCGGCTGGCGCCAAATTCGGTCTTACGTTCGCTCCCGGCGTTAGTCTCATTTCGGACGAGGCTGCTTTTAGGGGGCCGTTTATTGTTTTTTTTTATTTTTTTTTTGGAGGTCAATATTTTTATTGATTTGGATAATGTATGTTAATTAGCTTATTTAATATTCTTAGTTTTCTGTTAGATACTAAATTTTGCTATTTGAAATTTGACAAATTTTATTTTTACCATTTAAAATTCATTTTCTTAAGTCAAGTATAAGTTGTGGTTATTCCAAATAATTTAAGTACTTCTTACGCGAAGTAATCAGTATCAGTTTTATTTTCAAAACTAATATTTAAATATATGTGCGGCAATAAATCAGAAATAATTTCTTATTAATTTGTTTTACAAAAAATTAATTTCATGGAGTGAAGCGACTATGATTGCAAATTGTCGTTTATGGCTATTTTATAAGTAGAAGATCTCAGTGTACATTTTTTAACTGATTTTATTAATGTTATATTTTGCTTTTTTTAAAAGCCTTATGAAAAAAATTAAAATAATTAATATTTCATTCAAGGGAATAATAGCAGCGGACGAATACCTAGTGGGCATAGAGTTTCAATTGGAGAAACTTGAGAGAAACGAGTGTCGTTCGTTAAAATAAGTAGAAAAATCAAGTTTTGACGCGCCATACAGTAAAATATCTTGTTACATGCTTCTCTCTTTATACACGGGTAACTGTTTATTTAAATAATAATTTTTTGAATAAATTTTAACGCTGACACGATCTTACTGATTCCTTATTGACAAATCAACTAGAACTCGTTGATATTCTCCTTTATAAGTCGTTCAATCATTATTCTCAATTCAAAGACATAATAACGACGTCGTATATTAAAATCTCACAATACTTAACGTTCCGTATGATACCCAAGAAAAAGAAAAAGCCGAATGAAGGTATTCAGTCCTCCACAGCGAACACAGCATTATTTCGCGACGAGCTCGCAGCCGTAAAGCGTTGCACCGAGCGCATTCGGCGTATACCCGCGGGTCTTGCGAGGGTAGGTCGCGGAGGGGTGGGCGGTCGATCGTAAAGAAAATTATTAATACAACATAACGTCTCTACTATCCACCGGTGAATCATGCGGGGTAATGGCCGGGCGAGCCGGCGCTCGCATAATCTAAACGATAACTGTAACTACGCTCGCGTTCGCGCGGCGTTAGCATTCAAAACGGTAATTTTGTGCCCGATAGAGCGCGGCCGGCGGCTCGCGAAAAAGCTCCGCCTTTGTCGGTGGGCGGCCAACGCGCGCCGTTGATAAATATTCAAGAGCATCATCGAAATTTGAATGCCTTTTTCGGCGACGGGATAGCAAAAGCGGCCGCGCGGTTTAACGATTACGCGCTATTAAATTACGGCCCGGCGGAGTATATAATGTTTATCGAAGTTTACGGGATGGGGGGGAGCGCGGGGCAAAAAGCGGCTCGACGATGGGCTTCGTTCGAAATTCGAATGAGACGCTCACCAAGTTTCGCCCTTGGGTGGTGCGCTGTGTAGCGGCGGCATCCTACGCGGCCTTTAGGATTATGACGTTCTGTTTTCGCGTTTTGTTATCATTACGGTTAGTGTAACGAGCGCTGCCGCTTTCGGCTATCAAGTTACAACGGCATTATTCCTGTTTGTTTAGTTTCGGCATAAGTTTATTAAGGAGATACTGTATCTACAAAATTTAATAAGAAAATGGCTGGGGGGATGTGAATAAAGCCCCAGGTTAGGGGCTTTTCACTACTCTATTTTCTGCAATAAAGTACAGTATAACCAGTAATATTTTTAAGCGATTCTATGTAAAATGTAATGAAAATATTGTTCAAATAAATTTTTATACCTCAATTTTGCAGTGGACATACTTTCTCTATTTGCTACAAAAAAACTAATTGGATTTTAATATATAAGTTAAGAAGAAAATGTCAATACCGGTAAAATAGGTTCCGTACCATAAGTATTATATCAAGTTTTAAGGAATGGCAGAAAGAAACGAAGTATTCATTAAATTTTTTAACAGATTACTGCTAGAGTGGGACTGAAAATGTATTTAATTTTTGACTGATAAATAATGGTTTTCAATTAACACGTTTAGACAAGCTAGTCTAATCAAAAGATGGATAAGAAAATTATTTATTCATGCGTTATGGAATTTATTATGTGCATTTTTTATACTTATCAACAGAAAGTTTCGTTATACTTTTACATTTAAGAATCTTATTTAGCTTTAAAAAAACTTTCGATTTACGCTAATAATATTCCACATCAACTTTAATTCATCATAAAAAAAAGTAAAGCTGTAAGTCGAAAATAGACATATTTTCCCGACTCCTAAATCTCCATCACAAAATGTTTAAACGAAAAAAAAGCGCAAACATTCAAAGCGTTCCATTGACTTAGCAAAGCGCGAGTTCCGCGCCGACCGGTATTTCCACCTCACCCTTCGTTCCGACCCGGGGGAAAAAAAACGAACGAGGGAGTGATGCCGCGGCGCCGTCAAGGCAGTCGTCGAGCAAACCGCGGCGCACTCTCGAAACACCGGTGGGGTGGAAAGAGAGAAATAAAGAACGACCGCAGCCGCAAACATTCGCGCGCGCGCGTCACTTGCAGAGCGAGCCGCGTGGCAATTGCGTTTCGCAGAAAGCTCGTAATTAAAGCGAGGCTGACCGGCGCGCGGCCCCCCTGCGCGCGCCGATCTCGACGGCGCCTTAATGTCAATGGGGGCGGCGCGCGCGCTTTCGGCACCCCTCGCGCCACGCGCACTCGGGGGAGCCGGACCCCTCGCGCGCCGTATGCAGTACAGTACGCCGGGGAAGTTTTGCCACGCGCGGCGTAGCTGGATCTGGACGTTCGAGAAATGACGCGGCTACTGCGCCTTTTTGTTGTCGTTTGGGATTGAAAAACTTTGGGATTTTTTTCTCTTTTGGGAGCGAGTTTTCTCGTGCGCGTTGAGAATTAAAGAGGGGTGACATCTGCAGATGTGGTATGTCAAATTTTTTACGGGTGGTTGATTTAACGTGATGTAGCGGATGGAATTGGTTGGGTACAAGTAATGTTTTGTTAAATATTTGAGTATGAAATAAAAGTATCAGCGAGTAAGATGCATATGTGCTAAAATATTGTGTCTAGTTGAGCGCAGTAAGAATGAAGTAACTATTTTTAAATATTATCGAAAAAACGTGCAATTGGATACTAGCATAAAAAATTTGTATTTAATCCATTAGAAATAATATCGAAAATAGTATTGTTTTTCATTTCACTTTAGTTTATCAGTGAAGACAGAGATTAGGGAGATCGCGTGACGTTACGTTTGAACAATGTATATGTAATAAAAAAATGCGACATCATTCAAGTATTCAAAACGATATGTCTTCATTGATAAATATCATTAAATTGACATGAGAAAAAATATTTGTCGATTTTTTTTCGATAATCTATAACTATCTCAAATTACTCAATTGCAGAAAAAAGTTCTTCGAAAATATGAAAGTCGTACCATTTAACTTTTAAACAATATCAATACAAGTCACCAAAAAACGTTTTTACTTCTCAAATTGAGAAATAAAAAAATCTCTGACGAACGTAAAAACGTAAAATATGAAAATCCATTCGCAAATCGGGAATAAACAAGCGCCGACGGGGGCGAATAACGCGAGATCTTGGAGAGAAAGCGATCGGGACATCAAAGGTCCGCCGGGTGAGCGCACACCCCCGCGGAGCGAGCGTCCCCCTCCGGCCTGGGCGGTATATGCTCCCCACTGCACATGCCTAGAACTCGCGCCGGCGCACACCGCCGCCCGGTCGCCCTGTATATACGTATGCTCCCCGTGCTTTCGCCTTCTGGCGGGCGGTGCAGCTTTATTTTTTTGTTTGTTTTTTTTTTTAGCTAAGTGCGCCGCGGAACGCCCCGAGGGATGATTACCGCGGCGCGAGACCTGCGCAACGCTTTTAGACATCTCGAGAGGTTTTTCTTTAAGGGCGGTTCTTTAGGGTTCGAGTCACTTTCTTTTTTTTTTGGTAGGCGCGCGGCAGGATCGATGGCTCGGAGGTTGTCGACGGGAAATTATTGATGCGTCGAAATTTTTGGGGGGTTAGTGTGTTACTCGGTGAGGGTTTGGAGTAAGATTGAGCATATTAAAGTGTTAGTGGTTAGAATTACGCAGGGACACGCAATCATTTATAATCTTAATTAAATGTCTTGCTGGAAATTCTCCAGTTTTTTTCTAGAGGATGATCGATTTTTCGAAGATTTTATGCGGGTTTAAGAAAATTAGACGATTTTCTGCAATAGGGTAGGCGTGATAACTTTGAAGTCTGTATATTTTACAGTTCTGACAAGAGTGCATTTTCTAACCTATATATTTTTTTTTAATAAAATAAAAATTTTACTGTAGCCTTAAGAGATGAATGTCTGATAGAAAGTTCTAGTGTGTGGTTTTTTATAATATAAATAACACCAAGGGTAATGAACAAAAGGTTTGTGCGAACTGAGTCTCTTACGGTAAGTTGCAACTCGATAACCTTGAGTTCCAAGTATTTCTCCAGAGTCACAAAAGTGGCTCAGGCAGCATGACTTCTGGATTGACGAATTCGCTTTTCAATAGAACTGAGCAGAGAGCATTGTGTGCTGAATCGATCAAATCAAGAGACGGAAGAAGTTGAAAGAATCCTTCTTAAAATTCTGTCTGCGCAATGACTAACTGATTGAATAAGATAAAGAAAGAAATAGAAAAAAAACATGCAGGTAAACGTTACAATATTGTAAGATAAACTTTAATATTATGAATATTGAAATTAAAATTTTATTACGAATCTGAATTTTCTGATATGAAAGCACTGGTATAAGCTTCTGCCGAAAGTTTAGCTAGTAAATTCCCGTGATAAAATGCTGTATCACTGCGATTCGACAAATTGATCGCTTTTTTTGCACCATTTTTTACTCGTTAGCGGATCACGCTGTCTGCTGAAACGGGCATAGGTAGCGACGCGTTGAAGTCACTAGGATTTTGTCTTTCCCAGTTCGCTTCTTCAGTTACCTTCGTTAATTAACGAAAAAAATGCACTAAAAAATACCGTTGTCTTTTTAGTTCATAATTTTAAAGAATTTTAGTTTTGTAGTAAATTTTACAATAATCTTTTCTAATTTTTCTGATAATCATAAATTATCAAAAAACTTAGAAAAGGTACTTGAAACATTTACTGTACTAGAAGATTAAAAATATTCCTGCTATAATTCGATTTTTTCTTAGCGTACAAATAGCGTAATAATTATTTAATGTTCAGCCACATCCCAATTCGTATATATACAAATTTTACTTCCCAATATAACAAAGCACAAAGAAAACACGACATTCCGCAATCATTTAATCTTTCTTTCCTCGGCTCGAATGTACTTTTAATGAGATTACGGTTACACGACTGGATTCATCAAAATAATTAAGGCCGTGGACGCACGGCCTCACCGCGCGGAAAATACATCGCCTGCTTTGGAAATCGCCTCATGAATATTTACGGAGAAAAAAGATTTATTTCTCTTCATTTTCGATTCGTAGATTGCGTGCGCACCGGCGACGAGGGAGAAAGTGCCGCTCGTATACCCCCGGGTAAACTCCAGACTGTAGCACTTGATTGCACGGTATTTTTATTGAGATCGTCGGGGGTCGTCGCCGGCGCGCACAATGTGCAATCACTGGCTTTAATTGAAAATTTGTTTTGATCGCGCCGAGGCGCCGATGCGCTCATTAATACATTCAGCCGGAATATCGCGAGGAAAACATTTCGCGCGCGCGCGAAATCACCGATACTTCAACGTCGCGCGGAAAACGCATAATATTGCAACCCAAATCGCGCCCGTAACAGTTTGAGCCGGAAATACGGGGAACTCTTCGGCGTTACGTATAAATTGCGCTTCCCCGACTGCGCATACGCGCAATTAAAGTGATCGAAACGAGCCGCCGGTAGAAGCCGACGTGGCTCTCCGGCAAAAGTGCAGAAAAACAATTCCCGGCAATTTTCGGGCGATAAACGCCTCGTATCCATTTCGCTAATTGTCCCGGAAGGTCACGAACCGCGCGCGGCGCAGATGCGCCGGCCCGAATCGGCGAAAATGAGAGGCGCGCCAATTGGCCAATTCCGGCGCGATATTTCCCTCGCTAATCTCCCACTGCCTTGGCGATGGTTAAGTAACCCCGAGAAAAATCAATAGCCAGCGACGATGCCTCGGCGGACCAATTAATATACCCGTCTTTTTCCGGGGAACAATGCAATAATAATTCGAAGGCAAGCGCAGTCCGCCGTGAAAATCGCGATGCAGGAGTCCTCAGTCGGCGAGGCGCTTTGTCCAGTCTAGCGCCTGACCCCTTTCCTCGGAATCTCCCCCCCCCCTCTCTTTCTCTCCACCCGCCGCCCCCTTTGTCCTGCAAACCGGATCGGCCGGCTTTTGTCATCGGGCCGGGCCGCACGAAAGGGACAAAGGGGGCGACGGCGAAAGAGAGAGAGAGAGAGAGAGAGAGAGGACTAAAGGGGTATGTGCGCGTAAAAAAGCGCTCGCATCGCTTCGCGGACGTAACGTCGCGCGGGTAGCGCTCGGCGTCCATTATGCAATAAACATTGCCCGGGGTCCGGCGCGTTCTTTTATAGTTTTGTACTCCATTACGACATGCGCGCACCCGTTTTACGCGCTCGCCCGCGCGAACGGTTACGAGCGTCGCCGCCAGGCGGCGCTGCAAAACCCGCTAGCGCGGATGGATTATTAAACGCGGGAGAGAGCGTCTACTCTAATGCGCTCATTCGTAATGATTGCCGTCGTAAAGCGCCGCCGGGGAGATCGGCTGGAGGTTGGAGTGGTATATATACTCTTTCCTGGAGGGGCGGGCGGGGGGGGGGGGGGGTGCCGCGGCGCGTTTTGGCCGCGTCGCTCGCGTTACGCGCTCCGTTATGTGCGACGTTTTACGTCTTTCGACGGGATGCGATGCGTTGCGTCACTTTACGCGGGGGTCGTTCGATTGCTGACGCGACGCGCGGATGCGTAACGGCGCCGGAAAAGGGAACGCACAGTTTGCGACTAGTCCGCGCGGAATTTTGGACAAACGAGTTTAAGGTTATACGACGAGTTTTATTGGATCACCTTGCTTTGGTTTTTATTTTTGTTTTCAGGAAAATGTACGGTACCGTGATGTAAAATCATTTTATATTTTATTCTATTCATTCGTGCTATTTTTTGTTTTTGTAACACTTTTTGTATAAAGTGTGGTATAAACTTGGAATGGACAGAACTGGATATTCTCGAATCTCTAAATTGATTAGCATAAATGCGGTGACGAATTGCCACTGGCTTTTGTTAATTTCCAGTAAAGGAATTTAGTGTGCATCATGCAATCAGTGTCTCGTTTGTTCACACGAGCCCATTCTTTCTTGACAATCGCGATGAGATTCAAAATTTTGATGACGGTTTTTCGTGATCTCGGTAATGATGTGTGAATGTGTGAATTTTAATAATAATAATTCTGACACTAACAAATTTAACAAATCAGATTTACTTTAGGCAATGTGTAATTACAATTACACATAGATGACGTAAACTCTCCTGGATATAAGGTACAATAGGTACAATTCGTCAGGATATTTGCAATGTGAAAAATAATTAAATTCCATTGGTCCCGATCCTGGCGAGTGTATAGCCGATTTTAATTTGACGACAGAGACGTCACGAGACAGCGAGTGCGTCGCGTAGGTTGACGCGCAGCAGGTGGGAAAAACAAAATGAGGGAACAAAAAAAAAAAAAGAGTTTCGCCCGATTCCCGTCCTCTGACAGCGTCGTGTCGAAAAGTTTTGCGGCGCTCGGTGACAGGCGGCACGAGTATTTCGACGCGCTATCTCGGCAGATAGTTCGAGTTTAATGGCGGCCTGGATATAGAGAGAGAGCGAGAGATAGATAGAGAGAGAGAGAGAGAGAGAGAGAGAGAGAGAGAGAGAGAGAGAGAGGAAGAGAGAGAGAGAGAGGGAGAGATGCGTCGGCGATTATATCGGCGTGGAGTGCCGGGCGTGTGGACGTACGTCCGAGGACCCGATGATTGGACACGCTCGCAGAGGCCCGCTCGTAATTACGGCATCTCGTCATTGTGCAGCGGTCTCATATCGATCGACGGCCGGCCCCAACGTACATACGCGCACCTCACCCCTGGAGCGTTGCATAAAGTCACCGCACGAGTCTTCCCCTCTCTCTCTTGCGCGCGCGCGCCACTATCGGGCTCGCACGCTCGCGTAAGCTTTGATTTGCTTGGGCTGTTCATTCTGCCGCGCGTCCGAATGCACCGGCCACACGCGCCTGCATCGCCTTTCCACTCGGAAGCGGCGCTCTATTTTAATTAAATGCGAGCCGTATTGATTTTTTGATGGACACTGCGATTTTCCGGTGTCGAAGCTAATTTATGGGATTTTCTAATGCCTCGGACACCTCGCTCTGACGCATTCATTATCGGCGTTTATTCATTAAAATATGAGCGCATTCGTACATTTGAACTAATGTTCACGCAAAGTTGATGGACACTATTTTAGCGCTTAAATTCGTTGATCGATCAATCAGTCAACAGCTTTTAGGTTATTTCACTGTGATCTCATACAATTATTTTAAAAATAACTGCGTGATGATTATTAGAGCACTGCTTTAATAATTTTGTTTTTTATCTAAAATCAAATTGAATCGTCCACCTAATGCGAATAAAAAAGTAACAATTGAGCAGATACATTTTTACCAGTCAAGAGGATTCAATGCAGTCTTTTGTTAGTAATAAATTGATTACACCGATACAAAAATTTAATAAAATCTTTGAATAAAAGATAATCAATTAAATGGTGAAGCACGAGCAGTATAAAACTGTGTATTCAGCGACACTGTAATTAATTTGATTATTCTTTCTTCTTTGAAATTATTTTCAGTTTCATTAAAAGAAGAACGAATTAGTAAAAGAAGAATAAGCACATGAATGATTCTGCGAGTCGAAGAAATGATAGGAGAATATAATCATATTAGTTACCGATTATTCAATAGATTACTTTTAAACAATAGTAATTCTTGAAAGAATCGTAATTAATGGTCACTAAATTAGACATTGATTTCATACTATTTAAAAAGTGATTGCAAAGTCACTTATTTAATAGTGATTTGAAATTACATAAATTGGGTAACTCCTTGGAAGTACCAGTAACCACTTCCGCTATCTAAATATAACCATTATCTAAAGAGAGAATATTCACTCTTTCATATTTTTAATATTTAGAGAGTACACGCTCAAGAAAAAATATTCCAAGTTAAATATAAATTTTGTTCGTTCTCTCCTACAAAATGTTTATTAAATCCTCCGAATGTACTTCATCTATCTAGCGCTCGTGAAGCATTAAATTTTTTCAGCGAACGCCGTAAATGTTCAGCGTCGCTAACACAATTGAAAGTGACAGGTTCGGTGCGTAGGCGTCGGCGTACGACGAGTCCGCCGGGCGACGAGAATAAATTCAAACTCGCAATGCCCCTCTCCGTCCCGGCGAAACAGATGTTTACGATCCACTTCGGCGCGCATACACGCGGCCGCCGTCAATGCCTCCTCGGACACGGGGACCTCAGTCGTCGTCGTCGTCGGCGGCCCGTTAAGCCGCTGCCGCCGGCGCGGTTATTCGATATATAAACGGGACGCGAGCGAGACGGGCGCACGCGGGGGCGGACACCCCCGTACATACACGGGATGGGTAATGCACGCGAATGTAAAGGTTTATGGCCAATATGGTGTATTTATGGCTGCGAGGGAGAAGCCGGCGTATCCTCCAGAGGCGCGCGTCCGGCGAAACACGGCTGACGCTGGAAGGCGGCGCTCCTGGTCCTGCGGGATCTTTTCGGCGGAGGTGCGCGAGCAGCCAGACGGTAATCGCATTAATATAAAAACACTTGATCTCACGGGTACAATAGCGGCTTACTGCTCTCTTTCCTGCCTTCTCGGGCTTCGATGGAGAGAGGCCGCCTGTATATACCTCGAGGAAAGATCAGCGCGAAGTGTTCGAACAATGGCCGCTATAAAGTCTCAGACGCTGCGCCGGCGCGGAGAGGTCTTTTATTAGGTACTTAGTACCCTGTCGGTTGTATTAAAGCAGTGACTTACGATCTTTCATTCGCCTATATACGGAAGCGGCATAAGGTGGATGTCTTTTGGAATACGCGTAACATATGGCGCGAATGGGATGAGTCCGCTTATGAATCGATGCGATTTGAGCACGCTGTAATTGATGTGAACATGCGTACTAAATGGTATTACTTTCTGACATATGGCGTCGAACGTTAAGACGCTTTTCCATACTTTAACAATTATGACATATAAATATTCAGAAAAAAAATCATCATTCTCTTTTCAAATGTTTTTCCATGTTTTGATTTTCTAGTTGCTTATTATAGTTGGTTGTAATTATCAATTCTCAGACAAAGTCATTATTCTTTTCTTAAAGATTTTTCATGTTTTGATTTTGTTAATTTTTCTTAGTAGTTTGCGTTTATCAAAAAGTCGTCGTTCTTCGAAAACTCAAAATTAATCAGATTTTAAAATTGCAATGTTTGCATTTAGTAACTATAATTAGCATTGACGTATTAGCAAAGTGCAAGTACACTTCGAATAAGATCGCAGGCCTATACGAAACCGACAATTACACGTCAGTGTACCTACAACTTATCATTTTTTTACGCTGATTCATGACTGAATAAATTTTCTGATAATTTGGCAGTACATCGGCCCAAAGCAGTAAGAAACATCAATGAAAAAATTGATTCCATCCAAATTTCGAAGTAAAGCACACGACCAGCCAGTACGAAAAGGCGTAATTCATTTTGGAGATTCATTGCTTTTGCACGACATACCTCCCACCCGCAATTTCGCCGGATTTTTCACTGGTCGCGCGTCGTAACGCATCGGGGTAAAAGCCAGCGGGGACGCAAAAGCATCAAAGCCGGACTTAATTCGGACGCTGCGAGCCGAAAGAGATAGAAACAGAGATAGAGAGAAAGTGGCGAGCTGGATCACGGTCCAGCGAGCCTTCGCGTATCGATCAGAGGGAGAGTGTAACGAGCCCGGCGCACGCACCGCTTCGCGTGTATACACCCGGGGCGAGCGTTTATTAATCGTTTAGCGAGCAAATCCCCGGCGCAGCTGGTCGCTGACGGCGGCGCGAGAGACAGAGGATTACGGCCTCGTCGCTATACCGAGACGCGTTCTTACTAATGCCGCCGCGATGGAGTTTTGGATTCTGCTCGTTTTTCTTCCCTTTGCGATTGGGTGCGCGAGAGCGTGTGCAGGATCTATTTGATATCGGCAGTCGTGTAGGGGATGCCGTGCGTGATACTGCGAGGAAACTTTTGTGCTACTTTCTGGAGAAGAGCAATATTGTACAGGTAATCAGAAGATTTGATACACTGCAGTTGTTCGTATGTATACACTTGCAAGTTTGGATGACCTTAGGTCAAGATTTACGAAAAAAAACTTCAAGTTCGAAATGAAATGGATAAATGATAAGTTTCATCAAAACATGTATAGGTATATAATATAATGATGAAAATTTATTACACAGGAAAAAGTTTTTAGATGATTAAATACTACACTAGTTATACAAGTGGCGTCGAAGTAAGCAATCAAAGGAAAAGTTATATGCATTCTCTTTCTTACACCGACGGTTTAATACTTCCCCAAAATATAAATTAATACAGCACATTCCGTCTTGAATACGTGAGTAAGTGTTAAATTCGAAGATTAGAAGACTATACCTATAAGTTTGTGTTTATTTATTCATTACGCATCAGATGAGATAGAGAGATAAATGATTAACTTTCGGTCAAATAAGAAGAATAGGTAATTACATTGACAAACGGTAGAATATATATCTCATAAATTATTAAGATAAACCGAAGGGACAGGGCAAAATACGCCGTCAACACCTACGTGAAATTGAAATAAACTATGAAATAGAGCAATTCGTGCGTGTAATAAATAACTTGTCCTCGGGATGACGTTTGATGCACCGACGAAATGAAGAATGGCTCATGCACGCGCGTATTTCATCGCGCTCGGGAAGCGCAAGATCGACGGCAGTACACAGCGCGTCGACGGTTTTTCGGTGGTGCGCGCGTGACAGCGCTGGGATAAATTGACGACGATCAACTCTCGTTTATCGAGCGTCATGAAGCCTCCGTCCAATACGTGCCAAATCGAAGCCCCCGAGCCGCCCGTCGCTCGATTATCGTTTCACCCGCTAAAACTAAAAAAAAACAGCCCATCGTATCCTTCCTCCGAATTTCTTTACTCGCCCGGATCAGCGTGTTGCACGTATTCTGTTTACGATTTGAACATGTCTTTTACGGCCCAAAAAATCAGGCCCCCCATAGTAAAAAGGACGCGCGAAAGTTTTCTAGTAATCGAAAAGAAAGGAACTTTAGCTATTCCATTACCAGAAGTTCCTGCTGGTTTTTCGGGAGGCGAGTCCGCGCCATTCAATTCCCGCGGAGTCCGGCGCCGACGAAACTGCGCTCCTGCCGCTTAATCGAGTATTCCACTCAAGGAAACAAGGGGAATCGGCCGTCAACTGCAACATCGCCGCCGCCCCTCCGACCCCCCGGGGCCGCTCCATCAGCCGTCAATGGCGCGTCACTTTAATGCCGCGCGTCTATTTAAAGAAGTCGTCCCTCTCGAGGCGGGCTCGCGATTCCAATTTCCTTACAAAAGGAGCTTAAGCGGCTCAGGAGCGAGACAGCCCGCGAAAATATTGAATGGGGACGAGGAAAGCGGAGCGCGCGCGCGCGCACCTCGCCCCCACCCCGGCCAAGCGAGAGGCCGGATCGTAAATAGGCACTTCAGTGCGGAACTCATTACCGCCTCCCGCCTTCGCCGACCCCTGCTTTTTTACCCCACCCCCGCCACCTACGCGGCTGTGCTCGTCGTTCGTCGAGCTCGACTTCTCGTTCGATACAACATTTTCTAGTGCGTCGTTTGAATCGTGAATGCGAATTTTTTGTGCGTTTATTTTTTCAATCGATTGAAAGCTGCATAAATCACTGTTTATTTCTGCGTGGACTGTTTTTTTATAATGTAGTTTAAAAGCGGAGTAGAAACTCATAATAATTAAGAATACATTTGTATTTACATAATTTGTATTTTATTTATAATTGCGATTTATTTAATTTAGTGTGTTTATCCATTTAATTTTTTTAGTCTCTTAATTAATATTGACAATGTATTTAAAAATTAATAAAGTGTTAGGCATTAGTAAAATATTCTTGGAAAATTTACGAGAGAAGTATATTGATGGCTTTTAAAAACCAGTTTAATAAATATACTTACAATTGTACAATTACAGTACGAAAGACAAAATAATTCAACTAATTACGATAGTTCCCCTAGTAATTTTAGTGACCTATGATTGCAATGGTTACAAGAATGCAATCGATTTTTTTGATTAGTAAATATGATTATTTTATACCACTCAACTCTTACGGGCGCTTGTATATAAATCTGAAGCAGCAGACCCGTTAGTGTGGGAATCATCAGACTCAGAGTCCACCTGGCGGTAACTGTACTAGCTAATATTACGCACTCGATTACGCACCTTATCAAGGCCTGATCGTGATTTAATTTAAATGAGTCCAAATTGAGGGAAATACTGGAACGTTCAGTGGATTTTCAATGTTCACTCAGGGACTCGAACTACCAGTTGTTGTTCAATTGATGGCTAAAAGAAAACAGTTACTGACCAGTTCATATAGTTACAGCAGCTACTATAGTGAAATCTCACATATCTAAAACTTATCAATTTTTTATAGGATCAATTTTTTCCAACCTAATCAACAACGCGGGAAGCGAACTCCTCGCAAAAACACTGCGAAATTGATCCCGCAAAACTGCGAAGCACATTTCTCCCTGAAAATTTTTCCCTTAAATTCCGGCATCTGCTCGCTTTGTCTCGACGTGGCCCGGGGATCGACCCTCGTCGAACTCTCCCGGCAGACTCTTCGGCCCCGCAATTCCGCCAAATCGAAAGCCGCGCGCTCGGCGAAAGGCTTCCCGAAAGAAGAGGCACTCCTCGCGCTCTCCCTTCGCGGCGAACAAATTGTTTCCGCGCGCGCAACGTATATATTACGAGGCAAATTGTTCAAGCCCAATTCGCATGCGACCCGCTTTTCGGCGGCTAAATAAATTTGGATCGCGTCGAGGAGCCACTCGTGAAATCGCGAGCAGCCCGCAGCGGGGTTAATTTGCTTTCGATTCTTCTTCCTCGACGAATTTTCGTTTTTTTTTTTTTTTTTTCGGAGGAGATAACGCGGTTTCGGTAACCTACTTTCCGGTAATGTTTTTATCGGTCGTGAATTACTTACATTTTCAGTGGCGGCTGTTCTTTAAGTATGGCGAAGTTTAATTTAGCTTTGCCAATGTTAATGACGATGTAATATACATCGTTGGCCCAAATAAAAAAGGGCAAATTAAACTAGCACATTGTACAGACAGGCAACGAAAAATGCACATTTCGTGTACTCTTATGTAGAAAAATATATTTTCCAGAGATTTTTGCGGAAGAAAGCACATTTTGCAAGTTATTTCTTGAAGAAATTTCTAAAAGTACTTTTCATCCTGGAAAATTTCCTGAAGTCCTCTTTTTTCATGGTAAATTTGAACTTTTAATTATTTGCGTTAAATTGAAATTTTTTTAAGAGGTAAGAGGTAGAAATTTTATTAAACCATACAAATAGAATTTTTTAATTACAATGAAACGACACAAAAGTGAATAGTAATTAAGAAGCGAAAACTTCACCGGTCCACCAGGAGGCTGGCATATCTAAAACTCTATCTAATCGAGGCGCTTTGTCCGTATAATGTTTAACTCGGCGAGCGGAACACAACTCGCCCCCTCGGCTGCCGGTTACGGAGTAATAATACTATGCTGCACCGAGTCGCATTATATACATGCAGCCGGGAAACAAAGTATCAGCGGGTCGCGCGGCTATTAAATTAACGGGGGAGTGGAATAATTAATGCGACTCACGTTGGCGCCTTCATAACGTGACGCAACGGACACGTGACGCTCGTTAAACGACGCGATGTCCCCGCGGCGCGAAGCGTCCCCCCCCCCCCCCCGCCCCTTTGTCCCGGCGTCCTTCGCGCCGATTGCGTCTTTCGCCCAGTGAGCTATATAGCGGGGCGTCGATTCGATCGGATTAGAGAAGATTTCCCCGTTGACATGACAAAAATCATTGTTTTGAGAGGATTTGAAGGAATTGCAATCAGACGTATTAATGGGATGCCTTGCTTTTCTTTTAAATTGTATTAATTATAGGTTGATTATAATTGTATATATGACAGAAATTGTTATTTCAAGAATTGTATTAATGACGATGATCTTCAGGAGTACATCAAATTAATTATTGTAGATTTTCAAAGTAAAATGCAAAAAGGAGTATGTAAAAAAAGTTTGTAAAACTTGTATGTCGTTGAAATTGAATTTTCAATTAAAACCTATATCTGATTTTAGGAACAAAATTATTCATTACTGAAAAAAGTATAGAAAAGCCTTGCAACTTTTCGAACATAACGTACAATTTTACAGCAATTAAATTTTTGTTAAAACTCAATATATTTTGTAGTACATAAAAACTACTAAATTTTATCCTCATTATTATACTCACAGCATTAAAAAATTTTATAATTGGAAAGAAAAGTAAAACATTCCATTATATCCGTCTGATTTATTTCTATTCTATTTTTTCTGTTTTTATTTTAATGTTTATTAATGAAGATATCCCCTGTAAAAATAAATTGTGTTGGTGACGTAACCACGGCGCAGTGCATTTATATTGTTAATGATCATGACGACACACGGTAATTTCGACGTGCGATATCTTTTGTCGATAAACATTTTTTTTTCATAAATTGAAAAAAGAAAACATATGTGTTTATTATTTTTATCAGATATATTTAGTTAATAAAATCTAAAGGCAATTTTTTCTGTTGTACCCAAACCATCGAAATTCGAAGAAAAAAAAAACGGCGATCATAAAAAGTAAAACTAGACTCCCAAAAAATTTTAGAAGTTCACCGGTAAGGGTGTATTAAAACGAGTAGTCCGAATGACAAAATAAAAAAAAGGGAGAAAGTCGCCTAACGTCCTAGCGTCATTAAAAAAAAAGCTGGGGGTGGGTGACAGGTACAGTGCGCGCGTCGGATTTGCGCGGCCGAACTTTCGAAATAACGAGGCGCGCCTCTCTCTATCTCCGGGGCTTTTAGCCAGCGCGACAAAGCGGCCCGCCTAACGACCAAATTCGTCCAATTATTTTTCCCTCGACCCCGTCCACCCCATCCGCCACCCCCTGCGCGCGCAAAAAATAAAAGTGTCTCCGCGATACGCCCGCGCCACCGGCTCTCCACTTCGTTGACCTACATGATGTCGAACCGGAGATTTTTTCGCTCGTGAATAATGCAGCGCCTGGCACCGACGGCTGAAGATGTCGCGAGTGCTTTATCCTTTTTTTCCTTTTTTTGAAGACTGCGTTAGGAACCACTTGGGCGCGTTGTTTTTTATTTCGTTCTTTTTCGGTTCGTTTCTCGCTTTTAGTTTGAATCGTCGACTTTGAGACGTTATTCCTTGTGATGCGGGAGTAAAAATATATTTTTTCCAAACGGCGCGTAAAGTGCGTACTTTACGCCCTAGGGGCGGTAACCAAGGTACGCGTTACCCAGGCTTCTCTCTCTCTCTCTCTCTCTCTCGAGCCGGCTGATCGGCCCTCACGTCGATCGTCTGCTCGAATTTCTAAATATCCCTATCTCTCTCTTTCTCATTTCGCTCGCGTGGTAGCACTTCGGTAGGTGCTACCCTCTGACTCCTCGGCAACTTACGCAATTAACGCTTCTCATCGCACGCGGGCGACGCAGGCTCGAGAGGACGCGGGAGATTCAATCCGATTAAATCTCCACGCGTCACAGTGTATTTTTATTAGACTAGATTACACGTGCAGATCTCTATCAAAGAATGAATAATAGTAATAATCCAAATCCAAGATATTGCTTAACCAAAAGTAGTATCCCATGATATTTTTATACAGGGATTTAGATTGACTAGAAATTATTTATTTCCCATCTATTTTTGTGATAATGACTATAAATAGTTTATAGGACTGTTATAACTTAAAATTACTTAAGGAAATATAATTTTTGTTTTTGAATATTATATCTATTAATAGATTGACTAGATCTTGTTTCATGGTTTTCAAATATATAGTTGACATTTGCAATTAGAAAAATGGAAACTACTTCCTGCTCAAACAAACGCATTAAATGCCATTTTTATAAAGGAATTTAGATTGACTAGAGATAGATATTTTACATTGTTTTACGATAATGACTAGAAAGACTGGCTTTGTACTACTATAGCTTAGAATAGTTTAAAGTCGATTTTTTAAAAATATAATATTAATATTTTATTAGTAAATTGACTAGAAATTGACTAGATCATATTCACGATTTGCGACTAGAAAGACACATCATATCACTAGTATAACTTAAAATAGTTACTTTAATATTGAAAAGATAAAAGAGCTTCTTAACATTATTCCATAACACTGACTCGCAATTAAATTAAATATATAAATGCACCTTAATAAAATCGATACGACCACGTGTAACGCGAAGTCAAACGCACGTAAACAATCGTACGGGAGGATGTAAATTTAAAGCTACCGTCTGTCGATACCGGATCCACGCGCTAGGCATTACTCAGCCCGAGGGCCAGCGCCGAAACGCGAACTCTCAATCCCCGCGCGCTGATCGCTAATTATTCCGTACGTCACGTGCGCGCCAGATTCATCCCAGAGTTTCGAGTTTCATAACCGGCTAATCCGCGGTGTAATGGGGAGATCCAGGCGGCCGCGCCTATATATTGCGACGGACTCCTAGGCGGAATCACGATGAGCCGTTTCTTTCCTTAGCAGTACCGATTGGGAAGCTCGCTGATTGGGGCGATGCGCACGTGAGTTTCGTCAAGTATGATGAGAATTTTTCGGCGCGTGACTCAAATCGTCACCAAGTTTTTTTATTCATTTGTCTAATCCAGAGGGTTGGTGACATTTTTATTTACTTGTAAAAATAGGAAAGCTGATTTTTACTGGCATCATTAATTAAGTGTACGAAAATTTAATAAAATTTTTATTGACCCTAATATCATTAAGGTTCAAAGTAGGAAAGTTGAAAACGGCATATTTTATAAATTACAATAAATATCAATAATGAACAAATAAATGTATTCTGGTGATGTTGAGGAATGGTAAGGATAATTCCGATGCAAATAAAACGAAGCTTTTTTATACTCTCATTGCCAAATCGATATTATTTATCCAATCTAAGTGGAGTAATATTATATCTTCAGATTTCTTTTTATCAAGTTTTGTGAATTTTTTTTTTCATTTTTTGCCTAGCTATCTTCAATAATCATTATCAATCTTTAATATTAAATCTGACAGATCAAAAATTTTAGTTCGTTTCCAAATATACACGAAAACATCTCCTATAGTTTGAATGAAACCCAAGTTCCGGAGGGTCTGACGCTCTTCCCATAAGTAAACTCCTGATAAAAAAAAGGAATCATTCGATTCGTTAAAATTACTATCGACAAAAGTTCCCGTCTCCTCGCCTCATATTTTTCCGCGTAAAGGTACACCGATACTCCTGCGCTCGGGGGGCCGCCTCGCCTTCCCGAGTCCGCACCGATTTTCGAAGCCGCATCGGCGCCGGGCCAGGCGGGAGGCGCGTGGGCGCAGCCTCGCGGCCGCGAATCGAGCGCGAGCGCGGGCGGTCGGCTGGCACGGCGCCAGCTGCACTCGCGCGCCGGAGGACACGCCCGCCGCCCGCGCCGCGCCTGCTCCGAGCGAGGCCGCTCTAATGGTCGGCCGCCGCCGCGGCTTCCTCACCGTATATAGGCTCACTTTACCGCGGAGTCGCGCGGGGCTTCTTCGCCTTCGCGCAAAGCGATGGCCCCGCGATTCCGCGTCGAGGCGCGCGTTTTTTTTTTCATCCTCCGCTGAAGTCCATTTTCAAGTGTTTGCTTTCACTAGTAAAAGAGGCGAGTTTTTGATTTTTTTTTTATGAGAGTTGTGAGGTTTTGAAATTTGAAATATTTCAAATGACTCGAGGGTATAAGTGAAGGTATTAATAGTAGCGTAGATGGGTTAATAGCTTTTCTCATTTGTACATTTTTAAGCGTAAATTAAGTATTCTTCTTCAGTACTAGTAATTACAAATTTATTCATGACATCAGCCTTTACAATAGTTTTAGGATTCGGTAGTACAGTAAGTCAACTGAGTTATCCAGTCCATTGGCTATAAATAGTTTCACTAATTTCCTCTGAAATGTACTACAGAATTCAATTTTTATATACGTATTAATGAAGCCTTATAAGGGGTACACGCGTATTGTACGGTCATTATATTTAGCTTTTATATTCAACATAAAGTTCAGTCTCTATTATTTAAAACGGAAATTTTGTTGTTTTTACAGAAAAAGATTAATCGCTCTAAATGTTTCCCTACGTGTCCTTAAACATAAGATTGTGACTTTACTATTCATTAGTCAAAAGCAAGCTCATTACGATTCTGAATCGATGGAAAATCGTGAATAGTTAATTTAGATAATAAATTCTTTACTTTTCGTATACGCAAGTTAGACAGGGCGGACAACTAAACTGATCACGTCTGATACTATCAATATTTAAATCTTTTTTAACCTACAAAAAATACTTTGGAAAACTTTTAATTAAATTCAAGATACTTTAACAACCGGAAAAAAACGATCAGGTCGTAAAATTTTGGATTACGATTCTAGTATGATTCTAGTATAGACAAAAAATGTATAGTATTTAACTACAGTAACCTTATAAGCATTTTCCAGTAAGTTTAGTTTTTTTTCTGTTAGGGTCGATGCAAAGCATTTTGCATAAAAACCTCGGAATTTACCTGCTCGATCAATCCGCAAATTCGCCGCCACTTCCTCAAACGACTGAATCAAACGCGCCGCGCGCACAATTAAAAGGAAACTTCAGCCCCGATAAATCCCGCAGAGACGAGCGAAAAAAGGGCTCCAACGGTCTCGCGGCGGCTAAATAGATTTTCCCGGGGACGCCGGGCGATCGGATTTCCGCGGAGGAGCCGGCAATTAGGCGAAATCAAGGTCCCCCGCGTATTAGAGAGTAATTTCGAGCCCGCGGCCACCTGGTCGCGTACCTGCCGGCGGCTTTTAATTAAAAACTTTTGAGTCCGCTGCGGATATACGCGGCAGGACTTTGCCGGACTAAGCCGCTTCGCGCGCAGTTGCTTGATCGAGTTGCCCCGACCCGGTCACTGGATGACGAGTGCTCCGTGTTTTGGATTTGTTTTAATCCGCCTTGGAGAGAATCGAATGAAGTCGGGTCTCCGCGTTTTCTTTCCTTCGTAATGTGATCCAGGTATTTTTGTTGTTAGTGTTATTTAATGATATATATAAGTGTTGTTAGATTATTTTTTAGTTTGATATGTTTTAATATTTAACTTTTTTAACGTTTTTTTTTACAGTTGGCTCGAATAAATCGAAAATATAGAACGTATTTTAAATGCAATTATTAATTTGTTGAACAATTTCGTTGTATCCAAATTTTTTTTCCAAAAAGTAGTGTTGTTCATACTTTCGAATTTTAATTTTCGTAAAAACATCAATCGAAAATAACAAATCGTTATTGATAGTCAAACAGACGAACATTAATGTCGACTCAATTTCGAAACGGGTTTAATTAAAAACCGAACAAATAGCGCACGATATTTCAATATTCTGGCATGTCGGGTCAAAAAAATATGTTTGCACGGACGTTTAATTTCGGCAGCGGGGCGCGCAAAAAATCTCGAATTAATGCTTTTGGACTAAAATAAACGCCCGGCTTTCTTCCCTTTTTATTAAGCGCCGCGCGCGCACCCGGCTCCCTTCTGAATGAAGAATATTTGAATTTCGGGGAGGTCCACCGGCTAAAATTATTGCGCCGGACAATGTTTGCTAGGCGGAGACGTCCGAATGATTACCTTTCCGCCTGGCTTGTTTTTTGTTATTTTTCCCTCCTGTACACTCCCTCCCCAGGTTCCCCCACTGTACTTGTTGTTTTATTGACGGCGGTTCAAAGTTTATATCAAGTATTATGACGTGACCCGTAATCAACATGTTTTTCATTATAATTTGTTTTTTTTCTTGATTAGTATATTAAGTACTACTTATTATTACCATAATTATTATAATATATAATGACTAATGACGTAGACTTAATGACTAGAAAAAAAATTGCATTTATTTTGTTGATTTTGACCAGGTGGATGGTTTAATGCGACTAGATTACAGTAAAGATACTGATTGACTAGAAATAATTTATTTATCACTGATTTTTATGACTAGAAATAATGTGTGTCTTTGAATGTTTGCTATAGCTAAAAGAAATTTGTTGAATTTTTTTCAAATATATAATATCTATTAGCTGATTGACTAGATCAAGTTCATAATTGTCGAGTACATTCGGGTAAAAACGAAAATAAAAGATATAGTTTATGTTAATAAAAAGAATATATTATATTTCCTAATGGATTTAATGACTACAAAACATTTTATCACTTTTGTGAGATTATTTTAAAGAAATTCGAAACTACTTTATGCCGTTAAAATAAAAATACCGTATAATTTCAATTTTTAAAATTCCTAATGTTTTCTAAATTTAGTCGGAGATGTCGGGATGATAAGCACGTAGTTGCCAAAGTGGCTTTCATATCGCCGCGCTGTTTTTTAATTTCGTCGAGCGGCTTTCGCGAGAGAGTCCGCGGCAACTTTACCTTTACCATTATTACCTCGGCGCAACGCAGGCAATATCGCCGGGAAGCGATCGCGTTTATTTTCATGGCCCCCCGCCCGTCTTCCTTTTCCCATCTTCGCCGTTGAGCTTCTCCCGGAAGCCGGCAAGTGCGTTTTCGCGGATGTTTGAGGATTATAGGGTATTGATTATTCCGCGGGTGTACCGAAGCGAAGTAGACTCCCTTGTTAAATTAACTTTCGAAGGTGCGTATAATTCGCCGCAACAGCAGACCAGAACTTCAGCTCCTGGCTGAGGGAAAATTTTTAGCGGCTATGCTTTTATTGTTAAACGAAAAGTAGTAAAATTTAAAAGAAAACTAGTTGTTCTTTATTTTTTACTTATATTAATTAATTTCTAGTGCAAATGATCCATTATTCAAGCGTACGAAGTATAATTATTTAGTTAGAGAAACTTGTTTTTGGTCTTTTTATATCAAGTATGGACTTGCATCGCACTGTATAAAATTATTCCATTGTTTTTAAATTCACTATCCACATTTTTATCTTTTTAAAAAGATAGTATCTACATTTTTTCTGTCAAAACTGCATCACGCCCGAAGGATTGCTCGGCCTGTTTGTTATTGACTTGTTTGTTACAACTTTTCATTTACGTATGGATTCAAAATCTGTCTGCATTCTTACACTTGCCTTTAAACATCTAATTTTGCCGAAAGCATCCATCTTTCATCGCTAGCTGCTGGAAAGATTTGAAATCCGACGAAAAACAGCGCGCGTGCACGCCCGAAAAATGATCAAAATTCCGGCTATGGCCCGGCGAAGAATCTCATTAATCCCGAGAACTGCCAAGCATAAATTCACCATCAGCGAAAGAAATAGCGAGGGGCAATCCATTAGGTCCTATCGCTAAAATGCAGTTTCCTCGGTTTAACGAACGCCCCCGAATGGGGGGTGGCGCGCGGGCGTCATCTTCATAATTCATCGAGCGTAACGTGCGTGTATATTTCACGGGGAAACATCCCAATTTTGAGGCGGCATCAATCATTAAACGGGCCGAAATAAGCGCGAGTCGTTAGTGCCCCCCCACCCCCGCTTTCCCTACGGCCGTTAGCGTCTCCTACCCGTTGATTTACTAATACGCGCCCGGGCGAAACTTCGCCGACGTGTCTAACGGCGGCGCGAACGGGCGATGACGCTCCGCGTGCGAAAGGAGGATTACGCGTCCAGCCATTAACACGCGCTCCGGCTAATTGTGATTTAAAAGTGTCGACGATCACGCGCGTAAAAACGAATCCACGGCCTCGCGGACGAACGTAAGTCGGTCGCTGGGTCTTTTACGGGGCCGGCGAGTTTCGATTTCTAGATTATTACGGCAATTTCGACGTTTCATTTCTGTTGGCTTAATGCACATTACAATTTATCGTTCATTGCGGAAAGTTTATTAGATAATGGACGCAGCTCTTAGCGGTGGTAATTAAATTTTATTGTCTACTTAATGAATGATGGCTTCTTTGAAATCACTCATCATTAATACTATCGTATTTAATCTTTTTAAATTTGAATTGCTATTTCAATGAATAAGTTTTGTATATCATTCTGTTTATGATGTTTTGAAAAATTAAAATTTCTGGATCAATTACGACTATAATGAACTTAGATAATGAGTTTCGTGCCTACTAAAGGACGTCGCAGCTATTAGTACTAGAAAATGTTAATGGGAATGTAAATTTGACGTATCGACTCACCTCTGCTGGTTCCGTCGGGTCCACGTAGGATGGTGCACTCTTCTATTGTTCCAAAGGCAGTGAACAACTGGCGAACATCGTCTTCTGTCTGTTGCTTACTGAGCATACCAACGAACAGCTTTCTGTCTGCTTCCGCGACAAGAAAAAAAGAAAGAAAAAAAGAACTTGTTAGTCTCGCTCGACGCTCCGTCAAACCCTCGCTCCAGCGCATAAATAGTAAATATATAAAAAATAGTGATATGAACAAAGAAAAGACAAAAGGAAAGTAACGAACGTAAAGAAATAAAAAAATCTGGCGGCTAACACCGAGAACGACAAAGTTACACGGTTACACCACAGCATCCACCATCCTAAGGGGTTATAAAGGAGGGAGGGTTATATTCAACTTAAACGAACGGGACATAAGACAAACAAAAAAAAAACAAATGTAAAATCAACGAGATGAGGAAAACAAAACGTACAAAATAAATGAGATATGCGAAACAGTTCATCGGACACGCGTGCGCCTTGTAGCGGCTTATATATTATGTGCACGAGATAAATTGTAAACACTCTTTTTTGATAATAGTAAGATTACGGCCAAATAAAGTACATCTAAACACCATGTGGGCCTGCGTGTGTGTTTTTGCAATTACGGTTGGCTCTTCGAACTTACAAAACGGCAAAAAACAAAAAGGTGGAAGAAAGAAAATTTAAATAAAAAACAACAAAAAAGTAACCAAGACAAACGGAATGGAACGGAAACAAAAGATAATTACGGGATTTCAGTGAGAGGAAATTTAAATTTGAATATTATTAATATTGATAATTGCAAGAACAGTCATTATAATAACCAAGCAGTCAATCAATCAATGACAACCTACGGCCTAAGCCACACCGGAAATAATACGTAATAATATAATTGAAGTAATAGAATGTAAATAATAAATAAGTATGATAATAATAGTAATAATAAGAATAATAATGGTAAGTAACGTGAGAAACGGGAAAAAACGCGATTGTACCGAGCGGGACGATAAGCGACTCACTACTGATAAATATGCCGAGCTCTCGTCGCAGTCGCATCTATCACCGCAATCAATTTCGTTCTCCGTACTTTTTAAATATTTATATTGTTTCGAAAGATGTTTTTATATTTATTGCTACCTCAATATTATTTAAGATATTTTTTTAAATCTAACTTTGAAAGTAAGCTGTGCGACAAATTGAGGGTAGACAATATAGTATTTACCACAAATTGGAGTGATTACGTAACAACTGCCTTAAAAGTGCAGAATAAAGTAAACTTTATTACTCCGTTAACGTAACATCGATGCCTCGAAGATTAACAGATTCGAAGAACCTGGAACTTCGTAAATTTTGACTATGACTTGGAAATAAGACTATAAGCCTTCAATAAAAAAATCATGCATCAATCCGCAAACTTATCCCCAGCGCTGACGAACCCCACCCGGACGCGCAAAAGTCCGTGGACGAAGCGACGCGACGTCGACGAGAGCCGGGCGGCGGTGCTTGATAGGCGACAATTCCTGGGGTCATCACACGCCAGTTAATATACGTGACAGCGATGCTCATCAAATTAAAATTACTGCACTGCAGTTATTTCTAAATGCGGGGGGATGCGCGCCGCATCCCCCTCCGTCGGGGGGGCCGCCGCGTGTAGCAGCCCCCGTTCCTGATGTCGTCGTCGCACACAGGCCGCGCGTCGGCGCCGAAAGAGAACCGCGCCCCGCGCGCCGATTGGAAAGAGGCGAGGGCGCGCGCCCGCCTCCCGCCGGGCCTCTACAGCGGCCGGATTTTATCGGCCTCCCATCTCGGATACGTTTACTTTCCAATCGGGTTAAGACGCTAAAGCGAGGCGCGCGATCTCCTTTTGCGCCGACGGGCGACGTCTCGCAATAATTTAGAGGCCTGATTGGGTTGGTCGTCGATAAATTTTGCACTCAAATCCAATTGGTTTCGTTTCTTTTTTTTCTTTCTTTTTTTTACTGTTGTTTCGTATCATAGACGCGCTTTTCATTTTTTATACATTCAACGCAACCACCTTTTCACACGCCAACGTCTATGATTCATTTTCATTAGAAATATCTGCACTGTTTTTTTCACAATATATATATAATAATAATAATAAAAATAATGATAATAATAATATATAAACAATGGTAATACGACTATGTATTTCGGTTAATATCTCAAAAAATCGGCGATAGGTGATGTTAGTGTGTTAGTGTCTCAATGTAACGTGTGAATGTGGACTGTGCGAAGGTGATGATGTATGAGAGGAGATTACAAAGTTCGGTGAGGATATAATTATAGGTATACTGATTAAAAATAATAGAGACAAAAGGTCACGAGTCTAGGTACAGATAGGGTATAATGTATAATAATATAATATATATGTAATAACTCACATTATAATTAGAATAAAAGATATATATGTACAAAGGTGATATATAATATATAAAAACACATCGACAACGAACGAGACAATACATCCAACGAGCGAGCCACTATATGGTCATAGCTGTATAATAAAGAGCGGAGGTGGTCATTGACATGGCTAGGGTTATTTCTTTTTTTTTGGGTTGCTGGCTTGTGTCGTGTTCATCGTTGCTGCTTGAGGATGAAATAAAAAGAAGATTGACAAGGATTTTCTCTACTCAAAATCAAGAATAAAAAATTTACTTTCGACTTTCGTACTTTCTTTATAGCTTTAACCCTTTCAGGCACTCGACTGGTCAAAATTCAAAAGTTTGCGGATCATCCTCGTAAAAATTTTCAAGTCGCAAAAAAGTCTGCCAGATTGTCCGTATAAAAAAAAAGAAATGCAAAAAAACTTTCTCGATGCCATAAAGGGTTAAACGGGTAAAAAAATCTAACGGTCAATATCTACTCAGCAGTCCGAAAAGAAAAAGTCTATTGGCATGAGCAAGTTCACAAAAACTGGTGTCGAAAAAAAACCTTAAAGCTAGCTTCATAATCATCTTTATGCAAAAAAAGAAACTTAACTCTCTATATGATCAATCGTGTGTGTACAAAAAAAACAGACTTGCCACCTTCGATGAAAGCCGAGGAGCGGGAACGGGAATAGAGTTGTGACGAGACTATTTTTTTTTTGGAAAACCAGCGAGTAGCAAAAAAAATGAGAAGGGATGGATCTGACAAAGAAGAAGAAAACTGTGCCAGCGAACTGCAACTGTGAGAAGAGTTGATTCAGCGGTGAGATGGCGTGGATTTTGGGGAAGCGCAGTCTTTTAATATCATTTTTTTTTGTTGCTGTTCGTTTCCCTCCCGACTTTGCTCCCTCTCCGGCTCGAGGAAACGAGCGGCGCGAGGCGAGGCTCGCGGGAGGGAGGTAACGGTCGCGTCGGAGAGAGATATATAGAGTGACGGCGGAACCGGTGTGGTGGTAGTAGTTTCGTTTATCTCGGTATCGTGCGCTCGGTCTCTCGCTCGTGTGGGTGTGTATGGCGGGAGAGAGATTCGGTTACAATAGGAAGCTCTAGCTATCTCCTGGAAGTCGGGGTTACCTTCGCAGCGGCCGCCACCGGTGCCTCCTACTTCCAGAAGATGGCACTGGCGCTCCCGTCGTCCATCATGCACTCTGTAATACAGAACAGAAAAAACAAAGAGAATGTAGGCGTGGCCTCGGCGCGCATCTTTTCTTTCCTCGACCATATCGTGAGAAATAATAAATGGTAATAAAAAAAAAGAGAGAGCAGAAAAGAAGTGTAAGGAAAAAAGAGAACGGGAGGTTCGCCTCTTTCTCGTTCGTTATAGTTTTTTTGGTTTTTTTATGCAGTTGGTACATCTTGTCGTTGTCTCTTTTTTTTCTCATATGTCGTTGCATTTTCGTTTCGCAGAGAAGAAGATAGTCATGAGAGAGTAATGTAGCATGGTCATCGCTCTTTGGGTGCGAGGCGGTCTCATTTTGTCGTGCCTCTCTCCCCCCTCCCCTTTCGTACACCGTATACGCGCCCGACATTTCTGTGTCCCGACGCACGCGAGAAAATAAAAGAGCTTTTCCCTCCCTCTCTTTCTTTCTCTCTCTCTCTCTCTCTTTCTCTCTCTCTCTCTCTCCCCCTCTCTCTCTCTTTCTCTCTCTCTCTCTCTCTCTCTCTCTCTCTCCCTCTCTCTCTCTCACGGTTGCCTGTGTTTGTCATGTATGTTAAGACGCGGAGGGTAAATTGATATAAGGCTTGACAGTGCAGGATATTTCTCTTGTCGGGTACACGTCTTCATTGTAGCAGCCGTTTCTCTTATGTCTTTTTTCCTCCCTTTGTTTCATAATGGATTTTGCAAATGGGAACGGCATACTGGTTTTACAGGTGAATTAATTTTACTTCTCGAAAAGGATTGCACACTTTAGCCGGTTGACATCGAAAGCCGATTACTCCAAAAACACTTTGGTTAGCACAAAGGAGCAAATAGACGGCCCCGCTCGTTACGGATATTTCTGTTTTTAATCCGATTAATTATTATCGAAATGGTTAGGGGGATAATTAACGGAGGTATTCATTGGTACTGAATATAACAATTATGAATTGCCGTACCGATTACGATGGAAATAGAGCGAGGGCACAAAGGAAAATGCGAAAAAGGAACATCATGAAAGGCGAGTCTCGAGTACGTCGTTAGCATAAAGCAATAATTGGTTATCTGAATTTTTTTAATTTTAATTCGTGACAGAGAGGAGCTCGAAACTCGTCAACGGACGCGCGGAATCAATGCATAAATCGGGTTCGTTACGAGCCGCCGACAGATAAAAAAAAAGGAGGAGACCGAGCGAGGCAAGAAAAAAAGAAGAAGAAGAAACAAAGCTAAGTCGAGAGAACTCATTAATATTAACGAGCCCGGGGCAAAGCCTTCGATTCCTTAAATTCCATAATTTACGAATGTATACTTGCGTGTTAATTAAGAAGCTCCGCGGAGGTCGGCTGGATGCAAAAGGCGACAGAGGAAACTTTGGTGGTAATTAAAAATCTTGCGAACGACACCGAGTGCAGTGCTCGGTCGTACACCTCATTATCAAACGTCGCCTCGACGTAAACGCTTCCACGCGCGTACGTTTCGGAGATAGTTTTGAGGATTTATCTCAGGAAATTAGAATCCCGCACGACGTGCTTCCTTGTTTAAGTATCTGCACTCGCTTTTAGTTTCGTCTGAATTAAGTTTCAAGATGAAGACATCCTCGATTTTCTTCTCTTACTCTTAAACGCGCGGGAAATTGGCATTTCTTTATTAACGCAGAAAATGCTTTAATAATAATTAACTATAAGTATATAGATTTTCTCCAAAATTAATGAATTAGCAAACTTCGAGAAAAGAAACTTCAGTAACACGAGAAGAAAAAGTCTTGAATTTACTTCAGAAGTGAATTAAATGACGTATTACCCAATACCAGGAAGTCCCACTAGCAATTTGAGAGCGAAGACTGTTAACAAGAAAGGTCTATTCCGTCATATAAGGAGGAAATCATAAATTTTTAGATAAATTTTATGACCCAGATCGCAGATTTATCTTAAGAGCCGTATAAAAGTGAAGGATCCTTTCGGTCCGGGGCATTAATAAAGCTTGCCGCGGGCTTTGACTTTTCCATTTTCTCCTCATCCCTTTTAGCCACCTTTACTTTTCATAAAGCTCCGCCGTAGCCGACCCCCCGCTCTTTCTTACGAGAAATTGGACCTTTGTCGCCCGAGCGAAGTGTTAACGCGCCCTTTAGGGCCTATCGCCGCGAAGAAAGAATTCACCCTCGGGAAATTATGAGCCTTGGGGTGGTGTAGGGCGCGCGAAACTTCTTTTTTCCTCGTCTTTGACTTCGCTGTCTACCCCTCCGACTACCGCCTACTGCGCATTAGCGTCCGGCTACGGGGGCGAGAAAAGCGAGGACGCGCCGTGGGATTTGATTTTGAGGCGAGGCGCCGTCACCTCGATGGATAGTGACATCCAAATGGATCGAGTTTCCGAGCTGACCGAACGGTTGATTCACTTTGCTGCTACTTTCTTTTTATTTAGGCGGAGTTAGGTGGGAGGACCTCAGTATACTTCCCTTCACTTAGTTTACCGCGACAATGGACGCAAGAAGTTTTCACGATAATAACCCACAGTTTGGCTAAGTAATTTATTGCATTTCTTACCTACGAAACCTTTTAGGACTGGAGTAAATTAACAAATGTTTCTTCGCTTAATTAATGTTTACGTTTAATGCTTCTTTCTCCATCATTAATTGGAGATAACTGGTATATACTGCACTTTTCTTTATTTATTTTATATTATACGTATTTAATAAACATTTTTTATTTTTGAATTTGTGAATTATTTAATTAAAATTTAATAATGATTCAAGAGGAATATTTTTGTTGTTCAAATATCTAAAAAAAGCTGAAGATTCTTAGGTAAGATATATTTACACTTTCGTAAAAATTACAGATACTGCAAAATTTGTAGAAATTACTGAGTTTTTGCTGAAAAAATAGCAGAGTTTTTCACGAACAAAATTATCTCAGTTTATGCGTATGTAAAAAGAAGATGACAGTTATTTTTAGCGAATTTTTTTCTCATTTTTACTTAAAATATTTCAAGCTCCTACAGACTTAACAGGTTAGGACAATGAATTTCGAATGAACAAAATGGTGACATAACTTTTCGTAGGTAGGATACCGCCGTAAAATACACGATACCGAAGGTACACTAACGAAATTCCAAAAAATAAATTTCAATGCAAGCAACTCATAATGCCGGAATTTTATCTCGGCAGGCGAGCTCCTAAGCGGCGCGGACTAACACATTCCATGTTTATAAATACGGCAATAACGAATTCTTATCTGGCGAATTGCTCGCCGCAGTTTTCCTGGCTCTTATCAAAGAACTTCATTTATCTGGCGGGTGGGACGTGAAATTTCTGCGCCGCGGCTGCACTTATCTCTCGCGCGCGCCGTCGGGAAAAATACGCGGCTCCCGTTTCAGTTTATATTTTAAGCAGCCGCTCCTTTAGCCATCAGAAGAGGCGAGCGCGAGTCCTCCGCAATTTCGAATCACTAGCAGCCTCTCTCTCTCTCTCTCCCTCTCGGAGCTTTTTTGAATTTTTGATCCTCCGAGGCGCAACCGTCGGATGCATCGCCATGAATTTTTTAAGCCGCGCCAAAAGCAAGGCGCCAGCCCATTTTTGAGAAACCGCCTGAATTATTCATGGCGCCGCCGTACAAGGCAAAGCGAACAAACGGCGGCGATTCCCCCCTTCCTATTTATCACCGCGCCGTTTAAAAGTAATACCCGCTCGCGCGCGACTCTGTTTACCCGAGGCGAGGGGGTTTCCGCGAAAAGTCGGGACGAGAGGACGAAGTCATCGGTGGCCAATCGATAAGAGACGATGTCCTGCTTCTCGGGCTGGAGGGTAGCTGGCTGGGTTCTTTATCTACGGCGGGAGGTCGAAACTTATCTACTTGGCCAACTAGCTTTGGCGCGAAGCCTCCGCTCACCTTATCCAGTCGGAACCACTTGGCCCGGAAGTTTGTTCAACTTCGCTTTTCAAATCTGTACGAAGCTCCCCGCGCAGCCCTGTGAACTTAGCGCCGAATTTTCATCTCTCTCTCTCTTTCTCTCTCCCTCGCGGCCTGCTGAAAGCGATTGTCGAAGAGGCGAGATTTCTCCGCCGGGGGTTTTAACGAATCCGAGCGCGCGATTTTCAGTTCAGAAGTAGCTACTGACTGTCCACGGAGGAATTTTAATTTCAGGGGGATTTAATGAAAGTCCGGCTAGGTTTGAGGAGATAAGTGGTTGTACCATTGAGCTTCAGGAGTGATTAAAGTGTTGCCGATGCTTCCTTTTATTTATGCTTGGGAACATTCAGGTCGCGATTTTAGTTTCCAGTGTCTGAGGACTTAGGGAACTTAATTGTTGTTTCAGATTTATCCTTTTTTATCTATACATTTTTTTATCTATACATTTGACACGAGTTTTTTGCTTTCCGCAATTTGAGCTTTCGATCCACCTGACACACTGCCAGTCCAAAGGCTCGATTGAAGTCCAAAAAGTGATTGATCAAAATACGTCGTGACCCTATTCGACGAAACGTATCACCGATCATTTTTCCCGCGATATAAGAGTTGCCGCTATACATCAAAGTATATATGCCCGATTACCAGTGAAACGTCTCCGCGCATTTACAATGGATTATTCGCGTTTTGAAATTTGAATAAAATCGATTACAAGTTAAACAGGCTCACCCCGTGAGCAGCCAACAAATTCGCTCGGCTGCGGTGAGCTATACGCGGCCACCTTAAGCCCCTGCTCCGCGGGGCGATCAGCGAGTTCCGAAGTAACTTCACGAGCCCCTATATACCGGCGGTATTGATTATTTCGGGGTTACAAGCCTGCAGCCCGGGGCCCAGAGGCTCACCTTTTTCCTCCGGCCGTAGGATTAAAGTGTCGGAATATTCCCGTTCTTTTTTTTTCTATCTCGAAGAGGATCTACAAGAAAGCTCCCCGGGCGGTAATTAATCGAGCGAGGGGGTACCCGTCGCCGAGGAAAGTTATGATTAAAAACCATATCGTGGGGGGGGGGGGGGGACTAACGCGTCGCAATTAAAATTTGATCTGTCCTTTGTAGCGCTAATAGGACATTAGTTTCGAAGACGACTCGGGTCACAGGGACGGGAGTGCCGGATCCATAAACGATGTAATTAAGCCACAAGCGAGAGAGTGAAAGAGAGAGAGAGACACGAGGCGCTGTAAAGGTCAGTCATTAACGCGGAAAAAGCGCGGCGATTCCTCGGAACAATGAGACCCTCTCGCGTCGGCTCCTTACCTTCGCCCTCGCTTCGCCCGCCTGAAAGACATTCACAGTGTAACTGAAAGGTGGGAGGATCGAGCTTTTTGCGAGGCAACTACGGCGAGGGGGAGAGAGAGAGACGAGCCTTCCCTCGGCGCGGCTCCCAGTTCTTTCAGCAATTTAGCACTGCTAGAATGGCTCGATGCTGCATTGAGTGTCATATCCACCTGGCTGTCGGCGGCTCTCCTTCTTCCGTCAGTCTTTTTCGGCTCCCATTATGATACCTCCCGCGAGGGAAGGAAGCGCCGGGGACAGCGCACTCCCCGCCTCCTTCTTTTTTGCGGACATTCTTTGCGCAAGCGACTGCCGCACTTTGTTCCGCGAGATTCCCGGATCGATCGACTTCCTTTGCCCCGGCGCGAGCCTTTCGAAGCTAACGGGAGAGTGACAGATGGTCCGCTATAGCGGCGGGAAGAAGGAACATTTGCATACTAAAGCTTCCCCGGCCTGCGAATTGCGCTAATCGAAGGGCTATTCGGTAGCTGGCGGATCGCGGTGCGCACATCTCCGGATCGTCAACGAACTTAATGCCCCAACTTTGGTCTAATTCGCGTTCCCCAAGAGCGACGAGTCGAAGAAAGAAGCTGTACAAGGCTCCGCGCCTCCGAACACTCCAAGCTCCGAGTAATGGTATCTCATTGAACTTTCAATACCCATCATGGGGATCCGATTCGACATTATTGGACCGTCGGGTGCCGAGCGATTTTACGTATTCCACGAGGGCGTCGGATAGACTCCGAGGGAGGGAGAGAGGCGAGCGGGGCCAGGCCAAAGTGGCAGCCTCGTCGCTTTATGCGACGATGTTGCCGAAGTTCAGTAACCCCTCCTCATCTGATTGAACTCTCTCCCTCTCCCTCTCAACTCGGAGCCCTGGATACATCATATACATAGGTATACAGCCGAAGAAGGCAGGGGGGGTAGTCGGCGACGCTGCACGGATCACTCCGCCTGCATCCGCGTCAAGGCGAGGCTTTGTGGACCGGAGATTACAATGGCATCTCCTCCAGATTAGCATATGAATTACGGCTCTCGCTCGCTCACCGTCCGCCCCCCCACCCCCTCGCTCCTCGCTCTATACGTATACGGGGAGCCCGGGGTCGGGAGTAAGTGCCATCTGCCTTTGCGGGCACGCCGATCTCTCAAGATCGAGGAAGAGTTATGCGGGCTTGATGGCCGCGTCCTCCGAAGACGGTCCGAGATATCCCTCCTGGATGCGGCTAATAACGCGTGACGTTCAATGCCATGCGGGCTAGAGTAGAGTAGAGAGAGAGAGGGAGCGAGAGATATGGATGTATATGTGTAGAGAGATAGGGAGAGAGAGAGAGAGAGAGAGAGAGAGAGAGAGAGAGAGAGAGAGAGAGAGAGAGAGAGAGAGAGAGAGAG
>JAXIUT010000001.1:4358216-4369576 GCA_035586675.1 Eurytoma californica
CAATTTGCACTATTCAAATTAGTGCATAGTCACTATGAATTAGTGGCTTTTCACTAATTCAACTTTAGAGAGTAAAGGGCCTAAACCAGTGTTAAAATCTAAAAAATAAAAGGTTTATTTTTTCATGTAGTTTTTTTCTTTCAATCAAGTAATTTTTCGATAAAACATTATTTTTTTAACAAACATGAAAGTAATGTACTGCAGATATAAAATAGACAGTTAGAATAAATACTTGTTTATCGGTAAGTCTTACAGCAATTTATTTTGTTAAAGAAGTACTAATTAATTTGAAAGTGTACGCAAATATATTTAAATAAAAGCATTATTCAGTTATTGATTTACAAGTTAATAATTGCCTAGGCAAATACAATATGTAAATATGTAATCACTTCTTCAAATGCTTCTATAAATTGAGTGCACCTCCTCAATGTACGTTAGTTTGCATTTTAGTGTGACATAGAGACAAGATGATCTGGTCACCTGCAAATACAACAGATTCGTGCTCTCCCATTACACCCACTATTTCATCTTGTAGTCCAAGTTTCTTATCTTTTCTTACCTTCCTTACACAATATATTGGACATTCTCATGATTCCAACTTCGTGGACTCTAATGCGTCGGAGGATTTGGAGGAATACGATTTCATTATAGTTGGAGGAGGTGCTGCAGGATGTGTATTGGCAAATCGCTTGACCGAAATCGAAAATTGGAAGGTATTCATTTACTCGATAGTTTTATTATTGTGATTCTAATTACAATTATCGTCAGTATTAAATGAATGAAATTCTTCAGGTATTACTGCTAGAAGCGGGTGGCGAGGAACCGATAGTTGCCGACGTCCCAGGGTTACATGGCATGCTTTACGAAAGTAGCATAGATTATAATTATTATTCTCAACCAGAACCAGTACCCGGTAGGAAAAATCCGGTAAGAATGTATTATGGGCAAGGAAAGGTAATGGGAGGAAGTACTTCCATAGGCCGCATGTCGTACACTCGAGGTAGCATGTATGACTACAATGGATGGGCTGACTTTGGTAACGACGGCTGGGACTGGCAGAGTGTCCTCAAATATTTCAAAAAAGCAGAAGATTTTAAGATACCTACTGTGAGTATATATAGTGAGTATATACAGACAATTTTACCATTGAAAATGGTAATAACCTAGACATTCATTTTTAAAGGATTATCCAGAGTATCATTCCACGGATGGTTACCAAACAATAGAAACAGTCGAGTACGATGAAAAGTCACAAGTAATTGGTAAATTATTGGAGGAAATCGGTCTTTCGGAGGTAGAAGATGGCTTAGGTATTAAGGGAGGATACTCTCGAGTTCATTTTACGATTATTAACGGAGGTCGCCAAAGTGGTAATGGGGCTTATATTAGACCTATTCGTGGTAGAAGGAAAAATCTCACAATCAGGTACTTCGGATTACATAATACGATTTTAACATTTTTGATGATTGAATTTCAACGTAAGATCTCAAAAGCATGTAATTTTTGAAAATGAAAAAGGTAGTTACAGACAGATTAACAATTAGTTTTTTATTTTAGTGAAAGTTGTTCAAAATCAACTAACTAGGAGAGTACCAATCTCCGGATCACGGATTGTTTTAAAACTTCGAACACGATTTTACTATGCCAAAATATGAAGAAAGCAAAAATATTATGGTCTAACGCTCGAAATTGTTGACACAGGATATCCCTTGTTGATACAGGAAAGTTATTACTTTACTTTTAAATGGCGTGTACTTTAAAATGACGTATTGCATTATTTGACGATAACTCTGCTTCTATAAAACATAGAGTATACACAAAAAAATTAAACAAAAGGAGGGAAAAAGACCTATAATTTGAGGGGCTGTACAGTATCGATTGCTTCAAAAGTTATGTACAGTTAATGTACAGCCCCTCAAATTATCGGTCTTTTTATCTCCTTTCATTAAATTTTTTGGTGTATTCTCTGCATTTTATGGAAGCAGAGTTATCATCAAATAATGCAATACGTTATTTTAAGGTAAAATAACTTTAGGGACCTCCTGTGTGAACAATTTTGAGCGTTAGACCCTAATATTTTGGCTTTCTTCATATTTTGTAATAAACTCGCGTTCAAAGTTTTAAAACAATCCGTGATCCGGAGGTCTGGTACTCTCCTAGTAAGTATGCGAATTATATTAAGAAGGCATGACTTATTTTAGAATTACCGTGATAAAAAAATAGCGCTTTTAACGTATTTGTTTATTAATATTTATAGACCTTTATCTCGAGTGACAAAGATTATCATGGATCCGGAAAGTAAGCAGGCTATCGGTGTTGAGTACATTAATTTAAAAACGTCTGAAACAAAGCAAATTTTTGCAACAAAGGAAGTGATTGTATCGTCTGGTGTTATTGACTCACCAAGGTTATTGATGCTATCTGGAATTGGTCCTGAACAAGATCTCAATGATTTAGGAATTTCAGTTATTAACAATTTAGCAGTAGGAAGAAATTTTCAAGATCATCCGTGCACATTTCCTTTTACTATCTCCCTTAGAAATGAATCAACGGCTGTGTCGACAGCGCAGGTAACATTTCAAAAATAATTTTGTACGAAACGAACGCAATCCGATATTAGTTTGAGAAAGGCGATTCTCAGAGAGGTGTCACAAGATTAAACAAGAATCTTATTAGAACACTATTTTTTAAAATGTATTTTCTCTATCTTCAGATATCTGATATTGAGAATGATCTCATCTTGTGGTTGAGTTCGCGGACAGGCCATTTGAAAGATTTTTCATCAGTAAATAATATGGCAAGCATTCGAACTTCTCACGAAAAGCAGAATGATACTGCAGACATTGATGTTTTCTTTTTGTACTCCAAACAAGATGCAGAAAATAAACACATCTACCTGAGTCCTTATTTCCAAAGCATTGGAGTTACGGTTCTGAATGTGTCCCCCAAAAGTCGTGGATATTTAAAACTAAACCCGGCCGATCCAGTGTGGGATGAACCTCTTATTTATCCTAATCTGATGAATGATCCAGAAGATGTCGAAAGACAAGCTGAAGGTATGGAGATCATCAGCGAAATAATAAAAACTGAATCTTTTAAGGTAAAATATTTATTATCATCGATTACTGATTTTTCAAATTAATGTTTAAAACATAACAAAGATTTTTAAACATATTCTACTAATTACGTAACAGGAAAGCGATTTAGTAGCAACGTGGTCAAAGTGTCCTCATTGCAAAGATGAGGAGCCAGGAAGTAAGGAATTCTTCAAATGCTTAGCTGTAAACAATATGGGCTCAAGCTCACACGCAGTCGGAACATGCAAAATGGGTCCGAGTACTGATCCTGAAGCAGTTGTAGATTCAAGATTGAAGGTTCATGGTATTAATGGATTAAGAGTCGTGGATGCTTCCATTATGCCTACCTTAACAAAAGGAGCTACAACTGCACCTACTATCATGATTGCCGAAAAGGCAAGTGATATGATTAAAGAAGATTGGAGTGCATTGTAAAGAAAACGTTAATATACTATTAAAAATGTATTAATGATTTAAATTGCTACGTGTGTAAGCGTCTTTTATTTTTACGTTGACATTTTCACAATGAAATGGTCTTCTTGTTTGTCCTCCTCACGAGTAAAATAGTCTCTAATTTGATACAATTTTCGTGCTTCTATTTTTAAATAGATTTGAAGTAAATAATTGAATTATAAATATTAACTTATAGCCGAAGTAGTATTCGCTTTTAACGTAGCTATCACATTTAGTTTAAATATTCTGTTTAATTTTAAATATTGCAGTAATATATATTTTTATAAAAATTTTACAAAATAATTCTTGTTGTGGTTTATTTTGACGCGTAAACAGAAAAAAGACGATTTAGTCTTGTATTTATTGTATATAAATTTTATACAACTTAGAGTATTACCCTTCTCGCTTCTCCAAAACTTGCTTTTACGACTGTTACATTAGTCTCTGAGTCTTCGATTTCACATTACGATGCCATTTTGAGGTTAAGTGTTGCGAGAGTTATCGTCAAAGGACGTAAAAGTTCGAAGTAATAAACTCCGAGGTACATTTCTCTCGTATGAGAGCGAGCTGTAAACCTTGATTAAAAAATGCAATAAAGCGTTTAATTATTTTTATTACACTTGAAATACCTCCCGAAGATGAAAAATACTACGGTAGGATTTTATATCTTTTTAATAAAAATTTCATTTTAAGCTTCATAATTTTTAATTACACTTTATTGAAAAAAACGCAAACCCTGTAAGTCATTAATTTGGATAATAGGTTGGGACGGTTATTACCTCCGGAAATGTGATTAAAAAATAAAATGAGAAAACATTTTAATATTTCGATTGTTAATTATAGTAAACAGAATTGTATTGTCATACGTTTTATTTAGAGCATTTTACTTTATTGCATTATTTTAAAAAATTGTCCTTTATAGGTGTAAGATCTTTTAGTTTGCAAGCTTTTTACTTAGAATAATTGTAAATATCAGCTTGTGTACAGAAAACATTGTTTAATAGGAACCTTCTACAGGATGTATTTACTGTGTATTTTGTTAATTCCATGATATGAAGATACCTACGTAATAAAGAAATAACTGCACAAATAAATTGCATTGACAATTATTTACTAGATTTCACTATCCCCGATTAGCTCACTTTCCTCACGAAGCAAACAAAAAGGCAAAAATAACACGAACGGAAACAGGCAGAAAGTTTCCGGCTGCTCGTTGCGGTTTTTCCCGGGCATGTAAAAGCGGCGGTGCAGCGGTTGTAATTAATGGCTCGGTCGGAACAGTCGAGTTCTCTCAATTCGATCTCTTTTCAAAGAGCAACGAGCGGCCCTCGCGTATGCGAAATAGTACTCGCGGCGCGCGCTTTGATGAGTGCGTGCTCCGAAATTATCCGAGTGCTCACTATGCCCGGCTTTGCGATTGTTTATACAGTGGCCGTCGAACGCCAGGGACGATACTGGTTGATTGTTAGATAAATTGAGTGTCAGTTAGGACGCTGAAATAATAGTGAATCGGTGGCTACGGTTGAAGATAGGGCGAAATTTAAAATTGGAGAATAATTTACCCATGCCTTTGGAATTTAATGATAAACAAACAAAAGTTTATTTTTATTATAATAATTTACATTGTTTATTTTAATTATAATTGTGTAAAGGGACATCCTGAAATGGAGTATCGTATGTTTATTTACTTCTTTCAATTGTGATTTATACGGTAACTACATTTTTTCAATAAATTCTTTTTTCATAAGAAATGTAAATCGAGAATAAACTGTCGAAACTATAAGAAATGAAGAAAAAATACTAAAAGAAAGTTTTTAAATGCTTAATACTAAAACGTACCTTTTTATCAAATTTAAATAGAGAAATGATTAATTTTTTGTTACGGTACCTGTTTTTCCCAGAAACATATCAGTTTGCCATTTTCCCTTTTCCTTTCCGCAATACTTCAACATATAATTAGTCTTTATATCAAAGGTACCCACAAAAGAACGCCATTACCTAACCAGCAAAGCATCTCAATAACGTACTCCTCAAACGTCTTGTTACAATGATACCGCGAGCTTCAACTTTATCATTATAAAATTTGTTTCCGCCCCTCGACGCACTCCATCGGGTAATCCACATTGTCAACGTTTTGAAATTTAGAAAAGAAAACTCGCTGATCAGAGGATCATCCATCTCATTATCCTCGTGCGCCGCGAGATACTCTAGGAGCGTGGCTTGAATAAGCCGCCGGGAAAACAAAGGCAAAAGAGAGCGGCCTGCGTAAGCAGCCTCCCCCTCCACGTAATAATAATCCATACGGGGAAAAGATAATGGGAACGAGAGCCCGGGCTCTTAACTTCGAGATCCAGTCGTAAAAAGAGCCCCACCCCCGCGCGGCTCCTTTCACACAGAGAGAGGGAGGGAGGGTGGGTGGCGGCCTTAAAGGGATGAAATCGCGACCGGAGCCACTGCACTCGTTACGCTGCTTTACCGCTGAAAAGTTCCTCCTGTCTTTTTATAATCACGGAGGGAAGGGGTGCGGCAGCGCCGATAACGACACTCGAGTGGCTGGAGGATGCCTCTTTGCCCCGGGGTACAATGGCCCCGAGGGTATCCCGCTCGCGATCGCGATGACTATTCACTCGGCAAAACATTCGTTTGCCTCGGAAAATTTACCGTCAACAGGCAGCGCTGCTTCGTTCCACAGGCTAATTCTAGATTGTTCTAGCTCTGAAGAGCTGGATTTTTTTGAGGCTTCGAAGAGTTGCAAAGGAACCGTAAATTAATTAGACGGCGATGTTAAGTAAGGGTTTGGTATTTACACTATAATCAAACTTTGCTTGTTAATTCACAAACAATTCATTTATTTAGCCTTCTGAAACTTGTGTAGTTTTCTCCCATAAATACAAAATTTTTGCGAGTATTTTTAGCCCATTTGTGACCTCTTCAAGTAATGGCGATTAAATAGGCGAAAAATAGCGAATATAATTGTTTCATAAAACTAGAACTACTTCATAGACAATGTCCCCCGGGGGAATTTTTTAAAGTAAAAAATATTAAAGTTTAGGTATGATAACTTAACAATTATTGTGTAATGTTTATTGTTCATTAGTTAAGAAGTGAATGAACAATCATAATTACTTTTGTACAAAAAGAGAATATTAAAATATGTGAAATGGGCATAATGTTAATTAAAGTCAAATGGCTTGTTGTTTTTCATCGATGAAACGCTTTTTTGAATATTATTTGCCTATTACACATGAACCAGAAATAATATATAAGTTTATTAGCTAAATGTAAGTTACCAAGTTTATGAAAAGTGAGAATTTTTCAAGTTGGTTTATATCATAACCTAAATGTAAAACAGAATGATTAAACAATGAATGTAACACATAATGAATGCTACATTTACTACTAATGTTTGTTTTTATTTGATTGTAAGCCATTTTTTTAATAGTATATATGCCCATGAAATAATGATGCTTCCAAACTATTTTTCACATTTTAAGTAGAAGAATATTATTCCAAAAAAATAATATTCAAACGTTTCACACCGAGGAAAAACACTAGACTACTTTTTGTACATTTCGCAATTTCACCGGCTGCTAACTAGCTAATAAGTGGATGCAATCATTTTTTAATCAAGAATACTTTGTACTCATTGAATTATCTAATGTAATGTAATATTTTTTATAAAACTCAGCGCAATGCACGCTACCAGTGAAGAAACAACTTTTCTCGCGAAAATAGCAGTTTGAAAATAAATAAGACGATAAAGTCGAGCACGAGAGCAGCAAAAATAAACGGTCAGCGTAAAACCTTAATTCACAAAGACGTTAACAAAGTCAGGAAAAAAAAACATTAAAAATGCCATTTATCGCATAGGGTCGGGCTAGTCCCCCGTCAAAAATCCGCAGCTCTCGAAAAGCCCCTCGTAAATTGCCGGGGGTCGCGCGGGAGCGGGAGCGGACGCCCGGGCAGGAGTTGCTCGCGCCGCGGGGAGAAAAATTACAGCGGAAAACGCGGACTGACGTTAACGCCGAGTTTACCGTCAACTTCTCTCGCCGATTTCGCTATAGTAACCTCGAAATTATTGAATTACCCGGGCCTCCCTCCGGACGGATGCAGCGCGGCTGATAACCGGGTTTTCGCGTCGGCCCCCCCCCCCACCCACCCCCGCGCACCCTCCACCACAGAGCCGCGCGTACTTTTATTTCCCCTCCGGCGGGCACGCCGAATTCCTCGTTCGAGCCTCGGAGCACGTTTCGCATTATTGCCGAGCCGCTCTCCATTTTTCTCGACGCTCACCGCCGCCTCTATTTTACCTCGATTTTCTTTCAGCCACGCTGCCGGCTCGTATTTTATTTTGTTGCTAAGTTTCCTTTCTGCCCGTGTAAAGTTAGCGCGCGCGCCGCAGTCATAATTCCACTTTCGCGGCTTTCCGATCTTCCTCCGTAGGCGGAACTTACGGGAATTATTTGACGCGGGCGATGGAGAGAAGAGCGATTATTGAAAAATAAATGTGTTAGTAGCTGTTTCTCGCTAATTTTTCTTCTTATTGCAGTATATTTTAATTAGTATAGAACGTCAAATTAACTCGAAATAGAAGTAAACAATTTTTTGGCTAGTAATTGACTAAAAACTGGTCAGTTTAAGCCATTGAATTGACTGAAATAACTATTACTTTGAAAGAATGACGTGTACTAGAGAAAAATATGGTAACTATGAGCAGTTATTGGGTTTCTATTGGATTTTTAATATTTTAATTGTTTAAAATTTCCAGTGACGTTCATATTACGATTTCACCAAAATTTTGAAAAATTTAATATCCGCAATAAATTATTTTCTGTCTATATTTAGAAACTTATTTGCTAGGTCTACTTTAAAAGTAATATCATTTCGATGTAAAGGTGAATGCAAATAAAAGTTTACCACCAACATCTTATAATAATTTACGAAATCATCTGTGTATTGTTATTGAATTTTCAGCAATAGAAAATATCCAAAAACAACTAATACATCGAAGTTGCTCCCCTTTAACGAAAGCGTGCGGGGATCGCCCGCTCCGGCATCGAAGGATATTGTAGCCCGGATTTAGAGAGAGTTTTCCCGGGCTTATTGAAGGAAAACGCCGCCGGCAAATATCGTGAAGAAATATAGTTGGCCGTTTCCGCGCGTGTATAATGCGTAAATCACGCCTGTGTAGTAGTTGTGCTTTCCTCAACACTGCCAACCTCGGGGGCTTACCCAAAGCTCGAACCATTTTTTTTTCTCGCTTCTTTCATAGTCGCAAATTTTTTACAATGTTTCTATTTTATATCAATAATAAATGAGACTATGCAATGCTTTTTTCATGTTACGTAGACTAAACAGAAAATTTTACGTTACTACTCCTGCACATTATGTCGAGATATCTACTGTCATGGAATGTACACATTCCCCATATATATTATAGCTATTAGTTACGCAGAAGGGTTAAAAGAATTCATATTGTAAATTTAGGATCAATAGATAAATCCAAAGTAAAAGTTACGGAAATAATGTTGATATTATAGCTACATGGATGAATCAGTAGTAATAATCCCAATTTAGTCAGACAAGTGTGCGTTCTGTATTTTACTACTCATTCTCAAACTATAATTTATTATGGCTTTCAATCTTTTTCTTGTTTATAATTTTAATTTCTTAAAATTTCATGATCTTAAAATTTCACGTTGATTGGATATATTGGGAAGTCGCCAGTAGAAATCAAATGCGTATATGTCGCACTGTTCATGATCAAATCCCTACCAGAATCCCACATAAGGCCCCGTGTATAAAAAGTGGGACAAAATCCTGCCAGAACCCGGCAAGATTTCCTCAATTTCCATGGAATCCATAGGTATTTCTGCTAGGGGCATGTAAAGAAGCAATTAATTGTATGGTACGATTTTGCTAAAATCCAAAATATTTTATATGAATTTAATATTTCAATGTGAATAATCAAAAAATGTTGAGGAATTAGGTTACATTTACGAAAAAATTAAGTGCAAGGCGTTCAACATTTTAGCTCAAGTTAGTTTAAAATTATTCTTTGTACCAACAACTCGAATTAAAACTTTAAATTACAAATCATCCTTATTATATTTTACTGAAGCCAAAATCATGACCAGTACCACTGACAAATATAAAATAAAATAGAACAAATTAGTATCTCAAGAAGGAAAAAAAATCTCGACGCAATCGCGGATCTTCACTTAGCATGAGATCGCAATAAAATCACGGGCCCGCATCTAAGCGAATTCGCGTCGACAGCCGCGAAAATTGTCGCCCGCCACGATCGCTTCCCGCGCGGCCTCTGAAAAATAAGGACGATGCAAAGGCGAATTTTACGAGGCGATAAAGGAGCCACTAGCGGAAAAAGGATTTCGGATTATTCCGACTCGTAATTCGCGCGGATAAGAAAAACGTCTCCGCGCGGCGAATTAAGCGCTAGTTTTTGCGAGCGACGCGCGGGCCACGCAATTAGGAGCCAGGCAGCGACGCGTTGACAAACGAGACGCGACTTTCTTGCCGTACAGACGTTGTTCTTTGCACGCTGCGTCATAAACCCCGAGATGCCTGCGCACTTTTTTTATCCTTTCCCCGAGGCTCTTCATTGTCTTAGCGCGAGCGCCCTATGAAGTAACGATTTGCTCTCGTGTTTATTTTATTGCGCATTATTTAAATAAAAGTTGCAAGATTATCGTTAGAAATTTGATATTATAATTTTGTTCCTTTTTTCTTTGTTTCTCGTGTAATAACGCTGGTTATATTTTTCCTCGATTATATTTCATACTTTTAGTATATTTATAATGTGTAGCATTAACTGTAGCATTTAAAAAATTGCTCTTATACGTGTAAATACGCAAAAAGCACTAAAAAGTAAAAAAGTAACTAAAATAAATATTACGGAAATAAGTATTTTAACTGAAATTCATTATTTTAAACAAAAATACTTAAAGGAAATAAATTGATTCGTTTACTATTTACCCTTTTCATTCGTTAAATTTAGTTATTACATTTTAAACAGTAAAAAAATATAGGAAGCAAATAAAATAAATAAATTTGTGTAGAAGCGAAAATTCCAAATAGATTTGACTTATCTCTTTTTCCATTCTCCATTTTTCGGATGGTACCGTTGAAAAAACGTAAAAGGAAAAAAAGAGATGAAAAAGGAGGGATAAAGTATAACCGGATGATCCGCGGAGAGGGAAAGTTGTGGGAGCGGAGGAAGGACGCGCCGAGGTGCGCACGATGTTTCAGGTCTGAAATATTCAGCGAATGTATCGATTTCCCGCGCAGTAGGTATTCGGCGATGGGATCTCAAGGAATTTAATAATCCAACACAGGAAAACTTCACGCGAACCCTACTTTCGACTGTACGTGCCCTCCGCAGCATTTAGTTGTGACGTTTCGTGAAATATTTTAGCTTTTTTTTTAATAGCATCGTTTTCGAAGCTTTTGCAAAAATCACGAAAACTCAAAATTTATTATCACAAACATTTTGATGGAAGTATTTGTTTGCGAGCTTAAATTGTAATTTATTTCTATACTTTTTGTCTATTAAAAAAGCTGAGCATATCTTTCGTGCTTCATTTTGTCCTTATTATGAATAATTGTTTTTTTTTCATTCAATAATACTGTTCAATCAAAAGTATAAAAATTAAAATATAAATAATTATTACTTTTTTTATTTTTTAAAAGTTTAAGAGATAACATTATTTTTAAACATTACTAGCTTGAAATATTTGCGTTAAACTATAAAGAATTGGTAAAATAATAGTCAATTTATCAATAACTTTAGTTAATTTAATAGTAAATTAT
>JAXIUT010000001.1:4375250-4389754 GCA_035586675.1 Eurytoma californica
CGCTAGATTGGCATCTCGCGGGAATTGGCTCCTCGCGTTTGCTTTGCGGATGCACCGATGGATCGGGCGCTCGCGGAATCGCCGGGATGTGTACTTCGTCGTCAGCCACGGCGGACGAAGGGCGCGGCGAGCGTCGCGAGTGACGAGACGCTAATTTTCCAACATCGATTGGCACTGTTTCAGTGGTGATGTAACGTATTGCGGGGCGGTTCGTTAGTAAAGAAGGATCTAGGAACCTGGTTTATTTCGATTGTTTCTGATTTAAGCTTTTTTATATTACAGAAAGCTTTGATCGTGGGACAAATTTATTTTCAGTTTTTCATATAGCAGTACGCTTTTAAGTTCATACTGTCCAAAAACAGGGCTTTTTCAAAATATCTATACGAAATAACACTGTGGATTGGCTCAGAATTTTGCACACAAGCAATTTCAATGAATTATCATGAGATTTTATGGTTTATTTTTTATTTTTATTCCACATTACATGCGTATTAATAATATTATGATTATTATATGGTATTACTGTATATATAGCATAATAATGAATTCGTGTAACGCGAGATTCTCCTGGCAGTTGATGGAAGAGCGATAATGCGAAACCTTGGGCTTTCATGCGCCACGGCTTAAATTCGCTTCGACGTTATATTGGATTTAGAATGAACTATTAAATTATAACTAAAGCACGTGTATGAATAACTATATTACAATTTCATGAAATTCACGGCAGAAATGATTATTTTGTATAATGCCACGGTTGCTTGTAATTAAGGTTTCCAGTTATTATGGCATTATCGAGTTTAACTATTAAAGCTGTAGATATACAAGGATATGCTTTGCAAATCAAATCGATGAAAATTATTAAACACTTCTAGCGTAAGTTAGTATCATTTACTAACTGATATAAATTACATGAATTATTATAAAACATAATAAACGAAAAAGCCATTTATTTGATGCTAAAAGTAAAAATTATTAGAATAATTCATATTGTATCGGAATTTTGAAATGAAGATAAACTTTAGTGAGTAAATTTCTACTTGATCTATGCAGTACTAAGTAACATAAGTCACTAAAAAAATTTAGTTACATTTTTGGAAAAAAAAGATTTAAATGTGCATGGAAAAAATTAGTAGAGTACCGGCGAACATCGCATGTCTAAGGTTAATCGCCTCGGGGAACCGCGGCGAGGTTATCTGAGGTTCCGAGCGGCAGGACGCTTTTTAAGTCGAGCCGGCTTTCGTGCGGCGCGCGAGCGACCTGTGGAGCCGCGGCCTTAGCGTACGGTGCATCGGCTTAATGAACTCGTGCACGCCTCCAAGCCGTTAAAGAAGAATCACCCTGGGATTCGATCAAAAACCATTTTTAATACTCCTTCCATTAGCTCATTTTCCCGACGTATTATTTGTTCAAAAATTGAATTGATGAATACTGGGGGACGTCTTACTTTATTTGCGAGATCAAAACCCGCGAGATTGATTTTCTCTGAAGTTCGCTTTTTCGGAGTTATTCAGAGTTTTTGACTTTTATTCGCCAATAGCTGCAGCTTCACGATATAAATAGCAATTGCTTCGTGCTATATATAATGTTACGATGTGATCATTTTTTTAGATTAAGTAGGGTCTGCTGCTTTGTTCACTTACATACTGAGAAATTATCGGTTATTTTTACTACCTTCGATTTAAATTTAATATGACAGCTTCCACTTCGCCATTTCTCTTTTATAAATAGAATGTGAATAAATTACAAATCGCGATAATAACTTTTACCTTCCTTTGAATAAATTAATGACATTATACCCAAGTAAATTGAAGAAATGTATTAAATCAGATTTACGTTTCCAATCTGTTATTTTCAAATGATTGAGATTTGCAGCAACTTTTAAAAGGTAACACATTAAATGATATTATTCATTTATTTACGTACGAAAGAATTTTGAAAGTATGAACGCTGTTTAAAGGCTACGCACATTTTTAATTTACAAAGTTATTCCCGCAGGTACAATACCAAAACGAAGAGAAGCGAAAATAAAATTAAACTGTTTCATTTGGTTTCTACATGAGAAACTGATCCAATAAGCCATTTAATTTAATTCAATTTATTTATAATTTAATTTTAGATTAAATTAAATTACGCGCCGGGCAGCGTTTGGGTTTTTCGGAGTCGTTTATAACGAAGTTGTTTGCATGATCGAATAAAGCTCCATTTCATGGCTTTTGAATTCAAATTTTTCGCCAACAGCAACAAATTCAATTACTCACCAGTGATCGTAACGTTTTAATAAACTGAAATCGCATGCTTTAATTATATTTAACCAATGAACACGTAAGCACGTTTATATAATATTTGTATTTTAGTAAAATCTTGAGTAGACGGTTGCCTGCATTCAGGCGCTCGCTCTTAACAGCGAGTTACCGTGAATTCACTAAATTACACTTCTGGATAAGAAACGAACATTTTTTTCCATAAGAAATCAAATATTTTACTTGCTCACTGCGAAATTGCGTTGACCATCCTCACTGTTGTACCAGACTTTTTTTATTCTCCCTTCGGTAATAATTCAAACAGACACTGGGCAAGAGACCAGTTCACGCGTGTGCACTGGATGGAGCTCGCGCGCCACAACTATACACCTCGAAACGTAAGAGAAAGCGAAGATTCTCGAGCGGCCGTAAAATTTCAGCGATGCTTCGCGTCGTCGGGGGAAGTTCGAGCGCCTTAATAATGCAGCCCCGCGAGTCGCGCTAACCAACTTTCTCGAGCGCGCCTTATTTCTTTTCCTCTCGCCGCGACGGCAGCTGCTGCGAACCCAGGAGTAATTACGAGGGGAGCCACGGTGCTATATTAGGTCGTGGGGAAGCGTGCCGCCTCGGTGCCAGTTTTTCTCCCTGCAGATTGTAGTTTAATTTGAATTTTTCGGGGGAGGGAATTGGCGCCGCGCTCATTTTTCTGCGATATAGATTTTCAGGAGACCTCCTATCTTTTTGTCAGTGAAAAATTACATAATCATTTCTTGCTGTTGAATAATAAACGGCCGGGGGAAAATATTTATCTTATGTCAATGTAACAAAAACATTAATCGCTCTTACTATACTGCGTATCGTAAATTTAAGTAGCATAAAAATATTATACTTTTTTTATGCTGAAATAGCATGTAAACTTTAAAACTTTAATGAAGTTCACACTGATAAAAGAAGAGCCACTTATTCTATGCCAAAAGTCTTTCATTTATTACAAGGAAGATATTTGATGTTAAAAAGCAAGAAACATTTGTTTGTTGTTTATGAGTAAATTTTGTTTACTTTTAATAACCTTATTAAGATCTGAAAAATTGCAGTGTTTCAAAATTTTTTTTCTGAAATCGTTAAAATTCTGAAAATTTCTTTGTTTTATCTACTGTTTTAAATATTTTACTATTACAAATTACTGCAAACGGAACCAATGCCCAAGGTTGTAAAATCCATAAATTTATTTTACATTATTACAAATATTTTTGTTAAAATCACGAGACAAATGCTTTTTCAAAAATATTATTACGTACACCCGTAACACAAGTGTTTACAGGATTAAATTGTGTACTTAACCCACAATAGCAAAAAAGCAACGATTAGGACCCTAGTAATTACCCTGCACATGAACATGACGCAGCATTAAAAAAATGAAGCTGCAACATAACAAACGGAGGCTGCTACTTTGGTGACGCAGGCGAAAAACAGTGAAAGCTCTCGAGTGCGCGGCAAGTTCGAGCGCATTAACGGCGGAACAACAAAGTACACTCGCATCCGCTTGGGAAGGAGGTGGCGGATTTCCTTTATGCCCGAGCGTATAATCCCGGTGCTCGTGCGCGCCAAGGGCCAGGACGCGCGGCGCGCCTCTCGCTGTAACTTTTTATCGCGGCATAGTTGAAAGTTTATGAACTGTACGCGCGAGCACCGGGGTCAGCCGGTCTAGCGTTAAGACGTTTACGCCGCGCAATATCCGCCGAGCGGTTGCACGCCGTCGTCGTGTGTACCGTCTTTCATTCGACGGCTGCCTCTGAGAGTGGTAGGCCTCTGCTAGATTTGCAGCGCGCCTGCGAACGTTTTATAAATTCAGTTAGATCGTACAAGCGGTGATGTTAAATTTTAAAATGATACGAGTGGCTGATCGAATTTAGCATCGTGCGTACGAGAAAGAGAGATGAATAATACAGACTTGAATGGAGAGCATTCTAGTTTCAAATGAGAATTTTTGAGCTGGTTTAAAACAGTCAAAATTAATCTTTAATTATAATGAATTGACAAGTCTTCACGACTGCTTAGGAAACTTTAAGAATAGAACAGTCACGATTCTTCGCTATTCTATATATACTGTCCAGGATCACTTGTCAATATTTTAAAGTTTCGAAATGATCGTAACGGTGATATTAAAATGAATGTTAACTATAAATGGAAATTTTTCAGTGTAAAGAAAACCTTTAACTGATAAGAGCATAATATCGTTATCGCTAATTTCAAACTCGATGATCCAACAATTGTTGCTTCTCCGTTCCAGCTCGTTACGAAAGTACCGATCCCGTCTGGCCCTTTGTACGCGAGAGTTTGCCCTGCGGAAGGGGCTTCCTGCCCCCATTAAAGTTCAATCACGCGGTCTCTCTTTTATAAGGCTTCGCAATTCGGCGAGGTTCTCAGTCTCTTCCGCTGGAAGCCCAGCAACTACTCCTCCAGTGCTATTTCCTTTTCTTTATCGATGCGTTTTCGCAGTCTCGAATTTTCCGGCGCCTCTGTTTTCATTCTTCCACGCTTCCATTTGAGAGGAGGCAAATTTACCTGATGGAAATTTATGCTTCATATTTTTGCTAACTGGTATTGATGTTATTTTTGTGATTGTATTGTTGAGAGTGACAAAAGGTGCTCATGGATTGGTTTGGTAACAAATTTAGGATAGATTCCAGATATTATACTTACTTACGTTAAATAGATGGTTGTTGTATAGGTTTGTTTTACTCACCTGTAACAGAAAATAAATTTAACGTTAAAAAATACTTTTACATGAAACATCACTAATTTTATTTTTGCAAGTTCTCCCTTATCTTTAAGAGTAAAAAGCTCAATCTTGAGCTTCGCTTCTAAATATTTCGTTATCTCCCTTTGTGTAAAAACTGAATCATCCTATTCTTATTTATTACTTCAGGCGTAAAATGACATCGTTGATGAGCGAATGCACTATTCCTGTCCCATTGCAAAATAAATTCTGTATAACGATTCCCTTGACAAAAAATCTAAACCATTAACCATGATTTGTGCTTATTAAAATACCGCATTGAGGAGGTGGCCCGTTCTATTATTCCTCTTGTATCCAAAAAAAGCTATCGCATGCAATACATTATTTTTAAAAGAATGTGTTACTTATTTAAATGTAAAGGTTTATTTTAGCACAAGAATAACACTATTTCCTTACGAATAAGTAAATATTTTGCTATATACACTTCCTTGGTGTCTGCTACTTGACACGCGTACTCTTCGATCCAGCCGCGAGTCCAGGGCACGCAATTCAATTTACCGAGTGTTCGAGAGCCAGGAAGCGGAAACGCTTCATTTTCGTCGGGACGAAAGAGAATTCGGTAGTCGTAGTCAACAGGTGCGCCGGCGCCTCGGCGCGTGTGCCCCGGCAATCTCCGGGGATCGCTTTGTAATGCGACGGCTGCGTCGGCGAGATGCATAAGTGATGCAGCGCCTAAGTTCTCGCGGGAGTCGAGCCTTTTACGCAACTGGCCCTTTGTGCCGGGGCTGACTATTCATTTTTCGCGCGGATATTAAGAAGCTATTACGGCTTGCTTTCGTCGGGCCGAATTTGCAAACTTTCGCGAAGTTTTTCAGGAATAAGGAAGATATTTTGGGTATTTTATACATTGAGCTATTTAAAGTTCGAAATCAGACACGAGCTTGTACAATTAAAAAGGAATGGATAGAAGAGATTGGAAAAAATTGAATTAAAAAATTTATAATTACGTTTAAAATTAACATTTGCACTGAGAAAAATAAGTAAAAACATTTACTAGAAATTATTTGAGATGGGGGACATACTGGAAACATGAGAACAATTCCTATAATTTAACCCTTAAAAAATTATAATTTTTTTAGTAAAATATATCACAATTGTCAGTAATTTTTAAAATAAACATTGTAATTTTATGAAAATTTATGGTAATTCTTATCACGTTTCGAGTCCTTCCCTTCCAAGAATTTAGAATTTAGCAAAAGGTAGAAAATCTGAGGTGCAATATTCAACCGGACATACTCATGAACCAATTAAATCGCGCCTTTAAACGCTTCACAACATCCTGCCATAGTTTTTTTAAAATAAACAAATATTCCCATTTTATTTTTTTTTCAGTGAGTAATTAAATTGAAATGCTTATAATCTAAAATTGAGTTACAGAAAGGTCTAAAATCGAATTCCTGAAATACAAACATATACCTAAAATACAAACATTTGTATAATTATATTTTACTTCTTTCGTGGATGAAAATCATTCTTAGCTTCGTAAGAGTTTCCCAAAAGCAGGCCTTTTCATCAGACATTCCGCAAATGTAAATCCCTCGTATCCTCTACTAATTAAAAGCAAAGCGATTCAAGATGGCGGGCTGCGGTCTTGCAAAACGTAAATTCCTTATTATACATTAATAATAAGCGAGAATTCGTTTGGGCGCGTCGCTCGGTTGGGCGACGGCGCGGCATCGACGTTTGACGCGTCTCTCTCTCTCTCAGAAATTCCCTTTTGCGCCCGTCGACGCTCGCGTGTTTACGAGTGCCGCGGCTTTTGAGAGGCAGCTACGCCGCAGGGTAAATTTACAATCGGGGAAAATGCGGCCGCACCGACGCTGGTTTGTTCGCAAATTGAAATTCATCTGTCTGAAACAATCTGACGAGCTGTCGTCTCTCTTTCGTTCTCTCCCCCCCCCCCCCACTCTATCTCTCTCCGCTTCACTAGTTAGCCAGAAATTTGGCAAAACTTTTAAATCTGGCCGTCGATGAAATTCTCGAAATTTTGATAGAATGCCAAGCAAAACTGGTTTTGGCTAAAGAGCGACGACGAAAATCAGCCATACATAATTTTAATGTTTTTATCGTCTAATGAAAAGAACAAGCGAATTTATCCTCTCTTAAAAAAACGATGTCAGGATAATGTGAAGCATTTAAAACTGTGGCTTGGTTTCCTGAGCAATAAATTGTTCATAATTCTAAACTGACCATCACAAAGCAGTTTTCTGTTCAATATAGGGGTTTTAATTTTTAAATAATGATAAACGAAATAGAAACAGAATTGATGTTCAGTAAAACTGGGTTTCTAATGATCCAAAAATCATTTTTTGTATGTTTTATGGTGTAGTTTAGCACAAGATAGGTTTCTTCGAAATTCGAATAAACTATTTTGGTAAAATTAATATACATATGGAGTTTGCTTGAACTCAGGCTTGAAAAGAGCTTGACGATTTAGTGAAATGGGTTTAAAACAAACTTGAGCAAGTGATAAAATTTTAACGTACAAATTTTTAAAAATCTACGTCCAAAAATTAAAATAATTGTAGCTTTTTGGGCAAAAACACACCTGTAGATTCAATTTGACCATTAGATGCGCTACAAAACGCGAAGGAATTGTGTTTTTCCTCCGAAGTAAGTAACTCGTCGCCGGCAAACTTGGATTCGGCGCGATCCTCGGGCCCCGACAATTCGGCTCATTAAAAATGCGCGCCACCAAAGAGCCGCGTATCGCCGCGGCAGCTTCCCGCCGCTAATCTCGTTAGCCGCGAAGTGCGCCTCGTCGGCTCGGCAGTCTAGTCTAGTCCCGGGCGCTTAAACATTTAGGCGCCGCTCGCTCGCCCCGAGCGGAGCCGAAGTTCGCGAGGGGCTGAGTTTTGAGGTCGGCCCGCGCCGCCGAGTCTTAATGAAGCCCATTCACGCGGTTATTATCGCTGCGGAGGCCGTAATCGTCTGCGACTTCGCGCGCGCGCACGGCCGCTTAATAATCATACCCGTCCCCCGCCGCGGGGGGAGCGAGGAGTTGCCCGCAAAGTGGGCGCGCTCGCGAGCTCGTTTTCTTCGACGCGGAGTCGCCCGCGCGTACGCGAGACTCTCAGGGTGTTGCAATTTTTTAGAGCGGCGGAGTGTATTCAGGCGGTTAATTGAATTGCTCCGGAACAGCTCGATTTTATAGGAATTTTGAGTGTACTTAATTAAGGACGCTGGGATACAGTTCCTTTAGTGGGAGTTTATTATAATAATTTTCAAGAGGATTTACCTACACGTGTTGTTTTGTTACGAGTATGTGTATGAATAGGTTTAGATTTATTATTAAACAAAATTAATATTGTTCAAATTCGATGAAAAAAAAACATTGCATTCAATTTTTAATTTGCATTGTATTAAATTTTAAAAAGTTTACAATACAAAGTATTTTTTACAATTTATTTTCAAAGAAATATAAAAACATTTTTAATTAAATATATGATTTTACTGTAGAACCCCTTTCCGAATCAACAAAATGCTTTTACAGCTGAGTCGAAAAAAAACAGTGCAACGCATGAATAAAGTAATAATAAAAAAGTAGACAAAAAAATATTGTTCTATTAATAAACAAATTTTCTTGACTTATTCTATGGGGTAAAAAAAATAAATCGTTTTCAAAATAGTTTTTTATTTCATGACAATTGTTCTTACAATTACTCGCGAGGGAGGAGGGAAAAATAATGCTCAATATTAAAGAATTTTATAAAGTTATAAGCGTATAATTAAAATTTTAGTTCTAAGTCCTTACTATGGAACAATAACATGCAACGACTTCTAATTATAACTTGACATTTGACTAAATTGCGAAACACGTGTGTTTCTCTCTTCGCGAGCTTAATATAAGAAATAGTTTTTCGCACCAAAATAACGTATACTATAGATTTCTTGGAAATAAAGTAACGGGGGGCTAGGAGAAAGGCACCGGCGGCGACGTCGAGAAATCGTACTAATGAAGAAATCGGAGTCATCATTCAATTATATCACGAGTATAATTTGTCGAATTCGCGTATACGCCAGAGGGGAGAAGTCGCCGAACGACAGGTAATGAAATCCCGACGGTGTGTCTTATGCCGCGATGTCGAGGTCCCACACGCGTCTAATGCAATTTCGAAGTCGGAGAAATCTGCTCGCGTCTGCCTAAGTGCGCGCACGTGCCTCGCCCGGGAACGCCTACAACGCCCCGGCGAAGCCGCTCAACTTCGGGGTTAAGAGAACGTATTTGCCGGGATGGTTTTGGAAATTATGTAATTTTTGAAGATTGCGTTTTATTCATTCTGTTGTTTGGAAGATCGAGCATGTAGGATTGCATGGCAATAGTGTAAATAATTATAGTACATATTTGCCACTTTTGCTTCAAGGTGGCTCGTATAACGAATTGTTGAGTAAAGAAAATTTGTTTTAGTACATTTCGATACAAGTGCTCATATATCGAACCGTATTTTTCCATAGAACGTGTGCAAAGTATAATTTTACGTAACTGATTTTAAAGAGGCGTACGTAAAATTGTGTCTTGCGCGCGGCATATCGATCAAAATTTTACTTATGTAAACCCAGAGAAGCTGCGAGTCACGAATTTTGCATCAAAATATGAATTTCATAATTGATATTTCGAAAATTTCCTAATAAATTCTAATTTTACCTACAATATACAAGTAAAATATATTTAGTAAAACACAAACAGTTTCATGAATCACTTCATGAATAATGGCAATTTTCGTTCAAAGCTTCAAAACTTACCGCAAAAACAGGCAATTTGCAAAGGTAATCCTCCGGTGGAATTAGTTAAAGCAGTAAATTGCGTGTAATCGATAACGCAAGAAAACAATTTATCGCATCCGTCAATCTAATATTACCATAAAGAAAAAAAAAGAAAAGCCGACGAAGTGAACTTTGTACGCGACAAAGAAACCCTAGGCGTAAGTGACTCGTTGAATATATATTAGCTATGCGAAGCTTGCATATTTAAGAGAGGAGATGAGGTCGTCGAGCGGTTAAGCAGGGGGGAAAAAGACAATTATTAGCTCGGGATCGCTGCGTCCGTTCGGTCCTGAAACCGCGTGACGCATTGCCGCGCCGCGGCCCGGAAGTTTTTGCATATACATAAAGGGGACTACATTAGCCGGGACGACGCAAAGCTAAAACTACGGGTGTCCCTGAAAGTGCGGTTGAAAAATAAAATTGTTCCACTGCAAAAGGATCGATTCGAGGAAATGCAAGGGTGAAGACGGTGAACTCGTATTTTTTATTTAATATATACTCTCTAAATCTCATTCAGTGAAATTTCACTAATTTTCAGTGAATTTCAGTGAATTTCATTAATTTTCAGTGAATTTCAGTGAATTTCACTGATTTTCCAGTTCAGATCAGGTCACTTTCACTGGTTTGTCCTGATCGGAACTGAAAATTACTGAAATTTCACTGAATGAGATTTAGAGAGTAGTCTGAAAATTAAATTTTTCGTTTTAAATGTTTTATTTCTTTTGTCACTATGTATTTATTTGTACCTAAGATGCTCTATAATTTTTAAGGTTAAAAAATGTATACAAAAACTTTTTGTGGCGCCATTCACCAGGATGTACTCATAATCAAATCGTGTTTTTAAACGCTTCACAACATCCTGCCATCGTTTTTTAACAGATAATTACTTTACATAAATCATAAATTTAATTACTTTTGAAATTTTTCAATAACAATTTCGTAGAAATGACCACGAAAGCAAATACCATCGTAGCTTAATCCCGATAGCTTTCAGTACACTCGCGAGAACTATTCGCGTGAAATTAACTATTCGTTAATTATTCGGAAGTCACGGGTTTGTATGACGGAGCCCGCGAGCGAAATTTACACTTAGAATAAGTGAGCTTAGCGCAGCTTCGGGTCGGTGCAAGCAGATTTGTCGCGAAAGTAATGGATGAGGTAGCCGGAATTTCTAATTGATAGCTCTTCGCCCTCGCGCTCTATTTGAGCGAAGTGACCTATTTTTAGGGGTGGGGGCATAAATTCAACCCTTCGAGGCTATGTGTTTTTAGGCACTTTACGCGGGGTTGACGTTTGATGAATATTCACATGGGTTACGTTTACTTTGAAGTTTTTTAATCAGGTGTGAAATATTGCGATAAGAAATTTTATTAAAATAAAATCTGCAATTTTCGTGCTAATTACTGCAAGCACACTACGGAGATATGCTATAGAGTGTAAACAATTTATTGATTGATCGGTGCAATAAGGGGATTAGCTCAAGAAATAAAAATATAACGTAAAACAAGTTTTTCTATTAAAAAATTCGAATCGTAATAGAGTTTTAAAATAGCACGAATTTAAAATAAAAAATGCAAGTAAAAAAATAGAACATTGAATTTTCTTTGACGATAATTTATTCAAGCTTTTTGATAGCAATAATCTGTTTACGGAATTTGAATCATCAATTTTAAATATCATTTGATCATTTTCTCACTTAAATTTATTTTTATCTTTTCTTGTTAAAATATTCAATTATAATAAGATTAATTAATTCGTGTTAAAAATACTTTATGAAATGGCTACCTAACGTTATTTTAAAGCTCCATAGCATATCGTAGCATAAAAAATCCACGTATTTAGGGCCTTTACATAGAAAACAAAATGAGACGTAACCACAAGAAATTACACTGTTTGTATATGTATATACAAGTGGAATAAGGTCTTATTCTTTATTCCTCGTACATATATAGGTATGCAAACAATGTAATTTAAGGTTACCAATAAGGTGACTTCTCGTCATGATGAACAGAGGTGATCTATTATTGATGCTCTTTATATTGCAACATGGCTGAGAAAAAATCGAAGTAAAAATTACTATACTGTCTAGAAAGTGAGTATAGATTGTTATACAGTGTAGTAAAATTTTCTTTAATTTAATAAATTATGCTAGACACTATTGTAAATGTTACTAGAAAGTATGGTCATTTTTTAAAATGTTTTATTATTTATCAAAATGTTAGTCTGTGGCCACTTTTCTGTACAATATTGTAATTTTTACTAAAATTGTTTTCTCAGTGCACTATTCGGTTAATAAATTACAGACGACCAAACACACAATATAGCATACCGAAGAGTCTAATCAACGAATAAAATTGAATTGCGTTCTAAGCAAAGCGCACGGACGAATTAGCCTAATCGCAGCTGAAAGCCGTAACAACACTCGACGACGGAGAAATCCAAAACGAAGGCCCGCGGATCGATGCGGACGGGGCGCAGCGTCTCCACTCAATTATCCGGCCGTCGGAGGGGGAGGAACGTCGGCGGCGAATACCGCGGCCGGGGCTCTCGAGGAAATAGTTATCGTTGCGGCCGGGTCCTCGAGGGCCGCCGCCGGAACAATCCGTCGTCGCCGGCAAAAGTTGTCCGGCCGATTGAAATGCGATACGGCCGAGACAACGAAATTAATTAGCGGCCCGCCGGCTAATATCTCGGCGGGCTGGATTCCTGCGATAATTGTTGTTTCGCGATGGAATTCCGCCGACCCACCCCGTCGCGAGACTTTTCAACGCTCGCTTTGTCTTCTCCCGTGCCTTTGCCCGTTCTGTCCGCCTCTCTTTCTACTTGAATTAGCTGTTTGCTGTGCGATGCAATTTGCATTTGGGCATTGATCTGCTATTCAGTTTTATCCTTTGTGTATCCGAGATACAATGAGATAAATCTGAGAAACAATAGCCGGATGCAGTAAGGCGATTCGAGCGAATTTTTTATTTTCTAATTTTTATCTTAACATCAAACATAAAAATATATAGGATTTAATGCTTTCTTGATGTTTTTGAGTCTCAATAGTTCGTAGGATTTTTTTGGGGGTAATAAGTTACACCAGGTTTTTCAAGTAGTTCAGTCCCTTATTACGTCAGACATTCTTTATTTCTTTTAAAGCGTAATTTTCAAATTTTTTTCATTTTAATGATTATTAACGACGATATAGTAACTTGAAAAATTTGAAAACTAGTCTATTTTAAAAATCACGATTGTACACTATTTAGATATTCTACGCTGTTTTATATCATATTGTTACTAATGGATTATCGCATGCAACATCCCAAAAATGTTTTAATTTAACGTTTCTTTTATTTTATTTTATTCTTTGGCTTATTAGATTTTCGCTTTCTTCTTGTATACTACTTGTCCACATCACGAAGGTATCTTGCATATTGTAATATACCTGTAGTATTTCATAATTGGGATCGCTGCTTATTTTAGAATTTTTCACTAGTTGTCTTATTTTAGAAGGTGATTTGTTAACAGTGTGTACGTCGTATTCGCTGAGTACTCGACCTATACGTTCTGAAAAAGAAGATGTTGATCGATTCTTAGCAGAAACAATTTCTCACCCTTTGTTTAAACAACGAAGAAAAATCATTTTACAAGCGCTCTATTCGTAAACAATTAAGTGCCTTCGTAAATTCCGGGAAATCTCTCACTCGTTACCTACCCTCGGAATAACTTCATTGGGAAGAAACGTCGGAACGAGGGTCGAACTCGCAACGATAACGACTCGGCCAATTCCGGACGGAAAGTAACGAGCGCCGGGTGTGTAACGAGGGGGACGGGCTGTAGGTGGGCAACGTCGAGGCCGAGCGGCGCGGCCTGGCCCATCGCGAGCGATTCGTCGGCGACGGGAATCGGCTGAGAAAGGTGCCGTCCGGTTGGCCCGACGCCCGCAGTTAAGACGCCGCTAGGCAGGACGATTGTCTTGGAGCGCGTTAACGGCGAGGCGAAACGACGAGATAATAATTAAGTCGGATTGCTCAGAGGAATTTCATTTTGTTAGCTCTGCTCAGTTTTATTGAAATTATTATATTTTAAAGTTTTATTATATTTTGAAGAGCAAAATTTAGTGATAGAACTTAAGTAAAAAGTGAGTTTAATTTCAAATTTGATTAGAAATTTTGTGTATTAATTGTTCAGTAAAATGTCAAATCATTATAAGTTACATTAAATTAGTCATCATTATACTGTTAAATTGTAGATTCATCAAAGAATTGAACGTTTATCTACGATTTGCATGTAACTGCAAGTCATTGTTGAATAAAAGAAATCATAAGAAAAACATTTCTTGATTATTAAAATGATTCATTCCATAAAATATTTTCACGAGGCTCATGTTAAATCTTTGTAATTAGATAGCATTACTTTAACCATCAGATGTTGTGCAAGGAGCAAATATAAGAGCATTTTACCACATATCAGTCAGATGTAGACTTACTAAGCACGTAATTACACCAGAGTTAACTAAACAGAACCAAAAATAGATTTATTTACTTTTATGCTCATTGTTTAAAAGAATTTTTAAATATTTAAACAATCTGAAAAAAAAATTATATAAGGTACATTCCAGAAAATAAATTGCTTATTAAAGGCCACCCCATTAAATATGTTTCATTTGCTCTGAAACATATTTATTAACAAGTCTCATTGAAAATAAAGCATTTTGA
>JAXIUT010000001.1:4395485-4414292 GCA_035586675.1 Eurytoma californica
ATACCGTGGTCAGTAAAATAATACAAAACGGCTACATCTTTATTCACTAAAGAGGAAGAAAGTAATCTACAAGTGTCCCCAAGACTCTAAAATTTCTCGGCTAATTTTTATCCCGAAATCAAAAGATCAAAAGAAGACAAGACTGCGAGGTACGTCATCTAGGAGGCAGCTTCCTTCAGGTCGTGGCGCAGCCTCTTGGAGCTCGGTTGAAGGGAGAAAAAAAATCGAAGTGCACCGGCGGCGGTGAGGCTGCAGCGAGGCCTCCGCGGGGTCGGCATCGCCGGCTCAGCCAATGGGCGGCCGAGCCGCGGAAGCGCAGCGGGGCTGGCGCGCACGCGCCGGGGGGCGGAGTTGCAGCCGCCGGTGTATAGATTGCAGCGCGGCCTCCTCGCCGAGTCGCCGCGATCTCGGCCCGGCCCTTACTCCCGCCGGCGCGCTTTTCTCTCGCGGACCGCCGTGGGCAAAAAAAAGAAAGTCCCGCGCCCACCGAGCTGGAATCCTTACATTCGCCTCTCCGACGTTGATGATCTTCTTAGGTCGAGGGAGATTTTCGATTGCTTTTTTTTTAAGATTGATTCGTTGGGAGGGTGAGAGAGTGTCATTTACGTGCTGACGGGCAGAAATGAATTTAATTTGAATTGCCGCTTTTGTATGGATGAAATAAAAATGTTAATGTCACTGCTGGAAATTTCAGTTTCCAGTGGCCATTAATTGGTCAAGAGTATCCGAAAAGTCGTTTCATCGATGGGGGAAAACTAGACGATGCAATATTTTTATTTATTTATTTATTTACTTGCTTAACGTTTTAATGAGTTTATAGTCGAGCCTGTTTAAGATTAAAAACAGTTATAAATAACTCGTCAGTTTATCGATGAACCAATAACAACTTAATTATACACTTATTTGATTTTTTCCACCTAGTTCATTCCACGTAAATAATTTTCAAGGCTAATAAACACATTGGTAGTTCAACGAAACCTTTTTAATATTTTTTTTCATATACAACATAGCCGATAAAAGAAATAATAAATTAATCGAAATCGCGCAACCAGTATAATGCAGCTTAAAAACCTCTATAGTCGCTGCAGCGGATCTAAATACGATTTCACCACTTCGTCAGCCCCGAATGCTGCCCGCCCCCCTTTTTCCATGGAAACGTCCCGGCGGCCGGGGCTCGCTCGGAGGAGGCGAGTCGCTTCTTGGCGCGCGCGTATATACACGTGTTGCTGGAATTCACGCACCGTCGAGCCATAATGCACGCGGCGATGAATTCTGTGGGGGAGAGAACCAAGGCGCCGCGGCATTTATTATTACGCCGATGCGCGCTCGTGGTGCTGCGTATTTTTTTTTTTTTTTTTTTAAATTATTTTTAGACCGCGCGAATATTGAATTTTCTTGATTTTCACCGAGTTCGGCCTTTTAAGGGCGACGAATAAATTTGCTTTTCGGTTGAGGATGCGGGAGGTCGAATTTGAGAAGTTTCGCGAATTGAAAAGGTCTTTTTTTAATGTACCTTTAGTGATATATTAAATGTATTGCAATATTTTTAAATCTAAAAGAAAATTATTGTAAAATTTATTGCGTTAGTCAAGAAATTAGACAATAAGCATTATATAAGATGAGGTAATAATGTTTTTCCACATAAAACACTATGATACACTGATCTTTATTTTTCACTTTTTGGCAAAAAAAATGTAATACAACTTAATAATTATATAGTTAACGTTCACTACAAAATTAGTAAGTAACAAAATTTCGCAATAGTCTCTTGCTATACAATAACAGTAAAAAATGTTGTTATTGTGTTATGAAAAAATGAATTTTCTAGTTCGAAGTCACATATATAAGCTATTTTAAAAAACATTATGAGAAGAAAAAACTTTTTTTTCAAAGTTAAAATTATGCCAAGATTAAATGACTATTCAAATGCAAAAAATAATTTTCTGATTCAATGCAAATAAATGTAGTATCCAAAATACTCCGCAGCGTTAGCAGCCGAAAAATAGAAAAGAAATTAGCTATCGGGCAATGTAACGACGTGATACATAAATATTTCGAGTTTCCGCGTCGGTAAACCCAGAGGTGAAACGAGAGTCCGACGAGTGGAAATCCGCACACGTCCGACGCGTTGCGTGGGTCGAGCAAAAAGAAGCTCGGATCCGCGACGTCGACGGGGAGGACGGGAAAAAAAGGGATGGTAGGACACATACGTGCGCGCGCGCGCATGGGGGAGGAGACGCGGAAAAAAGGAGCGAGACGTCCGGCATGGCCGGAAGATTGATTTACATTCTATTATGCAGCGGTGGCTCGCGAGGTACCGACCGGTTACGGTTTCGCCGACGAGTCGAGGAAAATCTGGGGCTTTCTTTTATTTAACCGCTACAGCTTTACCTTTAGTGAAGGAGGATGACAATGTATCAGCATGTGCAAAATCGTGGAAAACTCTTGCTGTTTTTTAGAACTTATAAAAATGTAGAATTTTAAATAAAAATTAACCCAGAGAAAAGTAAGGGTATGATTAGCTAACATAAGTAGAAATAAGAAGTATTATATTAGAAAAAATAACTTTTTCGATATTTTATTTTTAATACTTTTTCTTACACGTATGTCTATTATTATTTCAGTTATAAAATTTTACATAAACTCTTCAAAATATTTTATATTGTTCATTTCAACCAGTAATTACTCTAGATGTTTTTAATAATTTTAATTTGAACAGTATATTTATTTATTATACAAATTTAATAAAAGCAATCGTGTTCGTTTGATTCGTAAATAAATGAATAATAAATAAAATAATAAAATTCGTAAATAAATAAAATACGAATATAAAATGGAATTAGATTAAGAATTATTAATGTTTTATTCAAATATACCTGATAAAAGCATTTTTTCTTTCATACATTAAAACAAAAAGCAAAATTTGTTAATAAAATGAAGTAGTAAAGTACATTTTTCGATATTCAATTTTTTTTTTAAATATAATACACAGTAGAGTATTTGCATTCAAAATTCACGTCAGAAGATAAAAGTGTGACGATCTTTCGGCGCAAACAGCAAGAAGACACAGGAAAATAATAAATGGAAATAACCCGCATAAATTTATTGCGAGCGAAGGCAAAAATTCATTATAAGCCAATCAATATACGCGAGAAGCGCGCATACCGATGCGACCCGGCGCCGAGATTTTAAAATCTCTTCCCATTCAAATGCAAATTTCGCTAATAAGAAACTTGCTTTTCCAGAAAGCTAATCATCGAAAAAACAAAATCGATCAGGAAATTGCCACGGGAATACAAGTACACAGTTTAGAATACTCCGGAGAGCATGGCAGAACAAGGGATAGAATTTTATAGAAGAAAAAAAATAGGCGAGGAATTAGACATAGTGAAGTTTACTTTGTAAAATAAGAAATATGATGTTTTCTGATGGAAATATTATCTTATCAAAAATAAATATTTTTTGATCCGAACACCTAAAATCTATGGTTCTTCGAACACAACTAGTCAAATCTTTCGTCTTTTGTGCAGCTAAAACAAACTCGGAATCAATTTCGCATTGACTCGCTTTGCTCCGCAAATAAAAATCTCATAATTCGCATTAATAAAATCGATGGGGAAAAGAGGGAGGAAAAATGTGGGGATAAAAAAATAATGGGAACAGGAGAGAAAATACAGGAGTCTAAGTAGATAAGTAAAAAGGAAAGGCGAAGAAATACAGAGGACCTGAAGCGGGAGGGGAGAAGATATAGCGGAGGGGAGAAAGGATAAAGGTCTCGGGGCGGCGATCATACCGGTTTTTGCGGATTTAATAACTTGGAGTTTAATTAACTACTGAAAGTCGTGATCGATTCCCGGGGAGTGCTTTTTCCCGGAGACTTTCTTTCCCGCACTCTATACGGCGTTTCCACTCTGTCCCCGCCTTTTTCCCTTTTGCGTATCTCTCACTTCTTTTTTTCTTCTTTTTTGAACGAAAAAAGAGAGAGGAAAGCCTTGCAAGCTCTACTTGTGAGTATACAAGTACATTGGATTTTGATGAATTTTAAACTTTATATAATTTAAATTTCTATTTCTATACATGTCGAAGAATCAACTACAAATCAGGGATCAATAAATTAATCGTAAGCATTTATTTAATTAACTTTTACTCTAAAAATATGGTGTAAATTTTTCTGTTTTAAAAGTTTTAGGAAAAGAAATGTAATCAATTGACATTTATTTTAATGAAAACAAGACTGTACTGATGCTAAAATTGCGATCACATATTAAACATTGTAATACGACAAATGTGTTATGAAAGTTGAGCAATGCATTATGGAGAATGTTAAAAATTCTTCCAAAGCGAGCAATTCGAAAAATCCGGATAAACCTTACCGCAAAAATTGAAGCCCTTTAAATCCATTACAAGGATGAGCAGTATGTATCCAGGATCAAAAGCTTGAAATTCCAAAGAAGGCAAAAGATCGAATGTGGTTGCTAGAAAATTGAGATTGCGCTTTATATTTCCAAATCGATTTATGTGTAAATTTTTACAGAAAAAGATCATCCAATTATTACGTAATTCAATATACGATGCAGTCAAAGAATATTGAGAAATAAAACGACGGTGACGTCAGGAAAAAAAACAGTTGATTGCAGTGGAAAACTGTCCCCGGAAGATACTCGGGATTAGTTTAAAATTTATAACGAGTTAAGCAAGAGGGCACACACACGAGGGTCCGAGGTACATCATGTCGGCCGAGTGACGACGGTTCGGTTCGCACTGCAAACAGCCTGGGCCGAACAATTTGTCATGCTTTGTCGACGCCTCGCGCGACAACTCCGCTGAATGCGGCAAACACTTGGCTTGAACAAATTACTCCACCGGAATTTTCACTCGCCTTCATAAAGCGACTAAATTCAAACTGGTATTCTTCCTCAACAATTGAAATTGGTTACGTTACAAACAGTCTATTTTATTGTCCGTTCAAAATTATTTAGTTTACAAAAGTTAATGTAAACGTAACGTTGGATAAATATTCGAGCTTTTATGATTTTTTGCTGTAATTTTAAGGAAGTACTTTGAAGCTATAAGAAAGGAGTTGTGTTATTTATAAATAATTACAAATTGATTTACATTGGCAATTGTTTTTCGAGGTTTAAATTACACATGACTGTAAAAATAACGACATAAAGTAGCAAACAATTTGATTCTTGCATCGAGTTTTTAAACCATTTTTATTAAATCAAAAAATTGTAGGTCATTGATTATAGTTCATCGTAGTACCTGCATTTTTAACTTATACACTTTCTAAATTTTATCTAGTGCGATTCACTGAATTTCAATAAAAATTCCGTCGTTATTTACGTTCAGTGACACTATTCTGACTGTGAACCAGTGAAGCTTTCCTATAAAATTCAGTGATTTTCAGTTCTCAAATTTTGGTATTTTACAATACGCTTAATTCGCTCTCAGCTGCGATCGCTTCTGCGCTTTCCTTGCGTTCACCCCTGCCGAAGCAGGAGAACGAAGCCGTTTTAATTACCGTAGCAGTCTATGCACCTGTAGCCCCGGTCTCCTTCGTCTTCGGCATTTGTCTCCGCCTGGGAATTTATTCCCACTCGCGGCGCCGCGCTTCGAGGAGGAAAGAAACACAAAGGCGAATAAGACGCTGGTGTCTCTCGCAGACGCTGCTCAATCGTCATGTTTCTGTCGTGAATATTAATTATTCCGGCTATGTCGATGATACTCAAGACGGTGAATTATGCAGTCCTCCCAGCGGCACAAAGAAGCAGAGTTTCGGATTCTCGATCGGCGAAGGCTCGGAGCTCGATATTTTAGAGGCTCCGCGGGGATAAAAGGGGGAATAAGGCCAAGAAGGAGGCGGAGGAGACGTTTCTTTGTCTCGCCGCGACGGTAATTCGATTGGAGCTATTCTTTTAACTGATTGAGGAAAATGAGAGTTAAAGGCCGTCGTACCTTGATAGACTCGATCCTTTTCCGAGTCCCATCCCTTCTCCACCCGGCGTCTTCAAGCAGTCTTGATTATTTCGATTTCGGGGAGGCTGTCCGATCTCGAGCTGATTACATTTTCATTTGAATTTTCGAGCGTCGAGATACGTTCGGAGTAGATATTATCGGTTAATGGGTCTATTGTGTTGGTCCTGAGTGATTTTGGCATTTAGGGGGAGATCTGGCGAGCCGTAATAGTCCTGACACCGTTTTACTTCTCGGAGAATCTTCATTCACTCTCCATAATTCTTTTATCGATTTTCTAATTTCTTCATTATCATACAAAAGTTATATAAAAGAAGATAAGTACTTTAATTGTGCGCAGTTCGAGAAATCAGTTTATCTGTTTTATAAAAAAGCGACTACAATTGATATGCACTGGTTTAATGACATATTCAAAAATCTATTTTATTGTGAATTATAAAATTATTGACTGAAGTAAAGCATAACATGTGATAAGCTGAAATCAGTATTTCTTTTTAAAATTACTGGCTGAAGTAAAGAATAAAAAGCAGAAAGCATAAAGTATAACAGATTTTTATGTCGTGCATTTGCAATGCAAGCTTGTATTGTTTGAAAAATTTTAATTTGAAATAATAACTAAAATATAGGTGATCCTTAAATGTCCTATTTTTAATCACATTTATCACGGCATAGATCAATAGAATTAAAAGTGTATAAGAATGATTCTCCGAATTGATACAATGCAATAACTAACATTCAGCGAAATCCAACGATTTAACTTTTAATCAAATGTGCGTGTAGATGTGATATGTGTGTGTGTGCGTGTGTCTGCTTGTCTGTCGAGCACCACCGAAAAAAAGAAAAAAAAGATGAGCATAATCTCGAGAAAACGAAGACAAAGCAATCAGAATCAATCGTGGCATCCGACCTTGTGGAAAAAGGCGCAATAAAGGGTCCGGCATCTGTATAAATTAGCGGCCGCGGAAAGGGTGTCGTCGCCCTCTGCTATGCGTCTTCCGAGTGTCGTCGAATAATCAAGACTAACAGCCGCAAGAGCGCTGATCCTAGCGTGGGCCCTCCTTCGCACTATCAGGATTTATGTCACAATAACGTCACTTTGGCCTCCCGTCGGCGGGCTTTTCGCCTTTCTTTGCGGCCGTCGCCGGCAGGACCCGAGACGCGCGAAGATGAGATTCTGTAATAGAGGTGTCAGCGGCCCCTGGGCGCGAGTTGAGATGCAGATGTCTATATGGTTGAGGATGTATTTATGGATTTCCTTGTTTTGCTAAAGGACGAATGGCGCACACACGTTTTCTGTACAGAGAAAATCGACGGCTCAGGGAATAACTAATATTTGTTTACGTAGGACTAAAACAAGAGGAATAAACGATAACACCGCAAGTATACAAATGTGCTATTGAGGGCGATAAAATTAAAAAGATTGCCATCAAAAGGTGCTTCGTGAATATTCATCACACTAAGGATTTTGATAACTATGCATTCACTTCTCGGTAGATTCCCAGTATATTTCCGAAAATTTAAAATTACTTCATTAAGTTTGCATTCAAATACGAGATTAAATCTAATTGCAAACTTGATATACAAGTCGGATTAAAAAAAAAGAAACAATTTTTTCCACTTTCCAATACGAACTAAACGGGAATTTACTCACAATTTAAAATCTAATTTTATAAGTTCATATGAACCGTGCTTTAAAGGCGCAAGAGAACACGAGCCGGAAAATCCGCGGCATTAAAACATTCAAAAATCCGAAAGCGGGTTACAACAATTTCCATAATGAATTCCCGTCGCATAATGTAAGCGAAAACGGCGAAGACCGTCACTCAAACTCCCGCCTCATAATGCAGCGGCCCGATGATTTGCGCTCGCTCGTATAATTATATTTCCCAGGCGCGCGCGCGCGATGAAACGCGCCCCCGCGGGGCCGACTGATTTAGGCGTGTATGTACAAGGGGGGGGGGGGAGGGACCCGAATCCAACGGCCGGAGGAGCGGCGTAGGGGTCGGAGGGTTGAAGAATGCGGAGAATGCCGCGCAATCAGAGTTGATTGTCGCGTAAGTGTTGCGCTGTCACGGCGCGTATTGTCGTATTGATTAGATTGCCGGAGGAATGCAGGCGCCCTGGACGTGGCTTTAGATTGATTCTTGGTCGGATTTTGTGTGAGCCGTCGGGTAATGAGTTGGGAGACGTTCGAGGTTAGTTTGCGTGAGAGTGTCCCCGTAGGACTTTGACAACAGCTCGTGGGATATCGCTTCATTCGACGCTGCGAGGCCGTGTCTACTTGTGGGTTTTAGAACTTTCATTTCTTTTAAACTGTTCCCTTACATTCGTGCGCTTGTAAACTTGTGCAAAATTTTAAATCGTCTCTTTAACGTATAGTTTGACGTTTAGAAAACTCACTAGTGTTTCTTGTTCTCTGTTCAATTAAGTTTTGATCAATTAGTTTTTAATCAATCAAATTCTTTCTAAAAATGTATAAAATTTTCTATTCGATTTTAAAAAGCTTCATATTTTATGAAAAATTTAAATAAATATTAATTATGTAGTAATAAATAAATCGTCAACTGGAACCAGTCCTTGACATGACTTTAAGTTCGCCTACATTTAATTGCTTTTTGTGTTTTCGAAAATAGAAGTGAAAGGATAAAGGAAAAGTTAGCGAGTTTGGCAAAACGCTATCAAAGTAATCAAACTGGTTGGTTACAACAAGAATCATCGGAGGAATTCGTCACCTCCGGTGGGTAGAGAACAACTAGTAAATAGAAACATCTGTTAGGGCTTTGGCGTTGCGGCCGAGGGGCAAGCGCAATTTCGCCCTTCACGGTAATCCTCCTTGGTTCGCCGAACTTTTCGTATAAAGCTCCGGGAATTGAGATAATCTCGCGACACACAGCGACTTCCTAATCCACGCCAGGGTTAATGGCGGACTTCGATGCCACCCGATTCGTTGTTACTCACTAAGTTTTTTCCCTTTTTTTATCACAGCCTTTTTGTACCCTTAACAAATTATGGTCTTAAGATATATTTATTATTCTCAGTTATCAAAAATTCAAAAGTAATATATTTGTTGTACAATTTCTAAGCATAATAATTCTTCTAACTGATTAAAATTAAGACATTTTGATAGATGATAGTTTAATCTCTCATGAGACTATATGGTTTAGGTATTCATTCGTCGGACGTCAAATAAATAAATTAATTGAACCTATAGTTCGTGAGTGATCATTCGAGTCACAGTTCCTATAAACGTTCTAGACTCTTCGCAATTAAAAAAAATGTTGGATAAAGTTGGATAGACTAACAGTGTAGTGTAATAATACACAATTTCCTTAAAAAACTATAAAATCTAGTAATAAAATAATTGGTATATGCATCTTCTCATTTTTCCCTCGCGTATAGACAAATATTCTCAAAAAGAAAGAAGATAACAAGACGTAAAAGATAGCAAAGGAGAAGGGGCAGTGCAGATATTGCCGAGGTAAAAAAAAAAAAAAAAAAAGAAAAGAAAAATTCCTGGCGGTAGAAAGATAGAATGCGAAAAAAAAGTCCAGCAAAGAGTGGAAGCGAGAAAAGAGAAAGGGAGAGAGAGAGAGAGAGAGAGAGAGAGAGAGAGAGAGACGGGGAGAGGGAGTCGAAGCATAAGTCTCTTCATCTCGGGGGGCTGTCGGATCCGAGGACTCGGGGGATTTGCAGTTATTAGCTTCCGCTTTTCCTTCGTTCCGCCAATATTCCGCAAGGCCTGGGAGGAGGCAGTTTCGCGCTCATCTACATAGCCACGGTCACTCGCGTATTCCGACGGGAGTCTGATGAATAACCGGCCCATCGATACCGACGCGTCTACCCCGTCCCCCCCCCCCCTCCTGCCAACTTCCTCTCTTATTCTTACTTCGCTTCTTCTTATAGCCTCGATTTGTCTTTTCTCCGTCTTTGTTGCTCGAGCACGGCGCTACTTTAATATCGCGTCTCGTTGGCGCTTGAGAGGCTTGTTTTACTCGGTTAAAAAAATCCATATTTTTTATCTTCAATTTATTTGCTATTTACTGGGTTCTTCGAGAATTCTTAAGTGTAATATTTATATTGTTGTTCTTTATTCATTATAAGCCATTAAAATATTTATTTTTTAAAATGTACATTCTAAATATCATAAAAGCTTGAATTTTAAGTTAAAATGTTTAATTTTTAAGTAACCATATAGTCGCATTATCAGATTACAGCTGGGAAATGTATATCCAATGTAAAATATCGAAATAATTATTAAAATACACATACACGAGACGGTGAATTTCTTTCCATTACAGGCTGACTTCACCTTTCTCTTGTTCATTTTTTTCGGGATCTCTATAGCAATAAGACTCTCGTCTGATCGCCGTTACGAGGTATATACTTATAGGACTTGGACGGAGGAAAGCACCAATCGATCATTGCGCGCGCAAGAGCCAAGGCGGATACCCCGCGGAAGGGGGGTAAGGGTAAGGGAGCTTTACGATCGCCTTACTAAAAGTGCAATTGCTAAGTGCGACTTTACGGTCGCTGCGTTTATTTTGCTTACTCATCGTTTTGACTACCATCGCCAGCGCGGATTCGCACGAAATAGGCGTTTAAAGCGATTCTATTTTCCCGCAATTAATTAATCACTATTTGTATTCAGAGCAATGTAGTCTTTACGAGTGGAAATAGATTTTTATGTACTTTCGTTGTTTTCTTCTTTATTAGCGAAAATTTTAATTATTACAGCTATTTAGGCGTTATTTCAGGAATAATCCTCGCGGATTTTAGGCCATCTTCATTAAAAACAAATGGGCAAATCATCATTTTTTATTCTTGCATGATTTAATCAATATTAACGTAAATTAGAAGTTAGGTATAATTTATCAATATTAATCTGCATTCAATTTGTATTTTTCTTTATTCGCTTGGACTACGGTATTTGCTATGATTGTAAATAGATGCGCTGGTTTAATTAAATGAGATAATTCGCATTTCATTTACAGCCGGCATGGAATCTATATATATTTGTAAATACAAGTTCAAACATTATATGGAATCATTGTTTGACCATGCGTAATATAATTTTTCTGAAAATAATGGTAATAATAGTAACAAACAATAACAATAATAAAATATGTGAAGATGTTAACAGTATAATATAAAAGTTTATTTTTTAAATAAAATAACTATTTAACCTCAACATTCAAAGAAATTAGTACGCACTCGCCTCGAAGAAATAAAAAATATCAAAATTGACGTTTATCACAGCGTTCATAATCATTAAAATGTTAGGCATCAGCATTAATGGATCGTGCGCAGCGGTGAAAATCATCGAGAACTCGAGTGCTCAGATGATACGTGAAAAAGTCATTATGAGTTCGCGTTGCGGAAAATTTATGCATTTCAAACGGTTTGCATACGCGGCGTTAAAAAGATGACGCGATAAAAGCATAAAGCATCATTATTTATTATGTCGTAGCCGAATTCAAAATTATTTAGCCGATTTGTTCGAAGCGTTACTTTTTTAGGCTGATTAATGTTCGGACTTATACGATTATTTTTATTGAACATCTTTACTTGTTTTTGTTAATTTGTTGAAACAATTTTAATTTTATTTTTGAAATTATTAGTGTAATCATACAAAAATGATCGTGATTTTATCGATCACTTCAGATATCTTTCTTTTATGAAAAATATTCACTTGCTTTTTTAAAATATTCTCATTTCTCATATTTCTCGCATGGGCTGACCGCAAACTGATCTGCTTCACTTGAATTTCATATTCCCCGCCTACTCTTCTTATTGCCTTAGACTTATACTTTTTTTATTCTTTTAATAATTTTGAATTTAGTTTAAAAGGGGGCTTATTTTTTATTGAAGTAATTTTTTTTAATCGTCGCACATGTCTACTATCTTCTTTTTAGTACGAACATACATAGACATGAAGGACAGAAAATCGATTTTCACTTGAAATGCTTTACTGTTTTGTGAGAAAATTTGGGCTATGGAAATTGTGGTAAGTGAATTCTACGTATTTCTTGCAGAAAATAGTATTAAAATATTTTTCTTTAAATTTGCAATAGAAATGTATGGATTTATCAATTTAATTTTTCTGCAACATATGTAAATATTTATTTATCGATGTGAATAAAAAGAAGCGGCAACATTACAATAAATTAATCTTTAAATCAATATTAATAGATTTAATTCATGAAAATAAAAATTTTAAATATTTCGAAATGGTTTATGTATTTACTTCTTTATTAGCACTTTAAAGAAGCTTATTTTACGTTTTTATTAATTTAAAACGTTATAGTTTTTATAGCAAATAAACCATTTCTAAAAATTCATCCTCAATAATTAGGCTTTCCATATCGCCCTTTACTCGCCAAATATTCAACGTACTTTCGCAAAGTATAACTCAATAGTCGATCGCCGTAAAGCTCGATCTCCTTCACTGCTAACCTGAAGAGCGGAGGAGGAAAAGCGGAACTTCGGGAAAAGCTCGATCGAAGAGAGAGAAGTGGAGAGAAACGGGGCGGCGAGTGAAAAGAAAGGCAGACCGGCGAAATTACCAAGTGGAGAAGGAATGACCGGGGGCGAGGGAGAAGGCGAACCGGTAGACGTCATTCGAGGGCGAACGACGGCAATGACTATGAAATCGAATGGCTCGGGGCGCGCGCGCGACTCGCCGCACCCGCCTTCGCGAAACGACTCCACATAGCGAAAAGTTTGTTGTTCGCGACGACCAAAATCTTTCTCAAACTTCGTATTTTTTTTTTTTTTTTTTGTATTCCGCTCCGCGCGGCAGCAGCTTCGGATCGGCGAACCTCCGGATACTTTATATTTCGCCTTGTTACGCTTTCGCGACAATTTTTTTCGGCTCAGTTGTCGCTCGGCTGCGCGTGCACGAACGTAGTCCGCGCGGCCAAAGTGAAAGTTGGTAATTTCAGTTGGCAAATCTTTCGCCGAGTTTAATTCCAAATTTTTTCCGAAGTTTGCCGAGCGAAGCGGCGGTCGCGTTTAGCATCCTGCCGGCGTAGTTATCGAACTGGATCGAATGGAAAATACTAACAAGGTCCACGGTCTACGGATCGCAAAAATTAATTTTTCAAATTTATTTAATATTTTTAAATTTCGCACTCAATTGGGTTTAATCAAATGCGCTAATCAATTTCACTACGACAACTGACATCATTATTATTATTTAATTCAAAAGAAATTAACGAAAAAAAGCATTATTATGCGTGTTTACATAGATAGCCAACACCACCAGGAGAAAAAATTGCGAACTTCGAGCAACTTAGCCGAATCTCTCAATTACAAACATGCCGAGCTCTGTAGACGCGGAAAATTCAAATTTCCCGGCGGCGCGTCTCGAAACGTCAACAAAAACAGTGGGCCGCACACCCCCGTGGCACACTAGCTTGTTTATTTGCGCAAGACTAGGCGGTCCTCCACGCGAGTTCGTCGCAAAGGTCAGGCGACGACGGCGCGCATAATCAAGGAATCTCCGGGCTCTCCGCCCCCCGGTAATCGGCGCAAATATGCGCCCCGACCCGGGGGATTCCCACGGCCCGCCGAATTTGATTTGCAAATACGCTTCGCGGTCCGGCACTTCCTCGAGGATATCGCCTCCCGCGGGGGCGTCAACCCCCCTCCCTGCCACGCCAAGAGCGCGCGTGTATCTTAGACGCGCGCATACATATGTATTCGCGGACCGGCTGTCTCGCGCGCGAGCGTCCCAGCCGACGCGGACGCGCAGAGTCTGAGAGAGCGGCCGGCTTATTACTCGTGGATGAGGCGTCCGCATGCGACCACGTCCGCCCCGATCTTAGCCTGCATTTGAGCGACGAGCTTACTCGTACGTAGCTGTACCGAGGGAGACTTAAAAATTTACTTAAGTTTTTTTCTAGTTTTATTTATTTTGTATTTTGAAGCAGAAGCGGTGGGCAAGAAGATAGAGTCATTTTTATTAAGTTTGTGCATGGTTTTATCCTTCTGGTAATTTGGAGTTAAAATGGTGATTAAGTTGATGTTATTAATGAGATCATGATGTACTGCTAATATGTAAATCACGAATTAATTTGATCCACACATTTTTGTATTTATAAAATGTAAGTTACTTTGTTTTGAGTAATTTTAAGTTACTATATTTTCATAGATTTCGCATACTTTTTATTTTATATTTTTTATTGCAATCTTTTTCATTAAGAATTTTATCATTGCTATTAACTCAATCAAATGTTTATAATTATAACAGATTATACTTTCTTTCTTTATTGTATATTTCATTACAAGGTCACTGTCCGCAAATTTCTATAAATAAATAAATGAATAAATTATATGAAAAGGATAAAAATTATCAAAATTAAATAAATGTCCTTATATATTTTAATAACTTAATACTTAATGAAATACGTGACTTTTCTTTAAGAAACCCAAAAAAATCGAATCAAACGTAGGAAAAAAAGTTTTCGAAAATAAACGGAACTCAATGTGTAATCCATGCCTGTGTCAAGCCAGACTGAACTCCAACTCTCCATTTCCACTTCAAAGAATCCTACTAGTATAAGTAAACTGTCCGCCTGTTTCCCTTCGCTTTTTCATCCCGTATTCGTCCCACACTTTCCGGACACTTGCTGTTTGTCCAGGACCAGCTTCTTGTTGTAACAGAGCGAGTCTCCCATGAGATTAGGAAAACTGTCTTTTGCCCTCTCTCTCTCTCTCTCTCTCCCGCCTCTCGCAGGGACATGAATTTTAATTCTTTCGACCGCACTTGTCTTTTCGCTCCTCCCCCCGGCCGTTCCTTTTTTTTCCCGTCGCGTAACAAGCGACCAAAGTTTTTTGACGAAAAATTAAAAGTTCCGCCGCGGGGGCGACCCCCTAATGCCTCCTAAAGTAATTACCCGAGCTTCGGGCGAAGTAGCGGTGGAAAAGAAGAATGAAGGAAAGATTGAAAGAGATGGCGCAAAAAGAAAGTCCGGAGGGCCGGAGATAAGTGATAAAAGTCGAGGGTTTGTTTAGAACATTTACCAAAGGGGCCAATAAGTCCTTGCCTCGCTCCTTTCTCTCCCGTTTTTCACCAATCGACTTTTTTCCCACGGTTTATCTTTCGACGGAATGGCCGCGGATACGCCGCGTCTTGCGGCCCGAAATAACGAGCTAATTTACGATTATTTTAAGTGCGTTGGGTAATTATTCCGTAACAATTTGTTTTTATTTATTAATTAAAAAAAATATTATTACGCTATTAATTCAAATATTTAAAAAGTTCCCTAAAATTAAAAGAATTAAAAGTACTTCTAAATTCTGAATTTATTGACTATTATTATAATTCTAAATTTACTGATATTGTATTTTATTGAATTCGAAGAAATAAATGACAATATAGGTACTAATGGACGAATATTACCACTGCATTTCATTTATAATTGCTCATCATATAAAAAAGAATTTGTAAAAAGATCCAACGAATTTGAAGCTCCTAATATTGACATGACGTAAAAAATGAAACTAGCAGTATTTCCAAAATATGGCTTTCAATAAGAAAGGTTTTGAGAAAAAGAAGCTGCAAGATCCCGGAAAAGGGACGAATCTGAAAAAGCAAATCTCGTCGCGAAAGAAGAGCAAGAAAAATATCGCTCGCCACGCGAAAGACTTTTGATGTCGGGGAAAAGAGCGTCCCGCGGGGAGGGTGGGGAGGCAATCCGAGCGGCGCAGGGAAAACAGGGCTGAGTGCGTCGGCGAATTTGCAAGCCAGATTGAAATTTTGAATTTTAAATTCAGCGCGCGGGCACGAGGGCTTAAAAAGCACGGAGGGGACAGCCCTGGTGGTGGTGGGACGAGGGAGGGGGAGGTGGAGGCCACGCTAATTGCCGGATAATTCCGCGGAGTCGCGAAATGAGCTTGTTACCCCCCCGACGAGCGACCCCCGCGAGAATTTGATGACGCGGAAGTTCGCGACGATTCTTAACTCGGGTCGCCTCCTATCCCCCTTTTTTTTTCTTCGAGTTAGCTTTTCAATTTTACAGCTCTGATGCAATTTCGTCGGCGGCGAAGAACTTTATCACGGCGGTGATTATTTCGCGGTCGGCGACGACGGCTACGAGTTGATTTTTGAAGTTTATGCGATTAGACTTGGGAACTGGTTGCATTTAAATTTGTTAGTTTTCATTTTGGGAATATTAGCGCGTTCCTACCAAACTTCGCAAGTACATTAATTTGTCGTTGCGCAACAATTTTTCTTAGTCTGACCAATTTTTTCTTTTACTACTTAATTCATTAGAGTAACGATTAACAATTAATGAGTAATTTAAAGATGAATCAACATATTGTATTCAATAATTGAATTAAAACAATAAAAGATTGACAATAAAATTAAAAAATTGGCTTGGAGAATTCAGAATACGTATTAGAAGCCTTAAGGGAGTGTGGGACATTTAAGAATTAACGGTGAGAAAATTATTATGTTGGGTAAACTGCAAGATATATACACATACAAGACTCTGTTAAATTTTTGAGAGCTGGGTTTGGTTTTGAAGGAAGTTATTAATATTTTCCGATTAATACATTTAACACTGGATCTTATGGGAGTTCGAGTTTATTTACTTACTACAAAGTAAATGACGATCAAATTTTGATGAAAATTTTTTTGAGACAGGCTTGACTTATTAGAATTATTTATTGAAAACAAAGTATGAAGGTTAAGTCTAATACAAGGAAAAAAATAAGTAAATTGAACATAACCTAGTAAGATTAGAATCGTCGTCGATCACTCGAACGTGCGAGTGAGACAGAGCGAGTGTCACTCTGTGTTTGGGCATATATGTACTCAGGGGTATATGTGTGTTAGTGTATAGTCGTTGTTTTAACTTGCTCAGTTAGTCCCATACTCCCTTAATTAACATAGCGTACACATTCAATAAAGGAAGCTAGTAAAGTGGCAGCCCTAACCAAATTGAAAAACACTCAGGAAAATTACTTCCTCTAGGAATGAAAAATAAAGGGGTCTCGGACTCGTGGTTATTTTCGTTCGTTCGTCCCAATAATAATCGAAAAAAAGAAACGATTACACCAGGAGCAAAGCAGACGCGAACGCATCTGCCCACTTTCCCAAATAAGTCCGGGGACAGCGAATAAAAGATACAGTAGAAAGAGGAAGATTGGGGAGAGAGAAGAAAAGGACAAAAATAATGACAAAATTTGTCCGGATCATTGGCCGATTTTCATTTCAGTCCATTTCGTTGATTAATGTAGATGCGACAAGTAGAAATTGTACTGGGCATGTGACATCTAATTTTACCCTGTACATTCTTTTTTCAGAAATGCTTCTTTTTATTATTTTATATATTGCACCTTTACCCACTTAACAAGTATAATACTCGCAACAAAATTATAAACAAAAATTTTATTAACTATTTATACTGGTATGAATAAGCAAACCCCTGAAAAAGCTCAAGTTAACTTCGTAGAAAAGTTAAGAAAGAAAAGAATATGTGTTATGTACCGTTTAGAAAACCATTTAAGCTAGGTTTTTCTGCTTAAACCCTTAAATTGATCTAGAGGACAGCAATCTTACACATATTATAACAAAAAAATGTACCGTGTGTACAACGTATGCTCGAAAAAGTTTCCGAAACTTTCTTGTAGAACCAACTCGTGATTCTCTACGTTTTTGCTCAAATAATTACCTTTTTACAAAAAGCTTTAAGATAGTGGATATTTTTACCTTTTCTTTTCAACGTCTATTACCCTAATCACATCATCAGCCAACCAATCTCCTTAGCTTTGAACTCCGCACCTCTTATCGTTTCGAAAACTCTAAAGTCAAATTAGCGCTCCTTACAACTACGTTTCAACATCCTACCCGTTTTCAATTCCGTGCTTTTCCTTTTATCCCAGTGAAAACTGCAGGCGTCGCCTAATGTTAACAAGCTCCGCTGCTCCCCACCTTGAACTCGTGGTTCATTTGTTTCCACTCTTGCCCCTCTTCCTTTTTTTTTCCTACCTCCGCGCCCGGAATGATTTCGCACGAGTATACGTATATACAACTCGTTATTTCGCTTTGTTCTTTGAATTGGATCTTTTCCATTAGCAATCATAGCAGCGTTCTTTGCCGCGCGAACTTAAAGAGAGATTCAAAAGAGAGAAATGCAAAAGGTGAGAAAAACGCAGACCGCACTGTACAAACAAAGAAGCCAGTCCTCCGCTATTCTTTAACGTTATTCTTAAAAATTTTCTATACTACCAGATCTACTTCTGTAACTTTTAGTTATAAGCACTGTGAAAATGCATTATAACATTTTCTGTTACCTTTGTACACATTAGCAACGGGTCATTGCGTTTAAAAAACATTTCATGAATTACGATAGGTACTTTATGGAATAAAGTTGAATTATTGCAATATATTCAGTTGATTTTGTCTGTCCACTTCGCTGGAAATAAGTTGAAAAGAAACATGAGTCCGCGCCGCGGAAAAATCCAAGTCGAAGGACTTCAAGATCGTGAAGATTCGAGAAATGCGGACGAGCTTGGTTATTGAGGCTCCCGTTTGCGTAAGTTATTCGTATGGGAAGGCCTCGCTCTTGTTTCTCATTCGTCGCTAATTTCCATTTTTATTACAAATTGAATTGCGATTTCCCAAGAGGCCCCTCCCAATCGACCCTTACTGTGAATAGCGGGTCATCCGGTATTTATTTACCTTATTTGACCGGATGAAAGGAATAAGCCGCGATTGACACTTACCTGAAACAGAAAAAATTATAAAGATTAGTACTGACTATTTGGAAATCAGGACAGTATTAATTTTAGTATATTTGTTTTTGTTTTTTAGTGTTACGA
>JAXIUT010000001.1:4438223-4454830 GCA_035586675.1 Eurytoma californica
CGAGCTTTCCGCGCCCATCGACTGAATAAACCAGAATTTACCAAAGTTGAAAGCGTGAGAGATATTTAATTTTTAACGTGCTGTCTTTCTGTAATATCATTTTAAAGTAATCTTGATTCTTTTTCCATCGAATTCTAGTAGTTCATATTGACCTTGAAAAAGAATGTAATTTATAAAAAGTTAAGAAATGTTTAATTATTTATTTATTTAAATATGGTATTTAAATTGCTAATAAAGGCTTTAGAATTTAAGTATATTAGGTATGCATTTTATACAATTCATTGAGGATGATTCTCCGTGTTAGACAATACCTTTTAATCAATGGGTAAGGTGATATCTTGCAATTTAAAATTCTAGTCCCGTCCTAAAATAAAATAATCTGTCATTTTAACAAAAAGCTTAATTTTATCGAAAAATTAAAGTCTTAATTTTATACCTTATCCACGGAGTTTACTAAAAAAATACAGAACGTTTTCAAATAATCACTGATATATTGCACTTGGTAATCCTTTAAAATTGATTTAACCTTTTTGCATTTAAATAATTAATATTAAAATTTACAATTTTAAAATAGTAGTTAAAACGACTAGAAAAAAAATTCTAAATAAAAAAAAGTTATCCCTAGATAAAATCAATGTTTGAGTTTCAGCTCTACCTGCGAGCAATCATAAATTCATTCGATTCTTTAAACTCCGACAAAAAGGTCGGGAAATTTCGTAGGAGAAAAATCGACTGTAGTCTTCCGCGCGTGCACATACATGCACGTCTCGAAAACGATATCGCAGTTTCAAGAACGGAGAAAGAGAGAGAGATAGAGAGAGAGAGAGAGAGAGAGAGAGAGAGAGAGAGAGAGAGAGAGAGAGCGAGAGGTGAGTCGACGAAGAAAGTTCGCTCGATCTTCCGGTGGGGAGGGGAGTGGATTCGCCGGGACTAAAGGAGGATCGGATTTCCTGCAATCAAATTGAAAGCAACGTATGATCTAATAAAGTCGAAATGTCGACTACGGACATATGAAACGGGCGCGGCGAGCGGGCGGATTTTTCGCGTGCCCCCCGCTCCGCCGACGCCCCGGCGTAACGTATACGAAATTTTTCTCAGCCGTTGTCGTCGACCTCCACCCCCCGACGTCTGCGTGTCCTGAACAAATATACGCCGGCGAGATGTATGCGCGAGGCCGATGAGACGTGACAAATGCGAATGGCAAGTTTGATACGTCACGCACCCTCCTTTTGGGATTGATGCGATGTTTCAATAGGCTTTATACCGATATCGTTTCATTTTTTTCCCGCTTCCTTTTGAAGTTTCGATCTTCCTGAATGTCGCTGGTGCAAATTGACGATTTATTTGCTATTTCGACAGCAACGGGGTTCTAGCTTTGCGTTGGGCAATAATGGCTTTGAACAGATTTGAAGAGAAAGACGGAAATCAGAATGAGGAGTGAAAGTAAATGTGAACTACAACGAGCCGTGGATCTATTGCAGAAATACTGGGGTCTTGAAAATAAGTGCTGCTCTTATGTCCGTGGAAAAAATACAAGACCATTGGGGGTAAAAACGCTTCAATTTTAGTGGTGGATTTAATATAAGTATTTTTATCGGTTGATATGACACTGATCTACATCGAAGTACTGCAAATTCGAAGAATATTGTTTATACGTAAGAGAATAAGTACTTTCAGTGTCAAAATCATCAGATACAAATGTTTAATAAATAATTATTTTTGTTTACGACACTTTACAGATTCTCAAGGAGCTCATTTTTAGTTATTTTAATGGAAGTGATAAGTCTACTCTTAAAGTTTTATACTACTGTATGTATCGTTTTAGCAATATCAAGAACAATAAGCTACCGCAGATTTAAAAAATTAATCACGATTTGATTATATTTCAATTTTTTTTAATAAAAAAATGCTATAAATCAATCTTGAGTTAAGTGTCAAGATCTTGATTACGAAAAAATGCTTATAAACAGCCAACTTTTTGTGGCGTCATATCGAAAAAAGTGCTATTCACAGGGTCATGTGAAAATGAACGACGATGCACTTAAACTCGATTCTTAATCCCGCTGAAAGCAGAGGGTAATTTCGCAGCCCCCCTCGCCTCGGCAAAAAAAAGTGTTAGGTTTTATATTCCCCACGTACCCGTCTCCAAGGACGTACGGCTACTGCCGTTCATTTCTGAGCTGTGAGGTTAATTGAAATCTTAAATGACTCGTGTACCGTTGATTAGGTCGATCATTTTAAATAAATTAAAATTTAAAACTTCTCGCTTTCAAAAGCAGCTTGACCTTCACAATGGACACCAGTTCGTATTCACGTTGTATTTGAATGAAAAAAAAATAAAATATGAGCTTAAATTTCGAATGTATGAATTTTTAAAAATATTTCACGTATTCTTGAATGAACAACAGAACAACCGAGGCACCCTGAAATTTTTATATTATTTTTTGAAACAATACGTCGATCGTAAAATTTCGTAATTTTTTACCGTAAATGAAATGAAATTTTTAACTACACGTATAAATATGTCGCACATTATATTTCCTCTCGGTGAAAGGATCGCGTTTCTCGGTTTTTACTATTTCACGCGATTTCCAAAACGTCCCGAATTCCCTGTAACAGTGAAAAAGACCCTCAGCCCCGTGGGCGCAATTAGTCTTCATTTTTCTCAGCGCCGTAACGTCCTACCTGCCGCGGCAGTGTACGGCTGGCGCTCGAGTTAAAGTCTGAGGAATTCGCCGGCATAACCCGCGGAGGGGAGGCGGCTAGGTTTTACAGCCAGCCGGCGCGGCGCGCTAGGCTCCATTCGTTCCCTTCGGCTTTTAGAACAAATACTTAATCCGAATAGCGGGCATTTGCTTAAGTAAGTGCCCGCGATTCACGGCAGCGCCCGTTTTACGCCCGCGGAGGCTGTTCGCCAGCCCTCTCGCCCAGGCCGCTCCTTACTTTAAATCTCTCCTTTTACCCCCGCGTACAGATTGTTTTTTTGCCCCGCCGCACTTTCTCGACTCCCCGGCCGAGCGCCTGTTTATTGCCCGGCGTCTACCGAAGGCCTCGAGGATCCTCGGGCGCGATTGCTTGCTCCGATGATTGAGCTTTCTCCCCGGCGCGGGGTTACTTCCGCACTTGTGAAAGTCAAATTCGATCCTTTAGATTTTCGCCGGCAATTTTATTGGAAGGCCGATAATATTAATTTTTAAATATCAAGGAGGGTTTCTACTCAAAAACCTAATTTTTTTTTATTTTTGGTGCTAGTTTTTTTAAAACTTTCGATCTATGTTATATGCAAAAGTGAACAAAAATTTTCACCACTTTCCGAATTTTTTTTAATATTTTAAACTTATTTTACGAACTTATCAAGCTTCTTTTAAGTGTGAGTTAATGAATCTTCATACGAACACTAATTTAACCAAAATAGTTGTCCGAAAGCTCTTTTGCTTCCTTGAAACCTAAAAAATAAAAAATATTTTGCAAAAAAACTTTCTCACTACTCCTGTACTATACTAAATAATAAAACGTTAATAAAATCGATTTTATACCAAATTTCAGTAGAAATTCACCTTAGTCTGCGCAATAAAATTAATTATTTTTTACTTGTTTATTTGCTACAAAGTAAGATTTGTATATTAAAAAATATTAAAAAATACAAAATTGATACGAAAAAAAAACATTCCGTCATACAATTGTGAAAAGTGTAAGGTGTACTTTAATGTTCACATTATTTCTGCCTCCAAAATTTTGGTATTTGCCAGATATTGCAAGGAAGAATAGAGGGCTTGATGTCTGGCGCACTATAGCTCGAAGTTTTGATGATCCCTATTACCCACCCGACAATATCGCGGATGTAAAAATACGGTGCAAAGTTATACTGCGCAAGGCGTACTTTTATAGACGCCAGAATCGAGATTCAGTTTTTATATTTTTCTATGTGGCCCCGAGCTTGCAGGGCTCCTGGAGTTAATTCTTTGCTTTTTTAAAATGTCAAAAAGTTGATATGTCTTACGGGGATTATAAGTTCGTTGAAGTTTTTTGGAGAAGGATTTTGTTATATTGCTCGTAAATCACGAGATATGGAAGTGAAGTTTTTTTAAGATTCTTTGAAATAATAAACTTTAAAATTCAAATTCTGAACTTTGAAGTGACTGTAAACTTATTAGATTCATTAGTTGCAATATTTTCAAAATATATTACTTTATAATAAATTTAAAATTATAATAAAATAAAGGTTCTAAAAAATCTTGATTAATCTCCAGGCCCAGAACCCATCAGAGTAGTAAAGAATCCCTTGCTTCTGGATGCCTACTCATAGCCTTTATCCTGATCGTGAGCGCAAAGAATCCCGAAACAGTAACGAGCATCTGATGTATTTGCAAAAGAATCCACTGGCGAAGTTGAATTGCACGGAGCGAGAGCGACTTGGGCTCTCTCGAGCGCACGAACGGCTTTCGTTGGAAGACGTCTCATTTAGCAAGCTGTCGAGACTATCGTTTCGACAGCGGCGCTGCGCCATTGTCCGGAAATGGAGCGCAGCGAAAGCGAAACGAGCAGATATCCGCGCGACGGTCGGACGAACCCCGCCTGCCCGAGCAACTTCCTTTTTGTTGCAAGAGGCTGGAACACTTCGATACTGCCTTCCGATAAACTGGAATTTCAGGCGGATTTAACGAAAGAAAATTGCTAATAATAATAGCTTTAAGTATTTTTTTCACTGGATATTATTTACGTTCAGCTGTAGTTTTACTTAGAAACTTTTTTGGTGATGAAACAATGAATTTCCTTGTAATTTTAATTACACGTTAATTTTGTTCTTTTATTGGTGGTTAAAATTTGAAGACCATGGTCGACAAATTTTTGAATTATTGATGCACAAAGTTTGCACTTTTTACACGTGAAACATAGACTGAAGTTTACCTGAGTGAGTTCATAAAATTGCAATCTTTATAGTAGTACAGCTAGCATATTTTTCAATATAAAGTTTCACCGTCTTACCGCATTCGACTTGTTCTGCTCATTGTTAATTTTGACTATTACATTCATCACTTGCAATGTACGAGTTATTGTAAAAACAATTAATGTTTTTATTATAGATCTAAGTAAATTGTCTAAATTAAAAAAGACTTCTTTCCAAAATTCTCGCCTGGCAGTACCCGGTCATTTCTACTGATTATTAATTCTGAGTATTACATTCATCACTTGCAATGCACCGATTATTTAAATATAAAATTAATATTTTTATTACAGATGCAAGTAAATTGTGTAAATTAAAAAATACTTCTTTTCTAACCCTTGTCTTACAGTATCCGACTTTATCAACGTATTGTTATTAATCTCAAAATTACATTCATCATTTGAAAAAAAAGATGTCTATTACAGAAACATCGCTATTAGTACTTCTATTAGTACTATTTCAATATAAGTGTGAGAAAGTGATTTTTAGCCTGGTGTAATGTTTTCGAAAAGATCACAGTAAGCTAAAATCATCCCTCTCTCATGTATTGAACCGCATTTTTCGAAAAATATATCATATGTTTTTGAGGGTGTTAAATCCAAATCCCTTTTCCATTTGACCATCGAGTCGCAAATGCACGGTGATTTTCATTTAAACATTGATAATACTTAATACTTAATATTAATACTTTGGTTTTTTTATCATAAAATCTGAACGACATTAAATTCTTCACGAATGATCATTAAACATAGAAGGTTCATTTTGTTCATTTCATAATTTTCGTCTCTGATTAAATATTGGCTTGTACAGAACAGAATTAATTGATCACCGCGAACGAGATATTGCATAAACATTCGCCATCACGAAATGCAGACTTAACCAAATAATTATGAACGGCTACAGCTTCGCAAGGGACTGCAAAATGTGAAGGCATTTCCTCAATTCGCTCTCGCATCATTACACTAAAGTTCTCTCTCGTCGCGCGGCGAACGAATCGATAACCCGTGCTCACAATCAATTTGTGCGGTACACGAAAATTACTTGAGCAGGTCCCCGGCAAATGGAAAACAAGTAAGGCCGGTCAAATGAAGGAGAAATTAAGGGCGCGCGGGCGCGATTGACGTCCGCGCCCCGAGTGCAAGACAGAGAGGCCGCGCGGTAGCCCGGCGCTGGAGCGAACGGGAGCAAGAACGAGAAAGGCTGCCTTGTGTCGAAAGCCGATTTTGCGAAATCCTCTTTCCGCGAGGGGGGAGGGCGGAGGAAGAGACGCAGAGGGGGTCCCTCCACCGCGCCGCGCAATTCAATGCCTCTCGGAGGATTTGCGCCGGAGGATCGATCGAGTACCTGCAACCTTGTTAAACGAGTTACAGCCTCCCGGCCCTCCTGCCTCTGCCCGCCGTCCCCCCACCCCCCAGCGCCGTTCGCTCTCGTAAATGTATTAAAGGGATCGGCCCATTGCAGATGCTCCACGACGATTTTTACTCGGCGGAGCGCGCGCGGGCTTTTCTATAATGGCCCTCACTCGCCGCGCCCTCACCATCTCCTCTTACCCCATTGATGGATGGTTTTACGGGCGCTGCAATGGCTGCACGGGTTTTAGTGTTTTTCTATTAAACTTTTTTTTTGCGCTGTCCCGGCACCCTTTTTACCTTGCTCCCGCTTGTAAGAAGATCGACCGAGTGCTTTTGCGTCGCTGGTTTATGGCTTTTTCAGTTCGATCGAGGGTTCTCAAACACGGGAGAAATCCGGGCATAAATTATACAAACTTTATATCTCGTTAACAATAACAATCTTCACTGTACTGACTCCTAGCTCGTTTAGTATTACTATTCGTTGTGGACAAAGTACTGCGAGTGAGTGTACATAATGCCAACATTAGTTATGACCATCATTTGCAGACTTCACATCTAACATTATATTTTCTCCGTATAGGGATTAAAACAACTTCAGTGTGTATCAATTTAGCTGAAACTATTGAATTTAGCTGAAATTATTGGCTGCTTCTGTTGAGTTTTTCATATACTATGTATTTTTAGCTGGACTGCAGCGGAAATAGGGAAAGAAAGTTTAAAAAAAGTGGCAGCGAATCAATACAAAAAGTGTCTGATGTAAAATTCTTAGCTGTTAAAATTAAAGAAATTTGTAGAAGATTAAAAACCAAAGTTATAAATTTTACTCTACACTTTAGTAATTATCTCTCAAAAATATATTTAATGGTTAATGTACACTGATGTGTATACACCAAACGATCAAAGAAATTATCAAACGGATCTACTTTAAAAAAAAATAAGAATTTTTAATTATAGTAATTTAATTAGTAAGTCGATCTGGTTAACTTCTTTCAGGAATTAGTATTGCTGATAACAAAATCTGATAAACTTAATCAAAATTTAATAAATTCAATGAATTTAATGAAATCTGCTAAATTTTAATGAAAATTTAAAAAACTCCATCAAAACAAAGTCTTGAACAGCATCAATTTGCTGCCTCATCACCGACAAATAAAAATCGTTCCTCTGATCTTTAATCCTGCAGCCACCGATAGCGCAGTCGCGCGCTTACTGCCGATATCGGACCCATCCATGGGGTTCGCGTCATCGCGAAGAAAGTCTCTTGTTTAATGACGGCGCCGACGACCGGCCCGGTAATTAACCGCAGTGAATAAGCTTCCGAATTTAATTAAGGATATTGAATGGCGAGCTGTCCGGCGTACGTCGGGTAGAGGTGGTGAGCGAGCGAGAGTGAGACAGCGAGAGAGGGGGGGATCGACAGGGGGGAGGAGGGCAGGGTAATAACGGACGCGCGAGACTATATTGGCCGCTGCGGTGTCACAAAGCTGGGCGCGCCGGTTCAAAGCCTCTGAGCTGGGGCCGCTTTGATGTGGTTAGCGCGAAGCGCCAACTCGTTCCTGTAAACTCGCACGCGCCACTTTTTTTTCCCCTCCCCGAAGCGAGTTTCGTTTTATTGGCGCACCGGCGCGTCGCGGAATTCTTGGAATTGGACGCAATTTGGAAGTGGAGGGTCCGGGCGCTTATTGTCCGCTATGCCGGCGGAACACGGGATTCAGCCCGCGGGGAGCTAATAATGCAGTCGAGTTCAGGGATGTCTGAAGGCGAGATTTCACGCGGACACACCTGCTTTGCCGGATTTCCCATTGTGATAGGAGTGTCAAAGAATGAATGGTTACAGATCATACTTCTGCCGGTGTCATTCTCTGAATTCTCTTCAACATCCGTTTTAAATCATCTTTGATGAATACAAAGATTTTTTTTTACAAGAGATTCTTTGATATTGCATTAAAATAGTTTAATATGTCAAGAGTTTTTAATCGGATATTAGTCATTATTATAGCTTTTATATCTTTGTTTTCGTTTTTTACGTTTGCATATGTAACTTTTAATTTATGTGCAATTAACATTTTAATGTGTATTTGTATTTTTCCTAGTTTTTTTTAAGTCTTTTATTTTGGTTACTAGGCTGCATACCAAAAATACTCAAATACGCGTTCATTATTTTAGTCCAAAGAATCGTTCTTCAGAGTTTCGACGGAAAGATCTGCAGCTTGGACGTGAACACACTCTGTTACGAATCTCTCCGTCCTGATATAAAATTACGGAGTTACCTATTTATCTGAATGTGCCAGACAGATTTTTTGAATATTTTGACCTTATCGAGTATAGGATATCGCTTGATTGTTGAGAACTTGTGGATGCTTTTCTCTCCTCTCCAGTATCTTTCTGACTTACTGTCTAACCCGAATATTGGTAAACTTGGTCGGCGAGCGTGTACATGCTCAATGACTCGGGGGAGCGAAGATGCTTTACGCGAATTCGAGGGACCTGTATACGGAGGGACCAAGTGAGCGCGTAAATACGCGAACGCTCGAAGGTAAGCAACTCGGGGAGAATTCCCCCAGCAACGGGCGCGCCAGCGCGGAAATCTGCGACGAAGGGACGCGCGCCAGCCCGATGTCCCTCGGAGGCGGCCACACGTAAATTTGCCGCAAGTCCACGAAACACGCTCCCCGTCGTTGGCATGAAAATTCTTCGCTAATTTTTTTCCACACCACCCGTCGGCTAATTTAGTACTCGTGTTTTTACCTTCTATAAAGTTTACGTAGTTTGCCTCGAGCTTACCGGTAAAGCGCTATAGGTATTAACATTTTGTACCCTTTTTAATAAAATTTAAATATTGAATTTCACGATCGTGGAAGAAATATACATAGTCAAAGGATGCTGCGGGGTACCGGCGATGGAGATAAACCAATGCTGGAAATCCAAGACAGCCTACGCGGTCTAGAAATATCAAAAGGATCACAAAAGGATCACGGGTACCACAAAGCTAGGGATACCGGTCGTTCTCGTCAACGGAAAATGATGCTCGACCAAAGACGCGTCCCGAGTAAAATCCATATCGCGTCCCGTGTGCTCGCGCCTAGCGGAGATAATCTGCTAAAGCTCCGCCGCCGAATGTTCGATCGAAAGTATTCTATCGAGGTACTTACACCCGGCGTCGCTGCGGGGAGATTGCGCGTCTGTAATGCGATTTGAATAATACCACTGACCTCGTCTTCCGTCCTTCTCGTGCTTCTATAATTCTGCCTTACCGAATCAATCACATCCGCCTCGAGCCACGATTCTTTGATACTCTTCCACGTATAATCTACCTCATTTATTTTATGGTATTGCGAAAATTGAAATAATTTTATGTACTCACTTTTACTTTTAGAAAATCTAGATTTAGATAAATACAACAAGAGTAACCGTAGTAATTTCTACGTTAACGTAATTTTTTTTTCAAATAGCCCAAGATCAGTCGACTTTAACAAAAGCCTTCGAGGTTATTTGGAAGTTATGTTTTTATTTTCCTACATGAAAACTCCCTTTTTGCCATAGATTGGCCATTGAAAAAGTAGAAAATTTTCCATGTTAAGTTCTAAAACTTCTAAGAGTTATACACTGTTAGAAGTTACCCTATGAATTAAAATGGATTTTACTATACATGGAATAACGTCTGGCATATAATGATATTTAATTAATTTAATTAATTTAATAAAATGATATTTTATTAAAAAATATTTTGCCGATATCATGAATACATACCTCAATGTAAGATGTTCAGTTCTTTATTTTTTCGAAACTCTGAATATCATGTAAACAAAATTATTTAAAAACAATATTTTCATTGCATATCGCACGTAAAATTCATGTGAAAATCATGACGGTTAGTGGCATAAATTTGAAAATGTAACCGAGGCAACCACTCGAAACGCAAAACACGCCAGTTGAAATGCAGCAGCCAATCCGCTTTTACTTGCAAAAGCATGAAAATCTTTCTAGATCCGATCGTGCGCGCTTTTTCAATTCTCATATTTATAAACTCGAGTATACACTTGAAATGAATGGCCGCTAATGCCACTGCGCGCAATCGAATCTACCTGCGTGCTGATAATCCAAAATCTATTGGAGCACGCTCGGGCCTAAATAGGAGGCTCGGAGTATTGCCTCTCTCCGCGTGTGTCGGTGCATTATGCAGCCGCACGACTTCATTATAATACTTCAATGGCTCGATAATCCACCATTGTCGGGCCTATCGAGCCGACCCTCCCCCCCGGCTGTAATCCACCGACCGTGGCATTGTTATCGTTCGCGTTCATTACTTTCTTGAGAACTGATCGGCAAAATGGGAGACGCGGGGGGCCATTTGGGGGCGCACGGGCGAAACCGCCGGAAGGAGACATGTCAATTACACGTTCGGTGCGTGCCTACCGGACCCAGCGAGGGCATCGCGGCATATTCCGAATATGTTTCGCAACTGATAGTCGGATTTTAATGATATAAAGAATATAATGGAGACATTTTTTAATAAAAACATTTTTTATTTGTACTTGGAAATGAAAATATTTTGCTGAAAAGGATTTTCTCAAAAATGCATTTTTCAAGATTGTACGACAGTATTTGTTATGTTTAAAAGCAAAGATCGATTGGTGCTTTGAGCCTTCCATCTTTCTGATTTCTTTAGCAGAAATATTTCTATATTCAATTTCTATTCTGCGGTTAGAATACGATATTATTCATAAAAATTGATGAATCCCATAATTTTCTTATCGCTTATTCCGGATCACTCCTCTTATGACTCAATAAATTCACCCCTTAATTCGACATCCTTTTCCCAAGATTCTTTTGCAATGCTAATTCGCGCCGCGCCAAGTCGATCCTTAATTCTTCTTCTTTCGCGGTGAAAATATAAATGAATCGCCTTGATTAAAAGGTTATTTATTGCATCGAATTCCGGGGGTACCTTTGACCGGGAAGCTCGGAGGCCTATAATTAAAGCGAGGAGCCGAGAAAATTTGCGCAATTTAAAATTAGTACTTTCTCTCACCCGCTTTCATTCCTTTGCGTCTTGGGAATGCATCTAATTAATTTTGCTGTTGCGTAATTTGGTCGGAGATATATTTCTCATTAAAAGAAGATACTAGGATTATTTAAGATTTTACTTAGAATCATGGTCAAAAAATTTTAGGAACTAAAAACAATCCTAAGTTGCTTTTTACTTTTAGTTTTAAAATTATTATTTAGAAAATAATCTGCGATTATCTATGCATTACTGAACAGGTAATCAAGCAAACATTTGTGCAGTTGATCATAACTTAGTTTAACATTGAACCAGTGCCTTTACTGGTTCAAAACTTTAAAATAAAATAGATGTTCGGATCAAGATCCACCGTAGCGATATCTTGCGCATCTCAGGCGCCTTTCGTCACTTATAGACTTCAACTCCTCGCCACTTGGCCTTACGGTTACAGTAATTAACCACACACCCATGATAATTAAGTTCGAGACTAGCACCGCGCCTTGGCGTTGCTTCGCCGATAGGAACATCGATTGCGATTAAGGAGTGCGTGCGGGGCGCGTCGCCGACTATTAGCGCCCTGCTCTAGGGGCTGCCCTCTGCTTCGTTAATCGACGCGCTCAAGATAACACAGACCACGCGTAAGTAACTTTGGAGAAGATGCTGCAAATTCCTGAGATAAGTGACGGTCAGGATGGAATTATTCGTGATGATACGTCTTTACATTTTAATTTACTTTATAGAAACTTCAACAGATATTTACAATTAATAATGTTGACCTAAAAGAATACGTATATATTTAATTAAAATGCAGATGGTATTGCTGTTAATTAGTTGCAAGATATCAACCGATATTGCTTTTGATTCTGCCATAAAATCTTTACGCCAGTTATAATAAAATGAATTTTAAAGGCCGTATCGTTTGAGTATTTCGGCGTCGGTACACATGCGCATATATGTTTATACGAATATTGAACGAACGACAGACGGTCGAAAAAGCGCGTACACATCGGGAGAGGAAAATAAAAAAAAACTTTTGGAAACGATAGAGAGGAAGCCCAATTGGAACGGTGAGCGTCAACGGAGGGTTTATTATTCGTCCATATATCGAGTCCAGGCTCTATTGATTAAATACGATTCACCGTCGACGACGGTATTTACATTGACATAAATCAATGTTATATGATTAAAATCTCAGGTGAATAGGTGTATTATTAGAAAAAAAACTTTTATAATCCTCTGCCTTTTTCCACCTATTCATAATTGCTAGTTTACTTTTTTCTTATTGAAAAGCAAAAATGTCATTTAAACTTATTTAAACCAAACTTGTACTTCGTAGAATATTCCTGTTAAAAATTAAAGATCCAGTTTCTATATTTGTTATCGTATGTAAATAAATACAATACTTTTCGTATTCTTATATTTAATTGATAATCATAATACGGTAACGAAGAAATATCAGATTTATTTACATTCATATGAATGTATTTGTATATTTCATATTTTTTATTTGAAAAATCTGAATAAAAGGAACGCCCGATACGATATTATCACAAATAAATTAAAAAACGATTAAAAAATCATTCTTTGAAAGCACTTAAATATCTTACCGCTATACGGTATATTGTAATAAAATTCGAAGACCAAAGGATAACGCTCCAATGGTATTTTCGGATGGCCGCTCCGTGCGTTGCATTGAATCGCGTCGACCGTTAAAAGATTAGTCGAAAATGTTTATGTTTCGCTTGCGCGCGTTTGTTCCTTCCAATTGAATCGGCTCGGTCAAATAACAGGCAACAGCAAACCCATGCGGACAAGTGAAACACGAATATTTTTCTCTTTACTTTGACTATTTCTGGACGGAAATATCGCGAACAAAATAAAATTGTTCAAACAATCGATGAAAAGAACTTCAGCGTTTTATTTTGGTAAGGAAAACCAAACCACTCCGCTTAATTGTTTAAATACCTGCAATTAATTCGAACGTTATTTATTTATACAAGGTAGTTTTAAAGATGTGATTTACTGTTTTACGTGGTATTAATTATAATTTTGTAAGAAAAAGTGATGCTGTCGAAATGTGAAGGGAAAACGTGGGCTCGAGTTCGGCACGCTTTGCTACGTTTTGGTTGATTATTTTTAAAAGAATATAAAATCGGTAAGGAAAAATATGTTGTTACTTTTTTTACTCGAGTGACTTCTCAGTTTCGTCGGAAACAGAGAAAAAAAGTTCGCTAGAGTGCATGTTACCATCGAATTGAACGTCGGGTAATAAAGTAACTAAAATATAATTTGAATTATATAGTGATCGCTATATTAATTAACTGTGATGACAAGTCAGAGTTGTAAAAGGTACTTATGGTGCATTTGTGGATTAAAAAAATTCGACGCCAGTATGACAATTTGAGCAATAATTCCAATCGTTACGTGTAAACCGAATTATTCCTGGAAGCTCACCTATTTCGCAAATGGAGCTTACAACGTGGACTGCAAATCCGCCGTGTGAAAATTCTGTCGAACGACAATGCACAAGGACTTATCTGAGCGAAAACCCAATGGTGACCAGTGTAATCGGATCAAGCGAATATTATTGAAATCAAACCACAGATGAAATCCTGAAAACAATTGACACAACTCGAAACGATTTGGTGGAACATCTTTTTTAACTCATTAACATCGGCTCTTCACGTGCCTCGGATAAATTTAGATAATTATCGGCTTGTTTAAAGCATTTTACCTTAAAAAAACTTATTCTTTCATACAATTTTGAAAAAAAAATAATACAACAAATTTAGAATAAGAAAAAAAGTAATGAAAACTATTTTAAAGCAAAAAGTCTTAATTCCTAGAACTACTGACCTGACACAGCGCATAAATAAAATTTATTCTTTGTTTTCTTTATTAATTGTCTTTACATAATAATTATTTCTAGTACTTAGGATTCTAAGAAAGAAATAAATATTACGTATAAGCAGTTACCAACTAGGCGAAGAATAAATTTTATAAAGTGTTGTAGCAGTTTGTGCGAAAATTAAGCGAGAAAATAGTTACTTAGATTTAAAACAACGAATTTACTGAATCAACTCAAGTTTCTAGTTAAGATCACGAATTCCGCATCCGCTTCGGTATCCAATTACACATTGGTCATAACGCAGGAATCTCCCTTCAAACCAGCCCACTGAGAGCCGTACACGTACACGCATACGTAAGTAATCCGCATACCAACGTAAGCTCGAGCTTCCGAGCGCTAATCTAAATTAAATGAGAGGATACTAATGATCCGTTAGTCTCGAAGGGCAAGTGCTCTTTCCTTTCGACCGTCCCCCTTTCTCCCTGCCGGGGCTTTTTAATCGCGCTCACCCCTGGGGCGAAAAAAGGGTGCCCCGGTCTCTTTAAGTATGTTTCGCCGGTAAAAAAAGTTACGCGCACTCAAGTTTCCTGATGAGGAAATTTCGCGCGGAGCGTCGCCTCGGGGTGGACCCTTGTTTCGCGACGAGGAACCGAAGAATGGTTTGCTGGCGTTTTAAAGCCTTTAATGTCGATCGCGTAATACGTTTATGTTTTTAATTTTTTTTTTTGGAAGGATGAAATTAACTGACTATAAAATAAAAAGTGCTTTCGCTGTTAATCTGTGTCTTTTTTACTCGGAAATATAAAATACATTTTTGAGTTCGAAAGCTCTGCGTACTTTTTTTTTTAAGAAGCATAGATATTACATTTTAGAGAGGAAATTAAGATGGCTATTAACATTAGGGAATTTCACTAAATTAAAATATTTAAAAGAAAAAAAGTTGTAAAACTTACGAAACTTTTTCTACTAATTTAGAGCTTATAAAAATGTAAAATTAACGTACGTAGAAAAATCGAGATTGCATGCGACACTAAGTAGTAATAATAGTAAAAAAATAACTTTTTCAATATTTCCTGTTTTGTACAAAGATCGTATGCAAGTAAAGAAAACAAATTTATAAACGTAGGAAAATAAAGAAAGTGGAGTCAATACGAAACAGTAGAAAGGCAGAATCTTCCGCGAAATGTCGCAATCGAAATAAGCGCGACCATACGATCCATAAAAGAGGAAAAAAAGGCTGAAGGACCCGACGGGAGAAGGAAGACAAACAGAGCCCGGCATTTAAGTTCCACGCAGCGGGTATCGCCTACAATACAAGAACTCAATAAAGTCCAGAGGCTGGGTAGTGGGGTGTCCTTGCATTTTCAATAATATAATACGCGCCGCTCGAGAAGGCGCGTAAAGCCAATGGGGCGCGACATCAAACGCACCTATCTATTTTTCTCGCAATGATCGCGAGTCCCTCCTGGAACTTTATTGCCTCGCGACTTCATATACATCCTTTTGCGATCTTCGACTGAGAATCATCCCTTTGTGTTCGGCTTCGTCTCGCTTTCCCTATTCCCCGCGCCCTCGTCCCCTTCCTTTCTCCTTTTTTGTTTGCCCCCATCGGACTCATCTGGCGTTCCAGTTTTATTTTGTTGCGAGATATACACGCGCTACTCTCTGCTCTCGCGACCTCGTATTCCTCGAGAAATTCCGGGAAGAATTTGTCGAGCGTGAAACTGCGTGAGCTTCTGCTGGATTGAAATGTGCCTTGCAATTACGCGGAAGTATTGTGACAGCCTCTTTTAAATTCTGCTTTGTTGAAATGGCTTTAAAAGGTCTTGCCAAAGGATTGCAGTTTAAAAGTGTTCGTACTGGATTATAAAAATATATAATTTAAAGTAACGTTAATCCTGGAAAGTGAATGGACGGTTGAGAAATATAAGAGTGCAGTTTGGTAAAATAAGTAGAAAAATCGAGATTTGTTCCGACATTCAATAGTAAGAATGTTTAGTTCAATAAGTGAAGATGCTGGTGAAAATAAAAATTTTCATAATACTTACTTTTATGAGATGAAAGTTTGGTATACTGTTGTTAATATAAAAAAAACATATAATAAGCGTATGTCATTCAGTGTGCTCATAGTTATGACATAAGTTGAGAATAATATCACCGGTTTCAAAAATTTGTATCGGGTCTTTATCTTATGCTCTGAACAAATTTCTATGGTTTCATAGGCACAAGACAAACAAGCCTTTGTTGCCATAATTTAATTAACTTTGAAATGGTCCTTTTTTAATTTCCTCGCTAAAAAAAGTAAATTGTCATAAATTCGATTTTTTTCGTCATATTCCACCAGAACCTTACCTTAACCAGAAGGTGTGCATACATGACTGATAATAGTATATTACGTACCTGGCCCTGTATAATAAGAAATGTCTCAGATCACATGTAATTGTCGATCGAGGCGAA
>JAXIUT010000001.1:4454930-4466219 GCA_035586675.1 Eurytoma californica
TCGGAAAGTTGTATTTTCGGTCCGCTAGGCTGTAAAAATATTCACTTTATCGACTAACAATATTTGCAATATTATAGAAATACTTGCTACATTTTATTCAGGAAACTAAAACATAAATTAACATATGTTAAACATTGTAAGTAGAAGGCGAACTTGCGACAAAAGTTTCATTAATAGTCAAGCGCAAAAAAAGAATCCCAGTTCCTCGTGGTGCGTGAAAATGTTTTCGGAGGAAAAAAATCAACGGAGGGCGATTCGAGGCCAATTTTTCATACATCGATATCCACTCTCGATATTCAGCGATACGTATTCCCCGCATTCGTCCATCTCCATAAAAATGCACTCAAGCTATTCAAACATCTGTTTGTCGAAAAACTGCCTGGCTAGAAAAAAAAGGGATGGGAGAACTTCAAAGCGTCGCACCGAAAACGCAATACAGTCCGGTTCGCACGAGTACTTTAAAACGCACGTACGCGGCAAACCTATATACGAGTATTTTTGATGCACTGCCGAAAATGGAAGGAACTTTAAATCCCTTACTATTGTACACGCTCTACACTGAAGCTCACCGTAAAAACGTAATCGTGGGACGGTTTACCATGACCCTGGAAATTTTTACGAAAATCATTCTAAATTTTATCTGGAGCTTGCAAGCGAAAAGGTCCGCAAAAATTCCGGTAATATGTTCCCGTAAAAATTATGGAGCTTTTCCTGTAAAAATTACGGAGCTTTTCGTATCGTGCAAGCTCCGGATAAAATTTACAATAATTTTCCCGTAAAAATGTCCAAGATGGTGGTTTTTACGGTGAGCATCACCGTAATTTGTACGGGAAAATTCTTTCAGTGTACGAATTTGAAAAAGGGCTATTAGCTTCTTCAAATTTTATTTGGCACGTTCGTTTCTAAAAATTTATATTTTTACGTAAAAATTTCTTTTTCCTTAAAATTATTTGACGTGTAAATGAAGTGTGACCGAATTACCTGGACAGTATCAATTTGTACTATTATTGTACAATCTGTCGCACACTTCAAAATAATGAAAGATATTACGCTAAAAATGAATCTTTACAACACCGCAAATTATATTCTCCTACGTTGCATTTAAATTTCTGAGTGCCTTCAATGCTTGCTACGTTCAGCCCGTGACTCCCGGCAGTCAGTACCGAAGGTTGAACCTGAGCTCGCAACGTCAGGGAAAATGCGGCGCTTGTCCCGTCATAATTCGTGCGCACTAAATATCGCTGAGAGCCCAGATCTTAGTACCTGCGCGTGCCTCTGCATCCCGACACCGATCTGCCTGTAATCTCGGTTGTTTGTCTTTTGGTAGTTGAACTTTCATGGAATTAGCAATTTTTTAGTATTGAATTCTTGAGCTTCTACCGAATTAGTCCAAAATAGTCGAGTGAATTAATACTTTGGGTACCGTCTTTTACAATTCCTGCTGGTGTCTTTAACTAATTTCATTATGAAGATATTAATAGAACTTACTTAGTTACATCAGATTGACAGATAGACTGATTAAGGTAATGCTTTACAAGTTATTTCTGTCTGTTTATTTAAGTAGATTAATCTGCACGAGACACTTGTAGCTTTAATAGCTTCTAAATATAAATGCATTATCTTCGGACGATTATAAGGGGATAAATCTAAATCTATTTAAAGATTATTTTCTCATAAGCTGATTAAACAATGTACAATTGAATTTATCTGCACGAAAATAATTGAGTATTTACAATCTATATTGTCTATTAATTTCTTGTACTTTTTATGTAACGATCATTTATATTAATCGATTTTCTTTTAAATTGCTTATAATAGCATTTATTGTTCGATACATTTGGCATTATTCGATTGTATTTTATTACCATATTCGCAATTGTGCTTAAAAATGCGTCATTTTTTTACAGACATTATAATTGCTTAGCTTCAAAAAATCCTCTCCGCTATCAATTTTAATTGGCAGTATTGTTAACGGGACGTATGCAAATGCAATTTAATGACGTGGTATCTATACGTGCCTGTGGTTAGCGATACGAAGAAAAAATAGAGGAGGGATGTAGAGTGATTGAAAATCACGTTCGTGATGCGTTTTATGGGAAATAATTGCAACATTCAGCCAAAGTAAAAAAAACACTTTTATTATTGTTTTGCATGCTCCCTCAGTTTTACGAGATATTTAATCTGAAATGGTTCAATCATATAGATTTCAACCCCACATCCTTAAAATTTTTATCATTTAATAAAAAAAAGTAATTTTTAAAGAATTAGATATCTTTTATAAAAAATATTTTTAAGAAACATTTCTTCATCAAAACTGCATTCTGTAAAGCAATTCGACTAAAAAATCTTCATCAAAGTGCGTAGAATTTAATTTTGGCTATTGAAAGTAACGGCGTCTCTTTAAATAGTTAACAGTAAAATAATTGTATGAGGATTCAGTGCAGTACGTATAGTCAACGCTAGGCTGTGGCAGCAGGGAAGCTTGCCGCTCATTGTCAACCTGGCGGATAACAAATGTGCCCGCGACACCGGCGCGTCTGTCTCTCTTTCCCCTAATTATCCCTTATCTATATCTCGGTCCATTTGGCTCGCCAATGTCGTTATCTCGTTCCGAAGAGGACGGGGAACCGGGGGAAGCGTCGCCTCCACTATCTTATTACTCAAAGTGTCGGGCGTGTATCTTGCCGGCAGTCCCAAGATTCAGACTTCGCCATTGTTGGCCCTTGCACCACTTTACTTTCCTTGTCCCGCTCATTCAACTTTACATTTTGTCCAGGCTCTTTCTTTTTCATAAAGCGCGAAGAATCTTTTCTTCCTAATGTCGCCGCTCTCCTCGGGTCTTACACTTTTCATTCTTCAATATTTTATTACGTACTTAAATTTACCTTACTTACTTTTTCAGAGTAGAAATTTCATATAATTATTTCTAGTCTAGTCCGTTAGAAACAAGAGAGCGAATGAAAGGACACATAAAGAAAATTAATTTTTAATTACATCTGCCATGCTGTGAATCGACAGTTATTTTGACCTGGGGTACTTTACAGGCGGACAAGATGTTAAATGGTGAGTACAGAATCAAAGATGATGTAAAACTGCTACATCAATGTAAGTCTTCCCACATCGTTTCGATATAGTGATGATGTAACAATAATAAACGAAACACAAATATGTGTACGTGTACACAGAAACAAAACTACGGGGACACATCTAGTTTTTGAAAACACTTAGAGCGACAGTTTTTCCTGCGTTATTTCTGATCTCTTGAGTTTAGAGAAAATATAGAGATTCTCATCTCCAAAATGATTTATTTTTATGGCTCCTGCGTTAAGGATGAAAATACCTTTACAACTCTCAACAAATCGATTTTTTTAATAAAACTTAGTGAGATACTCCATACCTGAAATTAGCTTGTACCTGAGAACCTTCATATCTCATTAATCTATATCTGAGAATCCTCATACCTAAATTTATTTTATATCTGAGAAACTTCATATCTGAGATTATAACATTAGTTTATATCTAATAACCTTTATGCCTGAATTCAGCTTCTGCGACACATCTGCTATGCACCATAACAGTTGACTAAATCTCATTGAAAAAAAAAATTTTTAATAAAATCTCTAATTCAAAAAAATAAATTAAATATAGAAGAGAGAAGGTCAGCGTGAGAAACTAAAGCAACAGCGCGGAAACGTCGACGAGTTCATCCATCTTTGGCCTCTCATTTTTTTCCCCGCCCTCCGTGCGGAGAGAGAGCTCCGGTGCGCGCGATACCCGCACCGCGCCACCTCCTCGCACTTGAGAGGCCGACACGAAGGAGGCCGGCGGTGGGGGGCGCGACCCGAGGCCTCGCGCGCTCTGACGTTGAGGGATTAAGCCATTGGCAATCCGACTCTAATTACGAGTAACGGATTAGTAGGCGAGCGAGCGAGAGAGCCCCAGAAACGAGGAAACTTTCCAGAGGCAGGGGGAGGGGGGGGCGGCTGCGCCGGGAGTTAGTCCAGGAATTACGCGAGACGCCGCTTGCAAATGGGAAGAGTGGGAGGCTGAAAAACGCGTATTATTGCCCTGGGAACGCGGAAATGCGTTCCGACGATGCGCGCGAATTTACGGGGAATGTTGCGCGCTGCGCTTATTTGGACTTGATAAATAACGCGGGTGTGCGCGCCGGCCGATCCGCCGGAATCTGAGGTCGGGGCTGGCCGATGGGAGAGGATCGAGAGGATAACCAGGATGTGCAGTTCGTTACTGAATGCGGAGGATGTTGCTTTTGACGGTGACTATTCAAAATTTTCGCTGCTAATGTAATTTCGAAGTGTATGATTAACAGGAGTACATATGTAGCTGTGGAATGATTAATACGCGGATATGAGATATTTAATTAATATTATACGATACGTTGCCTCTAACTGATGTTACAGCTGACATATCTGCGATAACTCTAATTATAAAACATTTAATTTTAGAAATTAATTTTGATTTTACAGATGCATTTTTAATCACCCGGGTTACTTGTAAGTAACATTTCCAAATAGGATATACCTCAAGCCTACTTTTAGTACAGTTATTACTTTTAGAATGTACTTTTTGGTAAAATAATATCGGTGTTATCGTATGATATAGCTTTAAACTGTGCATAGTATCTACATATTTTGAATATTCTACTTTGGAAATATTCATAATACAGATTTTGCAATGCTTTTTCTTGTTCCACAATCCAGTAGACTTTATTAGTCTCAAACAGTAAGACTTCCGTGCACATTTTACAAAACATTTCGAAAAATGTTTGTTGTTCATCGATCTTCTCTAAAATAATCCAACAAATTGTAGCCAACAAGGTTACGCAGCGTCCTATCCCAGAAATAACTGGACCATATAAATCGCAAGCTCATTGTTCAAACGGTGATAAGACGCAGTACAGCTGGCGGTATATCGATTTCATCGGGGCGCACGTCGCATAATTTGATCTACGGTTATTCCTTATGGTTTCCTTCGAAAACTGTATACGCCCGGCAAACAAGACGAATGCACGAGCTCGCGCTCGCGTGCGCGTGTTCCCCGCGGACCGGTTCGCATATACACAGTCAGCGTCGTAAAAATCATTTCGGCCCGAGTAAACTCGTTTCGCCTGATGTACGGTCGACTTAACGACCCACAGTAAAAATTCGCGGATTCATCGGGCTAGCCATCCCACCCGCTTTCTCCGCCTCTCGCGGACACTTTGCCTCCCCCCCCCCTCCCTCTCCCCGTCACCAACAGCCATGCCGAAACAATGTCCGTCTTTCGAGATCGAAAGGTTTTATTCCGCTTTTACGGCCATACCCCGCCCATCGCCGCTTATGCAAATGCAGATTCGCGCACTGACGCGGCAATGGATAGTTAAATTTGTGCTTGTGGTCTTGGTTAAAATTTAGTTTGCGTCGTTAATGTTTTGGATCTGACCTTGCGGTGGCTTTTTAAAAACATACGTTGCCCAACTGGGATGGTTCAATTTACGACGGATGAAGGATTTTACTCACCTGAAACAAAAATACAGTGCACAGTTAGTCAAATTGAAATAATTCTTTTTTCTTCATAGTAATAACTTATGTGTAAAATAATTTTTCTTAAATATACGCACTCTAAAGTGAACTAAAACATGAATATTGCAAGGTATCAATTATTTGTGGGACTTTGTAGGAACGTTTATTTATAAAAATTAGAAGAAATTCTTGGAATTAATTTTTAGTTTTAAATATTGCTATGTAGTAATATTTTACGAAGCTTTATTGTTCATTCAAAGAGCAATTTTTTTTTTTGAATGTCAATCAAAGTGCAAAACTGACATAAAAGCACTTTATCGATTATAAAACGCGCGTGATTTCGAGGAACTGCGAATAAATATGTTTCGTAGAATTTAAAAGATGGTTCTTTGTAAGCAAGTAAATAAATAAGGATACACAAATTCATCATAATATTCATGAAGCTGTTTAAACAGAATCATCAGATAGTTATAAAAGCAAACTCACTCGGCGAGTTTAAAATATCTTTAAAAAAATACGAGTGTACATTAAACAACGATCAAAGGAAAAGGAATATCTTCGAAATCTAATATACCAATTTTACAGCGTTAGAGTGAATGACATTCGTCTCTCGAATAAAGCTTTTTTATGAGCAGCTTCAAAGATCGATTCTTCCTGCTCAACCTGCTTCCTTCACTACTCGGCTTTTTTTTAATGAGTACGAACTATTTAGAGGCGCCCTAGAGGTCTTCCGGTAAGGGCTTTCGCTCTTCAAAACCGCCCCTCCATAGGTTATATTTACCTTTGTTAACTCGTTTCTTGACTTCTCTCTTTCCCTCTCTCTCTTTCTCCTGGCTGAGTTTCTTGTTATAAACGAAATTTTCAGGTAACTTTCAAGATACAGTTCACGGCTTATAAGGTAAGTGAGAGAGAGCGAGAGAAAGAGAGAGAGAGAAAGACAGAGAGAGAGAGAGAGAGAGAGAGAGAGAGAGAGAAGCTGTCAGAAGCAGATTGGCAGGGGTATTTCGGCATAAAACCAAAAATGTATGTATAAACGGAGGGAAGCGTAAGCGTATATACGTTGTCACGCAAGTTCACGTATCGATCGAGGAGGCAGACTGATACGGATATTATTTTAGAAGCCGCGTAGTTGAGAAACCGAGAGAAGGGTGCGGGGCCGAGTATGGCGAAGCTTTGATCTCACCCTTTTGCCTGGCATCTTTGGAGCGTCTTGCACGGCTCATACAGATGCTGTCAAGAATACAACGTCAATTTTCACTGCGCATTCAGAATAATTTCGTACTGCCTGGAAACTATTATTCACTTAATGTATATTTTAAATAATCAGTATTTAAGTTATTGTCATGAACTTAAGAAAAGAAATAAAGGATTTAAAACAAGCTACATTGACAAATTTTCAGTCTGAATAGGACAGTTAAAAAGTAGTATTTACTAGATCGTTTAAATTCACTTAGAATCTACGTTTCATTTAGGTATATAGAGAAATAGTGATGCTGAAAAATGTTCAATTATCCCACCTAATTTTACAAAATTAATCCGACGATCATTGTTGAGCATCTGAGCAATAAATCGTTTCTGTACTTTAAATTGTTACGTGCTTTGAAGATAATTTTAAATAAATTTTATTCGGAAATAAGACAAAGTCGTTTGCAACTAGAAAAATTTTTATTGTCGCTAGAAATCACCGTCGCAACACAGGTATCTTGTCGACAAGTTTCCTTTCGTTTAATAAAGCTTCAAAATTGTACATAAAAGCGAGTCATAAATAGAACGAAATATAGGATAAAAAATTCCGAAGTGTAGCTAATTCCCGACATAATTATTCTTAGTACGTAGCGATGAGAAAAGTTGGCAATAACAAGAGCGAAAGTTGAGCGCTAAAGCCAATTAATCTCGGCTTTAACAGCATTAATTTCTTCCCAGTTGATTCTTACTTTTTTCACAATATTTGACGAACGAATACTAGAATAAACCGAAATTTAGCTTAAACTTTGAAGGCTGAAGTAGAAATTTTGAAAATTAATATTCAAGTGACATTAATTTTATTACTCACTAAATATGTAGCATCAAATAATATGATAATCGTTGTTGCAACAAGATTGAAGAATATCCTCTTTTTTCAAAAAATATTTTTAATTTCTATCGAATACTTGCAATAATTTTGATTTTGATCGTATTACGTACTCCTGCAGGAACAAGCAGTATTCGTCGCATTGCGTAATCATGACTCATACGTCCACGACAGTAAAATATAGATAATATCCTTGCTACACACAACTGAAAGGGAGTATACTGTTGTACGATGTCAATTTGGCTACGGCCACGTTCCTACGATCATCTTATATTACGAAAACTGGAGCAGTATATTGCGTAAGAATTTCGTAACGATTGCGCAATCCTCCAATTCAGACTCAAGTTTCGTCAATGGAACAAACAAGTGTAAAAACTGATTGAAACAACTCAATCATTATTTCACAACATTCCGAGAATAAGAGCAATTAACTTTTTTTCAATCACAACAAGTCGAGTTTTTATTAAAACTTGTAAAGGTAATTTCTTCGCTTCGATATCTGTTTGATCGTACTATCTGCATCATTATTTAAAAACTCAAACAATTTTCAATAAAAAAAAGAAACAAAGAATGTGAATTTATCCTGACCATTATACGCTAATGTTTTAAACGTGCTCAAAAAAAGTTAAAAATTTATCATCAAAGGGCGCGATAATTAAAACTTCATCGAAACTAAAAGCGACCGGTGAAATATTCCATACGCAGAGATATGGATACGCCGCGTATTTTCGCTAATTATTTTTCGCGAACAAACTTGCATTTTCATCTAGCCCTTACCCCCGACGCTCGAATACAATTTGAAAACCTAATAAAGGCGGCGCGTCGGAAAAGCGACTAATGGGCTAATTAAAAATTCAGCGCAGCGCCGAGGGCAGCGAGGGGTGGTTTCGTTATTCTCATATGCGCGAACCGCGGGAGGCTGGCGCCTCGCAATTATCGACGCTGTTTTTTTAGTCGCCACGTTTTTCCACCTCGCAGAGTGTTTCCGAATGAAAATGAGGAAGAGCCGGGCGCGCGCGCTGTGTCTGATAATATTATGACTGCGCGCCAAGGAGAAAGATCATCTTCCATTCCACTCGGATTCGGGCCGCGCGCCCTCAGCGTAAATACGTGTACATAGCTCGGGAGAGAGTATTTTCCCGGCGACGGTTTTTTTTTTAATCGGTACGCGTGTTTTAACGATTAACATTGCAGGGCAAAAGTAGATTGACCGATGTATGCGGATGAGCGTTGGAGCTTTACACGAGATTAACTTCTTTCTATTATCGTTCAATTATTTAAGTGTTATGTAAGTAAAAGAATTATGCTAAAATACAACAAAAGAAATTACAGTAATTTTAATGGTCTTATGTTGCCCTGTTATTGAAAGAATTACAATAGTTTGTTTTCAAATTTTGATGAAAATGTACTAAAAGAACAATGTAAAAACATTGCAATAGAAATTTTATTATTCTATGAATTTTTTATTTTTGTTGATATACTTTTAAATGATTCTCTACTTTAAAAAAAATAAAAAATGTCGAAAAATAGATGTCTGACTTAATTCATGTTTTACTACTTAAAATACATTTTTTTTATCTGTACCACTCACATAAGCTTTATTTCGTTGTCAATAAAATTTTTTTACTCCTTGTTACTCTATAAATACAGATAATAAAAACATTATTTTTTGTAACTGAACTTCCTAATTTACAAAGTCCACCTACGGATGATTCACTTAATTAACATTAGCTTCTATCAAACGAGCGTACCCCCTAATCCGTAGAGGGTGTCGTTTACTAAGGGCTCCGCAAATGCGGTGATTAAGAAAAATGAAGAAAATTCGTATGCGAGGCGAAACGATCCGCGGTACGTGGTTGACACGGAGAAAAATTTGGCCGTATTGTCCACATGCTGCCGGCTAAATATAGACACTAGTATGCAAATTTCCGGCTTTAAGCTCCGACGGTGTTGCCGATTATATTTTCCTACTCAGGCATTTTTTTTGGTACAGGGAAAAATATTTTATAAGCGTACGCTTCATTAGGGAAAATGGTAATACTCAAGACCCCAAATGAAATTGAAGCCCTTCAGAAGCTCTGTAAGAAAGTTGATTAATTTATGAAAAAATTAGGTATAAAAGAAATCAAAATAATTTACTTTTATTTCTGTTATACCTATGAAATTTTAATTAATTTAGAATATTGTAAAGTTATCTGCTGTACCAAAAAATAAGAATACATTTTTTCTTAAAACACAATCAGCTGTAAGTCCTTGACAGATTTTACAGTCGAGGAAGAGAGCAATAGAGGATTTTCTGCGTCGTTGCAATTTTCATTTAGTATCCGTCAGCAAATAAAAAAATGTTTGCAGGATGAAAAAATCCTTTTTGATTTTTCATGCATGGCCTCATCAAATGCTGGGGAAAAAGGAGCGAAAACGACACCCAGACGTGAAAAAGTGGTAAAGCGACTCATACTTTACGACTTTTTTCTCCCGACTCCCCTGAGAACTTTAATAAGAATTCCTTCCCGGTTATGTTTGTCGTTCCTAACTTCAATTTCTTTTTCTCGCCTTTTTTTATCTCATTAACCGTCAAAGTTACGTCTGCAAGTTCCTTTGATTTAGAGTCTCCGATGATTTATTCCAGATTTCTTTTACATCAATAAAAGACAATACCAATTTTTAAATAAATATTCCATTCAGTGATAATTGATCATATTAGCAAAGGAAAATGCTTTCACATTTTGAAAAAATATTTAAAAAATAAAAACAATTTTGCATTTCACTTGGAATGATCAAAGCTTTACAGCAATTTGTTATAATTATCGGACGTCTGCCCTTGCAGCAATACTCATTACCGTCGGTCCTCCTCTTGCAAAGCTGATCGACGGTCCTCCACCCTTTCCCCACCCACAATCGATTTCCGAAAGCCCATTGATATTATTGCGCAAGAGATTGTAATATGTAATATTAATTCTTTTTATTAAAATTCAGAATATTAATCTTACTTAATTATTTAAAATTTATTTAACATTGTATTGCTTCAATCTAACAGTTTTTTACGTAACTATATACTGAAAATATTTCCATATTAGTTAAACCTTGTATATAACAATAAATTTACCTTATTTTTTAAAATTGCACAGTCAGTAGGTAATTCAATTACTGGTAATTGAATAATGTAATTTACAAAATTTATGAGAAAACGCATTTACGTTAGAATTTTCTGCGTACTTGCAATCAATATCAAACTTGAAAATCATGTTAAGAGTTAAGCCGATTGCGAGAGGCTTTTTTGAAACCCAATTTGTATGATCAATTCTCATTAATTCGCTAAAACGTTTGGATTTAATTATTTGCTAATGCGATGAATGTCCATTATGCCCTTGCAATCCCTTTAAAGAATATTTCTTCCTTTATTGAAGCAATATGAACGAACAAAGACTTCCCCTAATTATTTTACTTTAATTTATTTACTTGTAAAAGACGATGAATTTGAAATTCAAAATTTAAAAAAATTGATTTTGCAAATTCAATTGTTTATTGCTAGCTTAGATATTTTTGTAGTTTACTTTTTTATTTTGGAGCTACTCGAGTTTTAGGTTTTATGCCACTGGAGTAGAGTGTGCTACTTAGTGCTGTGCAATGCAGTCATAAAAAAAATTCTTGGAATCATCGAGATAGGAATCATTTTAAAGTCCTTCAGAGGAAACT
>JAXIUT010000001.1:4486348-4500798 GCA_035586675.1 Eurytoma californica
TCTCTCTCTCTCTCTCTCTCTCTCTCTCTCTCTCTCTCTCTCTCTCTCTCCCTCTCTCTCTCTCTCTCTCTCTCTCTTTCTCTTTCCCTCTCACTCTCTCACCCCGTTTTATATTCAAACGCGACCACGAATACAGTCGCAAAACACACAATGCCGTGCATTACGTCGAAGGAGATATCGTAAAAGATGATGTTGTACGTTATGCCTCAGCCAGCGTCGGTGGCGAGGTCCGATACGTTAATAAAATTCAAGGGTTAGACGAGCGACGGCTGCGCTAGGGAATCTTATCTGCTGCTTCACTCCTTCGCTTTTCTCTTTATTGTTATGGCGGCGCACGGCGCTACTTTCTCTCTCACCTTATTCGTTTTTCGGCTTTCGCGCGGCAAACGCGAAATTTTTGCACCCGCATATTTATGGCTGCCTATCCTAATATTTTGGCTTTCATGGCTTTTTGGTAAGATGATGCTCCTGTTACGTGGAAACGTTTCTAATCGCATCATCTAAGCGCTTTGAAAGTTTCAAGGTTCATGATTTTTGCACTTACATTTTTTATTTGCACGTCATTTTAAATTGGTAAACATTTTTGTTTAAATAAGTAAATTGCACTTATTATATTATAAAAATTTCAAAAAAATAAAAAAATAATTAATAAAATTTAATTTCTCATATTTAACCGACATTTTTATGGAAGCAGAGTAAGCAAAATTCACTGTGGAAACGTTAAAACCAATTCAGTATGGGGTTGAGATATAAATAAAATTTTATGATTTCTATAGCCTTTAAAAACACAAAACCAATCAAACGGTATTCCATAAAAGTAAGGTTATCAAAATGAAAAATAAAGCGTAATCGAACTTTATTTAAATTTTAATGAAAATTCTGTCGCGCATTACCCGCGTATTACAAGATGTACAGGGATTACCAGAGCAAGATGCAAATTTCACCACGGATTTTTGCATTTAATCAGAATTTATGAATATTTAAAATTTAAATTTGCATTTCGTTTTTAGCAAGGCATCGCTGAATCCCACCCCTTTTTAATGTCGCGTTTTAAAAATAACTGATTCAATACAGCAACTTGAGAAACGGCATTTTAATGTAAAAAGCTCCAGCTCAATATGGTCTTTCGTATTTCAAATTATTTACCTATGGATGCGGAAGATATTTTTTGTGCTTTTTATGCAGAACGTAGCTAATTATGAAATGCTTTATGAAGCTCTCCAATTAAATATCAACAAAAATACTACTATACGGCAAAAAAAAAAAGAAAAGAACAATTACGATTGTACTTTTAAAACTAAAATTTATCTTTTTATTGATCTCGTAAAAAGGCAAGAATTATATTCACTTCCGGGCGAAAGATTAAAAACCCGCGAAAGGAAGCATTGTTTTGCAATAAAGTTGAGAGATTCGTGGCTGAAGGAAGCGATCGATTAAAGTAACGGCCAGCCACACGCAATTGACCTCCTTCCCGTCGCTCCTTCATCGCGTCGCGGCGTAACGCCGATACACGACTTTTCGATTTCACCCCTTTCGCTGGCATCGCTTTTCCTCGGCTCCGGTCATACGTGAAAAATCGGCCCGAAGTCTTCCATTATTTATCGGACGTTGACCGGCAAAAAAAGCACAAGGCAGGAAATGAGAAAGAGAGGTTTATAAAAAGGCGAAAGGCGAGGGGGGATGGAGCGGGGAGGGGATCGCCTTTGTTTCAATGAGTGCGTCGGAATCGAATTCCTGGGGGTGGGGGGAGTAGCCCAGGAGGAACCCAGGGCGAACGGTCACTCGGAAAAACGACGTGGAATATGGAAGAGGCTTTGGAATATTCCACGCGCGCCCCGCTCTTTCTGCAAGTTTAAAGGGGAAGCATCACCGTGGGATACGACCTCGTGATGCGCTTTTGATTTTTGTTGAAATTCGCTGAGCGAAACGGAAAAACGACACGAATTCCTTGCTGACACTTGCCCCCGTTGAAAGATACATTTTCTATCATCCGCACACAAAATGATGCCTGTATTTAAAACGAGTGTAGGTAAAATTGTACCGCGGCGCTTTGAAAAGTGAAAACAATGCCGGACTGATGCAACGAACGACAATGAAAATCAAACAGACAACGAAGTCAAAGAGCAGTTTTGCGTATTAGAAGTATGCTCATGCATAATTCCCTTGAAATTAAGATTCTTTTGATGCCGAAAAAAAGTGCGGGAGCAATAAATCACGAATGAAAAATAAAGCAATTACGCTTCATTCCATCGCAAACGAACCAATTTATCACGTTCTCTTCTCATGAGCATAAAGCGGAATTCGTTCCGCGGCGGCCTCGCGCATCGCTCTCGTCGGCTTTTTGAGCCGTAACCCTCAACCCGTTATATTTCGCGAGTATAATGCCGCGGGAATCGATCGGCGGGCCGGCGCTCCCTCGAAAAGCTTAACACGGGGCTTAAAGCGCATTTACATGACTAGCAGTTTCGTCCGTGCGCGGGCGCTCGCGCAAGCGGGAACGAACGAACGAGCGAGCGGCCGCATGAAATATTCATCCGCGATCGTTTTCAAGTGTTCGACGAAGATCCGAGGCGTTATAAATGGGTTAACGGCCGGCAATGCATATGCACGGCCGGGGAGGGGCCAACGTAAGGGCAACAATCGTTGAGCTTCGAATGGCCCTTAAATCTAATGCCGTGTGCGAATCTGCTTCCTCGACTTTTTAGCTCGGATCAATGAGAATTAAACGAATGTTCAAAGAATCGGTAAATTTTTGGGCTTTCTTCAACCGTCCGTTTCTGTGATGCTGTGGAAATCAGAGAGCTTGAAGGCGCAGGGACAAGTAAATATACATTGAAATAATTTTTTAAATCAAATTTATAACTGTTGTAGAGTCACGCACGTGTCTTCGCACCATCGCATCTTAGTTTATACTGTCTTTTATATTTACAGCGGCAATATATCGAGACTCTACCGAAAATACCTCAAATTCAAATATGCTAGATGTAGAGATGTAGAGGTCAAGTGCTAAGGTCATTCGAAGGTTAATTCGAATCACCATGTTACATCAGAATTATCGGTATCTCTGCTTCTCTTCATCATTCAGTTTTTTCATTTCTGAATAAATTCTAATTCGTAGAATTTATTCGTCCTCAACTAACGACACTTACCGTCGACTCCGTAATAAACAGCTGACTGTTCGGTTTTGTATGTCTAGACTCATTCCTCGGTTCGGCGGCAACTGCGGGAAACTGCAAACTCCGTCGAAACGGAGGCAATTAAGAAGGAACGCATTTTCCCCGTACGTATTTTCACGATCGTCCGAAGAATACGATCCTGCCTCCTCCTCCCCTCCATCTTGATCCTCGCGGGCGCGCACCCGTCCGGCAGCATCTGCTGACCTCGCTGGCTTTTATGGTTCCGGCGGACGCGCCCGAGCAACTTAGGAGTGTCTAGTTTATTCGCAAAGTTAAGCGGAAACAATCCGGGGGTCTAAAGAAGCCGTGGCTTTAGGGGGCCCCGGGAAAAGACGAGGGGCTGTCTGGCGGTTTGCATCGACAGTTTCGACTTCCGTAAATCCGACGGCCGAGGCAGGGGCTCATCGATCGGACCACCCGCGAATTTGCGCCAGAGCAGATTATCTTAGGGCTTTCGGGATAGTTCGTGTAAGTGTGCGCTTTCTGTGTACACGCGGTGCTGCGCAATATCTTGGGAAAAAATGTTGGATAACGCTTACGAAAGTTTTGATCGCTGCCTATCTCGGTTGGCCAACCTGTGATCGAGTTTGTGTAACTTTCGAGACGGAAATGAGCAAGTTCCACGCGGCATACCTTACGCCTTTAAAGTCCACAAGAAACTTAATCTTTTATTGAACATTTTTTCATAAATATTCTGAATTGCAGAAAGGCACTGGGAACCTAATTAAGTATATTAACGTACTTAAAATAAATAATAAATTATAACGTACTTAAAATAACGCACTTTCTGCCTGATAAATTAATCGACGATGGTATGGTACTTATTATAAGATTAATTTACTCTCTGCTCCCAATTGTTCTCTATAGCTAGATAGTGTTGATCGTTCGAAGTCGTTAATTAGACTAATACCTATTAGTGTAATAACGTTGATCCAATATCTCTCTAAAACAGGAATACATGATTATACACATGTACAAGGCAACATCAGGGGTAAAGTCGATTCGTTTATAATTTGCAATTTAGAATTAAAAGTCTATGTAGTCGTTGCAACAATAATACTTCATCACTTTTGTCTTTTTTTTAAGACGTCAATAAGTATCTTTTATTTACTTCCAGCTTTTGAACAACGACTCGCTGCTTCAGTTTTAGAAAGAATTTTCCCCCCGAGGGGAGATAGAAATCAATCATAAAACTCGAGCTGAAATTAGACCACTTTTCCAATTTAATTACAAAATCTCTGGCAGCGTCATTAGGAAGACGTGGCGTTCCGGTGGATATAACCTCCCACTTTGCAAGTATCCCGCGAAACAACCGACGTGGAATTCGACAATGACGAATTGTCCCTCTTCGCAAGTTTCCCGGACTTCTCTCCACTCAGCTCGGCGAATTATAGCGCGCGAATGATATTCCGCGGTGGAGGATGCGAAAGCGCGCGCGCGCGACCTCCACCCCACCCGAATTCATCGAGCTAAATCGCTCTGCGTGCTAGTTACATCCCAGGAAAGTTGCTCAGCGACGCGAGGAGAGCCAGACTCTCACAATGGGAATAACTTTGCGCCGCGAAGGGAAGTGAGGGATGAGGAGACACTACACAACCCACAACTAACAACTAAGACGTCGCACTCGAGATTCCCCTCCCCCGAGGGGGGATGGGCTGGCAGCGGGAGATGCCGGGCTCTCGAGACTTTGGGGGGGGGCTTCACTTGCGCCCGCGCGCGTGCATATGTGTCCATTATGCAAATTTCGCCGCAGCACCTATTATAATAAGCAAAGCGTTCCCCACCCACCCGGGCGCTGAGCTCGCCGTTGTTCCATCGTTCCAAGAACCCGGCGAGGGACGCGCCAAAGGGTGGGCGCCCACGACGGCGCACAAATTCAATTGCCGGCAAGTGCAGCGGCGCGGTACTGCGGTTAAGTTATCTCGGCGCTGAGAATCATTTGCGAACTGCCTGGCGCGACTTGGCTCGTAATTTGCGAGGTGGAATCGGCCGCGTCGATACCGCAGATTAATAGGGAAGCGATTAATCCGCCGAGGCAGTGTTAAATGCACCGGGACCCCGAGGCGATGCCGGCCAAAATTCGAGACGACGTGCGTTGTGTCGCTCGTCCTGGGGATACGAGTGCAGCCCTGTTTCGTGGCAGAGCGACGAGATTTATCGGGACGAGAGCTAACGCTGTTTCCTATGAGCGATTACCTTTGAGAGCGGGATCGTTGAGCTCAATAAATGTACTAACGAGCGAAATAGATCTACTCCATTTTTTTACGTTGATTAGTATTGAGATAATACATCAGTCGTCTTAAAAATCAATCGTCTCTTTTTTTTTCTTTTTAGTGTACGTAATCTGAATCTACTTCCCCTGAACAGGGTTTCTCTTTGATATAGGGAAGATTTCCTTACCACCTAGGGTGATATTTAAAAAAAAAGATAAGATCTCAAACAAATGCTGTACAATTCGGAGGAAGCCATAGGCTGGTAGACCTCAAATTTTTACCATACCCTTCATTTTTAAGATCACTTGAAGGTCACCAGTTTTTTTTAATAGACACTCCTACTTTTGGTAGAAAATTTGATTCACGTAAATCATTTTAATAAAACCTGATCCTAAAATTTCTTACTATTTCAGAAACTGAATGCAAAATAGGGGCCCTATTTAAAAAATTTAGGTTAACCAGCAAGTGTCCTTGGCAATAAAACACAAGGTTAATGTATGTAAATATTTTTTTATTATACATCGATATCCAAACTGTAAAGCACTTCAGCTTACCAAATTATAGGTATGCAAATGAAAGATATGGAACGATTTACAATTTGCCTTCTCATTTAATCAAATACTGAGAAATGGCAGTACACTAGCCGCGGCAAGCCATTCCAGGAACTTATTCCGAATGGGCAAACAATCGATCCCAGCCGGCCGGCCCGTATACCGTAAAGTTTTCGCCGTGCTTACCGCCGATGGAGCAACAACAGCGTCGCACTCGGCCAAGGTGGGTTAGGGCGCATAAGCAGAACGCCGGGCGTACAGATGCTGCGGCCGGCCGGCCATCCGGGTCGATACCGGGGCGCCGAGTTATACAACGGGGGAGGCCGGCCTCTTCTGGCAGAAACGTCAGGCCGAATCGCCACCGGTGACCGCGACCTGCAGGCTCCGCTGGCCCGACACCTCCGTGCCGTGTTCCAGATTAATCGTCCCCGCTCGCTCAGCGACTTACCAAGGCCCTCACCCCCACGACCCCCATCCTTTCTGCGGCCTGGACCCCCAATGCTCGTGATGTTTTGATCTTACTGGAATGCCTGCATTAATCACTTTAGATTTATTTACCGTCTTAAAATGGTTAACAAATGATTTTCCGAATAATAAAACTTCGGTGATCTTCTTCGGTGATCTCAATGTTTATTTAATAATTTTGTAACATTTCAGTTTTATATTAATCGATTTCTTTTTTATCTATATACGTTGATGACTTATGGTTTTTCGATTTTCACTGATCTAATAGTTTCATTATCGTAGGCAAATTTGCTGGATTTCGAGAACACAATTTCCAGGAGTTTACATTATCGATTGTCTTTAATAACAGATGCAATTCCATTAATCAACCGATGGTTACTGGCAATTTTTATTCTACGAAGCACTTTATAGGAAACTATCCAATATCGGTGGTCGTTTAAAGAACGCTTACTTAAAAATCATATTTAATTAAACAGAATCCAATATATTTACTCATGTGATAATAGAGTAGAGTTATTCGAGTAACAATCCATGTCGGCACCACGATTTTAAAATATTTAAAATCCTTAAATATCTAAAATATGTTCTACTTTTTCCTTTGCAAATCAGAGGTTTCATTAAGCACGAGGATCAATGATGAAACAGCGGCCGCATAAATTAGTCCAAAGGGAAAAAGATCAATAATTACAACCAGCGCTACCACCGATAATAAACAACCTATCCAACATAGCCTTTGTAATGCTACCAATTAACTCATAGCGTCGACAATAGGTACTCCCGATAGCCTTCTTTTTCCAGCCTCCGCCGCAAACAAAGATAAACAGTCTTCAACGCGCAAAACCGCAGCAATGCACGCGCAGGTATTGGAGAAGCTGTTCGAGAACAATAGACAGAGTGTAATCGGTCATTGCTTATTTCGTCTCTGTTTCGATCCGCCATCCAGCGCAGCAGGGAGGGTTAAAGAACTGCATGCGCGGAGGGTGAGAGGAGGAGGAGCATCACCGAAGGACAAGGGAACGAATCGAAGCAAGAGACCGAGCGGCTAACCGTGCGAGTGTGTCGCCCGAGCCTTGCGTGTGTGGATGCGCGTGTGTGGTACGTGTTTGCGTGTGGGGGTGTGTATGTGTTGGTCGCTCGGCCGCCACGATAAAAAGGAAACAAAAAGCCATTGTTGGCCATTCTGTGGGTGGCAGGCAGAGGCAGCTCGGGTGATCCATCAGGGCCTCTCGGACGAGAGGAGAGCGCGGGAGCTTTAGCTCGTTCTGTCCCGCGCGCACGGGAGATATGCCTGGATGTGTGTATATACCGCCGGTGGGGTGAGTAATTAACCGGGCTCTCCCCTACTCTCGCGCTCGTTGCGTTCGTAGGTGTGCCCGTACGTGTTTGCTCGGACCATGCGCTGCTTCTCCCGACTCACTTAGCTGTGGACGAGGCTCGCTCGCTGATAGGAACATATCCCTGTGTTTTATCAAGTGGATTGCGGCGGACTCGCTGTGACGGTCAAGTGTCCCGGCATTTGTTTTATTTCCGCAGCACCCACGTGGATATTGATTTTCGCTTCTTTTTTTAGCGACGGGACGAGCCGACGTGGAAAAGTAATACCGGGGTTGAACTCGACGATGAACGCGTAGCATTGTAATTTGGGGGCTTAAGAGAGCTGTTAAAGGAATATATAATGGCATGCAAAATACTTGCATGTCAGAAATCGTCTCTAACCGTGACATGGAAGGTTCGTTTTCACGTACTTCATGAATACCAAAATTATAGTCTTTTTAAGGCTACGTAGCAATGCATAAAACTGTTATGAGCTCCACAGGCAACTTGGTGTTTGAAATTGCAGTTTAAAAGTTTGAATACCTTCATGAAAGCTACCACGGAATATAAAGTAGTGTATATTATTAGTTTACTGGCCGGCCGTAAAGCGATACCCTTTTGTGCAATTTCATTTAATTAATGCCCGCGGATTCAATTCGGCGGAACAATAAAGCGAGCAAATTTTGTGAATAACGAACAAAATGAAATCGTTAACGGGAAGTCCTCGCGCCGCACTAGGGACGCACGGGTCGATTTCGCTTGCGGCTCGGGCCGTTGATCGGAAAATCGCGCGTCTCCGCGTCGCGCTCGCGACTGCCCGGCTCTTTTTTTGAGCGATCCATCAATGACCCGACGAAAGGCGCTTGCGAGGACGTCCGCGAAGAAATCCAATACCGAAATGGATTTGCGCCGCACGGGGGGGACGACGCGCCTGTACACCAGAATCCATCATAACGGCCCCTGCCATTTCGCCTTTCCGCCGCTCGACTTTGAAATACAGCTCGCACGGAGGAAATGGAAAAGAAGAGCGAGAGGGAGAGAGAGGCGATGGGGTAGCTAAGGCTAAAATCCGGCATTCGCGGAGGATCGGGAAGGGCGCGATTTTCTACGCTCTGTTTGTTGCGCGCGTGAACGAAACATAAAAGGTAAGTGCAGGGTAATTGCATTCGCGGTTAGGAGTCAGTAACGATTTCTGTTTTCTAATTCAACATAGCTTGTAATTTTTATTACTTTTGACAATTTCATTGGGGAAGTTTCTGGTGCTTACAGATGGATAGACGTTAGTATGGATTTATCTTTAGCAGGTGTATTAATGCTTAAATTACTAAGAAGGAAATGAATTACATTTTTTTATGCGAAGGAAAGCTTTTACAATTTAATTTGCAAGTGTGATATGTTGTAGAACAAAACAAGTTAAAACTGCGTCAAAAATACTTTTCAGATAATAATTTGTTTTGGAGGCACGCAGATCGGAATGCATTGATAAGTTATGACAGTGAAAAATTTTCGGCGTAAAGGCGAAAATTGTGACAAGTGTGGTGTGAAATATATACACATAGTGAACGATCAATCATAGAAGGTTTCCATCCCATCACAGTTTGCCACTGAGCTTTTCACGCAAGCTACTCTTCCACGTTGGCGTGTTCTTAGCTTGCTAGTCGTAAACAGTGTAAATTCCTTTTCACTCGAGGAAGATGAATGAATTGTCAGTAGATGTAAAAAATAGTAGAATTAAAGTAAGAATTTATTGTTAACAAAAAGTTCCTGGGAAAGAAATCTGCGTGGTACAGGATTCGTATTCAGCAACTCAAAACACTAAGGCGTACAGTTCTGCTCCGGAGAACAGGATCTTTTCATTGGGCCTGTACAATACCAATAACTGCTAATCTTCGTGTGACCTCTAATTTTCATGTTAAAAAATAACATGTAAATATACAGTATATCTCTCTTTACGAACCTGAGTTCAAAGATTGACTTTCCGTGCAAAATACCAATTGGACCTTAATATTAACCTGAATTTATGGGGTCTGAATAATAGATTCGCGGTTGCCACCCCAAAAACATGAAGGTATAGTGGCATTTCTGTAACAGTTAACTTTCTATGCTCCTGTGTAATTTGATCCAAAACATGTAAATATTACAGTAAAAGAAGAAAATAAAGACGAATACTAAACACAGTTCTTTCCAGTGACGCATCCTCATCTATAGCGCAAACTAGAGCGAAATATCGCGGCTAGACCGTGAAAATTAATGGTTCCGCGGGCCATTACTCGGGTCCGGGCGGTCCGAGCAAATGTGCGACCGGCTGCGCGACGTTCATTCCAATCGTTATGTTACCTACGAACTACGAATTGGCCGCCGGGATTGAAAAGCAGAGAACGCGATAGCTGCCGCGCGATTATGTCGCGCAATTACGATTGCTCCCGGTGCCCGGGCGCCGCCGCCGCGCGAATAATTCGAATTTATATGTAAATTGAATTTAATGAGAGCGCTGGCCGCGCGCTGATAATTCGCCGGCGCGTCCCGCCTGATTAACGGCGACGACGACGACTTGGCGTTTAGCGCAATTGCGCGCGCCTACGCCCTTCCCCCCCTCTTCTCCATCCCGCGCCGCGCTAATTCAAGATACAAATAAAGCATTAATTATCTAAACGCCGGAGCGCGGCTTTAAAGCGCAACGCCCGCCGCGATGAATTTTCATGAGGAGAGAGGCGCGCGCGCGCGCACGGGGCTAATAAATGACGATTCCATTGATTCAGCCCGACGCTGATTTCTGCCCGGTGCCACGCCGGTCATCCGTCATTCGGGATTTTTCAGGCTCCGATTGATGGGCTTTAGTTATTTATGGCTTTCGGGCGATACTTTAAAGTCGCTATATGTTTTAATGATGGCTCACTGAATTTATCGTTTATAATAAGTGCCAGTAATGTTCAGTTTATGCGCATAGACTAGAAAGGTAAATGATGAATAAATTCTGTTTAAACAATATTTATAATAAATATTCCGTCAGATTAATTTAAAACGTGAAAATATTTTATCCAAATTTAATGTGTATCTACATGAATTAATTGACTACTTCAAACTAGGTTCATTAAAATTAAATATAAAAAAACTATATACAGTAGTACACTACTATAATAGTTAGAAAATCGTTGTAAAACGGGGTAAAAAATAATACAAAAATCTCATTTAATTTTGTAGCCACATGTCTCTATTTATCTCCCCTCGAGCGTTTACTCTCTCGACTCTCGCTCGCAATTCCTCGCTATCGTGAAACACGAAAGATTAACGATCCAGGGCGGCGCAAGACATTGCCCACATCCGCGCTGGTACCATCCTCCGTGCGCCGTACAAAAAGCTAATGAAACCTTTTTGCATCGGTGCAGAGGGCGCGAGGTATGGATTAAGTACGTCTCCGGTGTTCGCTACGCGGTGACGACGCCTTGCAATAAATTGTGAAAGTGCTCGTTTGAATTATCAATTTATAAGAAAAATACTTTCTGCGCCAATCAAATCAATTTCAATTTTCACATTAAATTGCAAAATAAATGTTTGTAGTAATTAATTGTAAAATATCGTATTGAATTGGCGAAAAAAATATGTGAGTTTGAGAAATTAGTTGAAAAGTATCTGAAGGCGGACGAGATTAAGTGAAAGAGAAAAAAAAAAGAAATGATTCCAGACAGTAGAGAAAGAAAAGTAAAAAAATAAGAGAAGATAAGTGAACGAAATAGGAGAAGATCTCGTGTGCACACACGAAATATATGAATCCAAGCACGCGACCTGATCTGTCTGTCTCGAATCTGGAACATCTGAGAATTTAATTCTTTTTTCATTTTCAAGATAAATAGAAAACAAAAAATTGTACTTGAGTGAAATGAAATTGTGCTCCATGAAAAATTGGCACTAAAAATTTGTTTGAAGTTCTAAAGAAAATAAATGATCGTGACTTTTTATTTTTTAGACTGTTAGTGAACTTCAGTGTAATAAGTTGAAAAAAGAATTTTGCAATCATATATCAATCATAGAAACATAAAAAAAAACATTAAAAGTGAATTTTACTACTGCGCCAGTAAAAAATTGATGGTCCGCTCCAAACCTATAAAAAATTCTCTACAATAGAGCGAACGAAAAATATTTCTTTCTTTATGTGCATTGAACAAATAAAAATTTTTATGATAAAATTGTCAAAACCTGGTAATGAAAAAGGAAACAAAAGAAAACGTTACAAACGGAAAATCAAAGAAAGCCATACAAGCGGCGCAGATTTTATGCAGGAGCAATGGCTTCAATCCACGAATCGCACGGAGTTAGCACTTTTACTGTCGTTCAAAAAAAGCCCAAGCTGTCAGGCGCATGAATATACAACTAGCCGCGAGTCGTTTAACTCCTCCGTTTCTCGCATTGTATCTTGATGAATCCCATGGCGCTTGCTCGGGGAACAAACGACGCGAAAAACTGCGCGTGCGGAATTTATCGTGCCGCATAGATTAGAGGTGGACTGAAATGATTATTTTACGAAATTATGTCATTTTCTTGGTTAATAGTAGAATAAAACGTTGGCAGTGTTATGATTTATATTACAGAAGGATTCATAGGACATGTCTTCAGTTCCATTCTATAATAAAGAATCTTTTTGTTACGCGTGCACGATTTTCTCTTTTTTTTCTTTAAAAACAGGTTGAAACGACTGTTTTTTGATAGATGAGCTAAAAGTAATTTACATATGGTTCATCTATTGTTTGTATGTACATACAGACCTAGTTTCGAATAGGGCTTTTATAGTCAAAAGAGACAACCAAGGTTTGCATGCAAACCTGGTTGGGATATGCTCCTAATTAAAACAGCATACCAAGCTGTATGTTCATACATACAACTTAGGTCAGGATAGTTGTTTTCTAGTCAGGAGACCCAACCTAGGTATGTATGTTCATACATACACACTTACGTTGGAATAATCAAACCTGTGGTATTTAGCATAAAATTTTATATTTTATAGAAAAAAGTATAATTTTAAATAACAGTTACTTTAGAATGGTCAGAATTTGACTCTCATCCTATCGATGGCATATCTATATTATTTTACAGTATATTTTGCATAATTATCAAAATTACAAAAACAATGATTCTTTAATACTTAATCGACAAATTATTGCTTTAATAATTGATTTGAAAAAAGTAGATCTTGATAATTTAGTTATCAAGTGAAAAAATGATTAATCAACGCGATATATATTTTTAGCATATAAAATCTCATAAAACTCAAATCAAGCTCATTAATCAAGAGATAAGTGTTCGTGCAATCAATCGTTGACTGACAGACACGGTAAATGTCATTCTCAGCGGTGCGAAACGAGTGGACATTTTCGATCAAAACTGATCCGCGGCATCTGCGCTTACAAGTTCACTCAAAAATCGTAATTTCCACAGGTGCCATCTGGATAAAAAATTATAATTCTTCACATTTTTGCGTAAAATCTATTGAAAATAAAACCTGTCGTATGATGATCAATAAAGATATTCTGTAATTAATCAGTTTTTGTCAGTTTGCGTTGTCCTCACACGAGGAATACGTTTATATAGTTACATGTACATGTCTCGTTGGCGTCGTCGTAAATTCATTAGACGTTCTCGAGTTCTGCCTCAGTGACGAAAATTACCACGTGACGTGCGCATCTTCAAGATCCAAGCTCACTAATTAGATTAAGCTAATTATATTCCTAAATTTACATTTTTAAAGCTGCTTTTTATACTGTAATTTGCAAGTACTTTTTAGTTATTATTCTCTAGAAATAATTGTTTATGTTCAAGACCGATCAAAATTCAGAATACGATTAAGCTAAAAATATGTTTAAAGTTATTTATATTTATTTGAATTTTTCGTACCCAAAAGTGCTTTATATCTACATCGAGAAAAATAGAAAATAAAGATAACGCTTTAAATCTTAAAAAAATGGATAATCTTTTACGAAATAAAGCAGGGTCGTTTCTTATAAAATAACTAGCGAAAGAACAACAAAGCGAAGGTGGTTACACATCTATTCTACAGCATACATACTTTGCGAAAACTACCACCACGTCATTCTGCGTGGATACAGAGGGTGCGAGACAAAGGAAACTGAAAGAGTGCGCAGTAGAACAGAATCGTCGTAAACTTCCGGTTGGTTTTCTGCTTCTTTATTTGTACCTATTGCATAAATTTTCAGTCAGACTAAAAAATTATTTGTTTTCTATAAAAAAGCCTCTTTGCTGAACGGAGGAAATAATGTTAAAATTAATTAACGTAGCTGCGATAGATTCTTTACGGACTTTCTCTTTCAGACACGTTGCACTCATCATTCTGATGCAATTTCTCGAAAAAAGGATAGAAAGAGAAAAAAAAGAAGAAACGAGGAGAAAGGAAGGAAGCGCGCAGCGGCATAAACCCGCACTTTGCATTTCGGACTTGGGAGCCCATCCCTTTATCCACTCTCTCTCTCTCTCTCTCTCTCTCTCTCTCTCTCTCTCTCTCTCTCTCTCTCTCTCTCCCTCTCGCGTTTTTTACGATTCGTCGTTTTTTCACTGTCATCGCGACTCCGCGCGCGAGTCCTCCCTCACTCTCTCCCTCTATATACAGTGTCGCTTATATCCCCCGTGACATAGAGAGGCTGGAAAAACGACAGCTCGGGTTACTCGGCGGCGGCGCGCGTCCTTTTATATACGAGCTCTTAAAAAGTCCAGAGGCCCATCCT
>JAXIUT010000001.1:4500898-4511694 GCA_035586675.1 Eurytoma californica
TGATAACACAACGTTTAAATAAACTAAAAGTTAAATGTTAGTTTGTTACATGAGTCACGTTATTTTTTCAGACAATTACGAACGAAAATGTTGACAAAATACCGTCGGTGGTGCCTGATTCAGATTGGCCTACGACAGGATTTATTGAATTCGATAATGTACAATTACGATGCAATGATGATGTCCAACTCGCTTTGGATCATATATCGTTTACTATCAACAGCACTGAGAAAGCAGGTAATATGATCGGATTAACATCCAAAAAACTGTTAATTTTCATCCATGAATTACCCTCGATTTCCATAATAATTGTTGCTATAGCATTGCTATATAGTAATGATCAATTTCGATCATCTACACTACCATAACCTTTTATATTTTATAATAAAAAGATTTACCTTGACATTGAATACTTTCTTCTGCTATCCAATATCAATTACTCAGTGAATATTTACTTAAATTAATTCAATATTTAGAGGAGAATAAAAATAGAGCGATCTCGACGAACCAAGTGAGTTTATTTTTCTGCCGACGTTTCGATAATTTTTTCTATTATCTTCATCAGGGCTTTTTTTAAAAAATAAATCTAACACTGCATGGTTCGTCGTTCGTCGAAGTTGTTAGGCCAACAGTGCCATGTCATAGTGATTTTTTGAATCTCCATATTGTCGTTCGAGGAACGATAACAACAAACAATTGAACATTAATTCAATTTTTTTTACTCTTTTTTAGGTATTTTAGCAAAATTGGACAGTGATAAGAACGCCTTTATCACAGCTATTTATAGATTGTATGAACTGCATGGAGGACAAATCTCCATAGATAACATCGAGATATCTAAAATCAATGTACAATTTTTGAGAAACCAATTATGTATTATCCCTCAGGATCCGATATTTTATGGTACCATTAGGTACTTCTTGAAATGATTAAATATTATTTATCATTTAAGCTTTTAAATCTATGATATTAATCATAATTGTTTTAAACGTAGATTTTTCCTGGATCATAAGAAGTGTCACACCGATGCCGAAATTTGGAATGCATTAGAAAGGATGTACTTAAAAGATAAAGTATCGTCGCTTGCTTCGCAACTTCATTACTCGATAGATGCAAAAATTTTCAATATTAGAGAAAAGCAACTATTATTTCTTGCTCGAGCTTTTCTTTGTTCTTGCAAGGTATGTTCATTGATTATCTTCAGAAAAAAATCTTTTAACAAAGAACTTAACTGATGATGATTTTTCGAGTCCATATAATTTGAGATTAATATACATCGATAATTTATTTTTTAGACATTTGTTTATTTGAACTTTGAAACGCAACAGTAAGAAAAAAGCTAGAAAAATAATCGCGAACTATTTTTCACTGCACAGATTCTGGTTATAGAGGAGAGCAGCACAGCAGACTCCGACACGGCGTCATTCATTCACCAGATGATCGATAAGGAATTCTCGAATTGCACTGTGCTGATGATAGCGCGTCGCTCGCGCCTCGTGCTGTCGTGCGACCGTGTACTCGTCTTGGAGAATGGCCGCATCCGCGAATTCGACAGGCCGTCGGCTCTGCTAGCGGATCGCACCTCCGAGCTGAGGAAGCTTCTCAACGAGGAGGAGCTGACCGACCGGAGAATCTGAACTGAGCTTCTCCGGGCGCTGATATTTATTTGTAAATTTTTTTACCTCAAAAATTGTACTAACGAGTTTGCGCTTTGAAAATTTACTCTTATTACTTTTTTTTTAATCATCGTCGTCGTAATTATCATTGTTAACGATTTTTGTAAACTTCTTATTATATAACGCAGCTACGCTAAAAGCGATTCCTACTATTATTTGTAAAATTTCTTATTAAAAAAAATATTGGCACAATATTAATCCGCAGGTATTAATCTCGATTTTTCGAAATACCTGGCATTCCAGTTAAACAGGCTGACCGCAGTGACCCTCATAGTACGGCGACGGAGTGGAGCGCGCGACCACTAATGACAACATTAATATCGACGTTCCGGAGTACCGAATAAAAGGCCTTCGGCACGTACGCGGGTCACCGCGGGAGAGCTCGCATTTTGGGAAATGTTTGCTCATCTGTAAATCTGGTCGCGCTTTTCAAATACCGCGAGCGTCTAGAAATCGACCATCGAGCTGTTCCGCAACGTTCGCGGCAATCGTTTGATAGTTTCGGAATAGGGGGCCGTATGGTCAATTCAACTGGGAACCTACGTTAATGAAAGATTCTGCGTATGTGCTCTAAATATTGCATGCAGGTAAAATTTAATTATTATAGGCGCATTTCAAAATTTCAAGGCTTTTTGTGGATTTTTTACAGTAATTTAGCAACGTACGAGAATTATTAAATTTAGCTCAAACATTTGGATACCGTTTTCGTGAGAAACAATAGGATAAACTCAAAAAATTGTTTAAATTGTTTTGTTCAGATGTTTCACGTGGTATCACTTGGTTTTTTAAAATAAAACAATTATAATTTATTATAATTGACAATTTTATTGGAGGAACTAGAATAGGTCGAGATCAGAATCAGAGCAGCATATTTCGCTCAATCCACAAATTTGACGTTATCGGGTATCGTACGTCCGATTTAATTGAAATCTACTGACTGATACACGTTTATTTCATTTACTGATATTTCGTAATAAATGTAGATTGAATAAAAAGAGCTTTTTTAAAAATACTTTAAATTTGTCTGCAGTCTGAATGGAAATCAGTTAAACATTTTATTAAAGAAGAGAAGTTCCGGGAAAGTAAGTACAAAAAAATCTGACAAGCACGCATTTCTTTTCAGCTATTGTTTCATTCTCAGGAACGCTTCGAAGCCGACGAGACTTTAATGAAAAGTTTTTTATTATTCCAATGGTTTGCGAGAGCGGAAAAAGAATATAAGTTCAAGATACTGGAAAAAAAAAAGTTTTTTCTTTTTACTTTCTAAAGAAAAATCAATCCCACAATTGCAATCGCTTTACTGATAAGAAAAAATTTATGAAACAGATCCGTGCTAAGCGTATCCCGGGAATTGCACCATCGCCAAAAAAAAATCGTATGCGTAAAATAAAAAAATAAAAAATCATAATTTTTCTACGTACAGTTCTTCGGGCAACGTTGCCATTCGCGGTTCACGTTCAATACGAATTAGTTACCACTCGGTGTATGTCAATTCATTGCGATCGTAACACTTTAACGATTACTTTTATCTTCTTCGCATTTTACGCGAAAAATATTTACAGCATTAAATTATTTTTAAAAACGTTTCTAAAAAAAACCAACGTATTCAATTTTTACCGACCGTAACAGAGGCAACATGTGAATTCTTCATCCAATAATGGCTTGTTCTGCGGGGAGAAAAAAAAATTCAGCGCATTCCGTCCGGAACAATTCCCGGCATTAGAGACTCGCATTCAAAAAATAAAGCACAGCGCCCATCGTCAAAATCCAAACAGGCCGAAATCATTCAGCCGCGAACAATGCGCCACGTAACGAGCATCCACGTCGAAAATGCGCAAACACATTCTTTGCCCATTATTCAGTGCGCGCGCGGAAAAAATAAATATGACCTCCACTGCTGGAATTACAGCGTTGCTTTATCGCTGAGCTAGCAATTGAATTTTCCGCTATGCAGTCAGTTTCCTTGCACCCAGCCCACTCGACGCTCACCTTTATTGCCATTGTAAATAATTTATCGGGAGTACGCAGCTTCGTTAAACCTCGGGGTATCAATTTTTCGCGAAATCGGCTAATAAAGCAACGGCGCGAGCGTCGAATGCCGTGCTCTCGAACGCACGGATGCGCTCGGCCGACGCGAAGATAAAAGCAAGATTTAAGCGCGAAAATAAAGTGAGCGACGCGAGGAGCAAAAAAAAAGGAAGCAGCGCGAAGAGTAAAAAGAATAAATAAACGCGAGCCTCGGGCCGGGCAACGTCAAAATGAACGAGAGGGTGAATTAAAATTGTTTTTCAATTTGAAAGGAAAATATTTACACGACGCTCCTGGCTAAACAAAGTTTTTGCGGGTCCGCGCACCCGCAGCGAGAACGGAGAGTCGCGGGGGGCAGCCCAAGAGAGATTGCGCCAAAGTGAATTATTTTAGTTGCGCATGAATGCATTTTCATTTAGATAGCGGCGGAAAATTCTTTTTTTCAAAGTCGATCGCGCGCAGAGAGAACATACGAAGTGAATGCTTTCCACCACTGTGTACACGCTGCAAAATATTTATTAAACAATTTTAAAAGTCAAAAATTATTTTTTTTTAAATGCAATCGATTTCTTATAGATTTTGTTTCTTTTATAATATAATTTTGTATGAAAATATTTTTGAAGGTGAAATAATAACTCCTTTCTTTCCTTGACCGCAGTGAACTAAGATTTTTATTAAGAAGGCCTTCTTCATAAAAATCTTAGTTCACTGCGGTCAAGGAAAGAAAGGAGTTTTTATTTCACCTTCATCATTATCATTGTGAACAAAATAATTTTTACTAAATTGAAAATATTTTTACTGGGGATATTTGAAAACAAGTATTATTTAAAAAATTATTTATTATTATCAATAGCAAGCTACGTATGCAATTTAATTCAATTGTATGCACTAATTAAAGGCTCATAACTAGAACAAAAACATTTTTTAATCCGCGCATGTTTAATTTTTCAATTCTTCAGATTCCTTTACGATAATTGTGAAATTGAACGTCAATTAACTAATTTTTTTCATAATAATTACGCTAATTCTCGTAAAAATCATAGCCAATGTTCAATATAAAATAAGTAAACAAGGTAGAAGTACAAAGGAGACTAGCGCTCGAAGCACTTGGTCTTACCGCCGTAACTTCGTATAGGGTTTGCACTTAATTCGCGGACTCACGGTGAAGCGGGTGGGCGCTCGCTAGTTCACGGAAACTCGCGCTCGAGATAACCGGCGGCTGAATACATTTCTCGTTTGAAATAGTCTCATCCGAGCCGGCCGAATTCGTGGTGCACTGAAGGCAAGAAAAATAGAGACGTAGCGAGATTGTATAAGGATAGCAAAGGATGAAATTAGGCAGCGTGGATGTACTCGACGCCTTCTCGAGTTCCTGCCTGAATACACATTACACATGAGGTAATATTTCAAGTCCTCAAGGTTGATTAAAAAGTCAGAAGCTTTACCTTAAAGGTAGGGAGGAGCAAGTATTTTCCTGCTGATGTTCTACAATTATAAGAAGAATTGCAGGTAGGTTCGTGCGCAACGAAAAATTTCAAAATTCATTGTCCCCTTGTCTTAATATTGAATCTGATACGGTGGTTCCCACAGAATCGAAGTTTATCTAATAAATGCTTGCAATTTTATACATAAGTAAATTAATCCACTATGAATTCATATAAAAATTCCAAAACACTTCCAACATGCTATAATTCATGAATAATCATTACTTAAAGTTTACGCGTATAATTATAAAAAAATTATGTTCCATTTTGTATTAACATTCGTTCGTAATATAGTATAATAAATCATAATTAATTGAAACAATTTTTTATTAGAAATGTAAACTAATTTTAAATACAAACATTCTATTCATTATTTTTTCATTTCTTGGTGAATTAACCAATCTTCTTTAATAAGATCGCTACCTTTTTCACCTATCATTATTATAGGTGCATTAGTACTACCTCTTGTAATTTCGGGCATTACAGATCCGTCAATAACTCTTAAACCAGTTATTCCGTAAACACGAAGTCTTGGATCTACAACCGCAGTCTTATCGTACTTCGGACCCATTTTACAAGTTCCAACTACATGGTTACTTGTGAATGAGTACTTCTCGAGTAAACATTTGTAGTACTCATGGTAATCGTCAAATTGGTCACAGCCACGTTGTTTAACGAAGGTAAATTGGTTATTTTTCAAACTGTTAGTGTTTTTTATTTGTTCTGCAATTTTAATTCCATCTATAAAAACGGCAATATCTCTTTTATCAGTCATACTGTTTAGATATATCAAAGGCTGACTCCATAAGGGATTTGATGTATTAAGTTTTAGAAAACCACGACTATATGGTTTTAAAAGAACAAGGAATACTACGGCGTAATCGTAGTAAGATGTTGCTATTGATTGAAATGCACTGCTACCGTTGATTTTACCGGAAATGGAGCCAGCAAAACCCACTTGAATATCTGGTACTCCTGGTCGTCGTTCATACTGGGTCTGATAAAACGTAATTGTAGACTGCATACCAGTTGCAGACAAAGCACCTTCATGCGTATTCATCCAGTACCCTAAGTCATTGCGATAAGTTTTAAAATCTGATAAGGTTGTAGATTCATTTTTGAGATTGAATCCAAATGGGATGACTACCGTGTGGTCATGAAGGTTACGACCAACCGGTAAATCTTTTATTACATGTATATTAGCCTGCCGAAGATGATCTGCTACTCCAATTCCAGATAACATCAGTAGTTTTGGAGATTCAAAAGCGCCAGCAGAAAGAATAACTTCTTTCTTTGTATATGCTCGTTTTGTCTCATTCGTTTTTAAATCCAAATACTCTACGCCAATTGCTTTTTTAGAAGACTCTGCAATTAACACTCGTGTTACCTTAGAATTAGTTCGAATGAAAAGATTTGATCGTCGACCACGAATAGGTCTAATAAAAGCTCCATTGGAACTTAAACGTGATCCATGAATGGACGTAAACTGCATACGAGATGTTCCAACTTGAGACCCAGAATTGTAATCTACTTCTTCTAGACCCAATTCTTTCCAAGCATTTATGATGATTTGAGCGTTTTTATCTTGATATGGAAATTTTTCTACCTTTAAGTAACCACCAGTTCCATGACTGTCCTTACTTTCAGAAATAACCTGTGAAATAAACGTACAATTTTATTATGAGTAAAAGAGAATCAAAATTTTATGACAAACATATTTTTCTATATTTACTGAATCTCTCGCATCTTCAGATTTCTTAAAATACGGCAAAACAGTCTCGTAACGCCAGCCTTTGTTTCCAAGTTCTTCCCAATCGTCGAAATCTTGTTTGTTCCCACGAGAGTATATCATATCATTAATGGAACTCGACCCTCCCATTACTTTCCCTCGGGGCGCAGGGCATGACTTATTCTTGAATAAACTGCATATAAAAGGTTCTGGTTGAATAAAGTAACCATAATCGATACTGCTTTCTCTTAAAACTGGCCATAATCCTGGAACGTCCGCAACGATAGGTTCTTCATCTCCAGTTTCTAAAAGTAGTACCTAAAACGGTGTTATTGGTTTTAGAATTTTTTTTAAGCCTTAAATGGTTTAGCTAAACTTAATTAAATATTAATATCCCTTTTTTTTTAAATTCTTTGATTCTGTACCTTCCAGTTTTTCACTTCACTCAGACGATTAGCTACGACGCATCCAGCGCTTCCAGCTCCTACAATAATGAAGTCGTATTCTTCTTGCAATGTATTTTCACTTTGTTCCGGATCAAACTTTTCATCGTACGAGTAACCTAAATATTGGACTAAGAGAGTCAAGAAGGATAATACGGACGATTGTCCTGGCCTCGTAATATTAGCCGGCGACCAAACCATCGTGAGCTCCCAAATGATTATTCTGCAATAAATTTATTCATACCAGACATTAAATACAGTGTTTTAAAGATAATATTATCTTTTATGTACTCTTTTTATTCAAGCATTTGTTTTGTTTATTAACCTATTGGCTATGATTAATTGAATCAACTCTACTATTTTTATTTGTTAAATATTACGAGCGGGTCACTGAACTTTTGTTCTATAAAAATATTAATAATTAATTGTTACCTATTTATTTGACAATAAAATATTTTATAATAAAGAACTTTTTATCACAGATGAATTAACACAAAGCAAGACATTGTTCATTTAATAAATATTTGTTCAATGTGAAGACTAGGATTGAGTATCTTGGATAATTTAACAAATGAATATTTTGCAAGTTGAAATTATATTGAACTTTTTATATTTTTAAGAAACGGGATATTATGTATTAATGCAAAAGACTTTTGATCGATAAGCAGCTTGAAGATTCTCACCTTTATAAAACAACAGTCCAATGAGAGAATGAACGAATGAATGTGGTGCAGAGCAGATTAGCAGCTCCTTTTATAAACCTCGCGATCTTTTCTGGTTTATTGGTTCAGCTGTTTTCGACAACGCTTAGAAAATGTTGAATCTATTAGGTAGTTTCGCCTAATTCGGATAGTGCGACTTCCGAAGAGCTACGGGCAATCACTGCTAAACCGCACGTGAAAAAGTTTTGTAAAGTTTTTATCAAATGTGTTTTATAAAAAAATGGACATATAAAGTTTTATAAGTTCTTTATAAAATATTCCTTTTTAGGTCAAATTTTGCAAAACTTTACAATAAAATAGTTATTTTTCGATCGACCTCGAAAATTGTAAAATTTTATAAAATTTAATCTTAAAAAATTAACTTTATAAAAATCTTATAAAACTTTATGTCCATTTTTTTGTAAAACACGTTTTATAAAAACTTTACAAAATTTTTTCACGTGGGATACATTGCCTCTACAACTGGTGCCCCGTAACTCTCAAAATTATCAGTATACTTAAATTACCTGTCGGCATTCCAGTAATATAATTTTTACATTTTTTCTTTCACGTTTTTATACTCGCGCAGACTTGAGCAGCGTCGGGCAGTGCTTATCTATATCGGTTTAGTTAACGTTAAATTTTGTACATTACAGGTTATGTTTATGAAAAGAGGAAAAAATTCACTCAGAAATAAAAGAACTATAAATCTTAGCACGTATTTACTCAATTGTGATAACAGCCCCTTAAATACATAAGATGTTATATCGGAATACTTCACGATCTGATTCGAAAGAAGCACGAAAATCTTCTGCGAATATAAATGCGGGAAAATAAAATTATCTTTATTTTACTATCAAGTAAAACTTTGGCTTTATTTTAAAAGACAATATTGTCACATTTTCAATAAAATCTTACTTATACAAGATCGCGTTTACGCGCGAACATGTTCTTTTAACAGCTGTACTCGCAGCTGCGGAATAAATATAATAGATGAGAAAATAAATTATATATTTAAAAAGAATTTATTACTATAAATAGCATTTTGTTACGACTATGGCGTACTGACGTTACATGCCTTAAATTTAAAGTTAGGGTACAGTTGATAGATCATAAATTATCTGTTCACATAACGAAAGTATTAAAACTACTAGCTAAAGATTTTTCATACGCTTCCTATTTCGATAAATAAAAAAAAACTATGTATAAAAGCAGAACTAAGAGAATAATGCTGATTAATGTTGATTTTTTCACCATAAAAGATGCAGAAACTAATAGCAGCGTTGTTCTTATATTCTTTATACTCAGTTGTATGTGGTACGTTTCTATTCCAATGTATTTTAAATATTCTTTCATTAATATCTCAAATTGGTATTCAGTTTTTTTAATTCTTACATAACTATTAAGTGAAATCGTGAATATCTTAAATACATTTTTACAATTACTTTAATTAAGCTGGACAACCAAGAATTCAAAATGGACAAAATGCAAAAATTGGCCAATTTCCTTATCATGCTCATATAAGCAATAATAACATGTTTTGTGGCGGATCAATAATTCACAATCGTTGGGTAATTACAGCCGCTCACTGTGCACCAATGTACATAATTTCCTAAATTTTTTAATAAAATGATTTCAAAATTTGTTAAAGTTTTTTTTAGTTTTGTAGGTAATTATAAAGTAATAGTTGGCAGTGTTCGAAAAAGAAGTGGTAGACGCTATGATGCGGAAGCATTAATCGAACATCCTGATTATTCCGAAGCAAGTATTAAGGAGAAATTGTCTTTAGATTAAAATCTTAGCTCCCTTACGCATTTTGCAGTTATACTATATGAGGTTATCTAGTCCTAATTAGTAGAAAAGTTAAATTGTAACAGTTCTGAATAGTTATTAATTCAGCAAAGTTAGCACAAATTGTTTATTATTTATTATATTGCAGGGTTAAATATTTTCTTATATTAATAACTATTAATTATAATTTTTAATTCCATTTTAGTATTTGCTTCTTCATGACATCGCTCTCATACGCCTAAAAAGAAGGCTTAAATTTAGCAGAAGAATAAATAAAGTGAAATTACCAACAAGTTCTGATATGTATGAAAATGCTTTAGCTGTAATCACAGGATTTGGAATTACCAATATCAATGGATATTTGCCAAGAATTTTACAATATATTTATACACCAGTACTTGAACAAGAGGTATGTAAAGAGAAATGGTATCACCACTTATTGGACAGCCACATCTGCACTTCAATAAACGGAAGAAAAACTGCGTGCAGGGTAAGAACTTTAAAATATGTTAATAAACTTTGTAAAATTATGTGATAGATGTATCTTTGATCTTCTGATATTTTTCATTTAAAGGGAGATTCTGGAGGTCCTGTGGTTGTTAACAATACACTCGTGGGTATTGTTTCCTTCGGAGATGAATACTGTTCTAAACATCTCCCTTGCGTACACACCAGAGTCTCCAACTACGTACAGTGGATTAAAGAAGTTTTAGATTTATATTCTGATTCACTGGATAACTAAATCGAAGAGCAGATATTTTTTCAGTATTAATGAAAGACAATGCTATAAGACAAACGAGAAATAAATGTAAAATTATACTTTACACAGAGATTATCTACCTCTCCTAATCGAATAATAATTGTCTGACATTTTCGATCAATTTTTAAATCAAATTAAATTAAATTTTTTATTTCTATTTATTTGATATAAGCTACATAAAAAT
>JAXIUT010000001.1:4515583-4534356 GCA_035586675.1 Eurytoma californica
GCTCCCTTTCGCCTTCATCGGATTCGCATCATTGCCGCTGAATGGACGCCGCGCCCCGTGTATTTATTGCGCGTGTTTGTCTGCGTGCGCGAACTCGTATCACCGAGTGAGTGATTCAGCCTTGAAGAGGGAACGATCGCCAGCCGTTATTTATGGATATTGTATTTATCATTGAGGAATAGTTTTTTTCAGGCAAGGTATAACGCGTGCTAAGAAAAAGTTTTTACGAAGTTTTATATATTTATGGGAGATTATTGAATTATTACTCTTCTTATTCCAGTTACTTACAGTTGTGTGCATTTGTTTTTGGATGTGGAATTATTTCAGTGAAGATGTAGCGTCATTTTGTCAGAAAGAATTCAGCGATCGAGCCTCTTATAGATTCCAATGATTCTCGGAATAAATGATTGATCAATAAGGAAATCATCGGAAGTAGTATTTTATTTTTTTATCATTCTTATCTTTTAATATTTCTATCTTATTGTTTATACAATATTTAGAGCTTACATATATTTTCGCGCCCTCTTTAAATATTGTTTGACCACTTACAGGATCACCATTAGATTATACTAAGGATGATATAGATATCGAACGCAAAATTTAAAAAACTGCATGTTCTTTTATTTTCCAATGAAATGAATGTAGACATCACGCTGAGTGGAAATCGATCGTATCGCTTAGAACATGAAATTTAGAAACACTTTGTACTTCTAAAACTTCGGGCCTAAAATTGTGATCTGCTCAAGTCTTTGAAAAAATAAATAGAATGAAAGTCCTATAACTATCTACAAAAGTTTAAAATTTCGAGGGGCTACCGACGTGATTTAAGCGATTTAATGATTTAACAGCGATTTAAATTTTTTAAATCGATTTAAGGGTGATGTAAATCGCTTAAATCGGGTCGGTAGTCCTTCGCAAAATTGATTAAATCCTATTGAATTGATTTTCCCACGTCGCAAATCAGACTCACGCAATTCGGTCAGCGGGAACGGCGCTTGGACGACCGACGTCATTTCCCCCGAGAAAAACTGCGCGGAAAAGACAAACGTCCCGTCCTTTGGCAATGGACCCCGCGCTCATTCAATTTGCCGGCGACGAAGATATTCATCGGGAGGCTCGCTAATGCCCTTGGCATACGCGCCTCCGCCCGTAAATAATGCCAAGGGGGTAGGGGGGCATCGTCGAGCGGCAGCTTGTATCGCGATTAAAGCCACATTACATTTGTCGACGGGGGTGAGGCCGGGGGCACCCTGGCAGCCAGCGCTGGCACTCGACACCGCGGCCCAACGGCTCCCCCTTCATTCAAATGAGGAAATTACGCTTTTCGCCGAGAAGCGGAACGCGAGCTTTCTTTCGGCAGCCACCGGGCACTGATTTATGCCCGCTGCTATCGAAATATATCAGGCTTTTTGAATTATGGTGCAATGACTTTTTTTTATGTGTTACCTTCGTGTGCAGAGTCATTTTCTATGCGATTGTTCTATTACTGTTATTCTAGTCTAGAATAAGTCTTGATAAGTATGAACGAATATCTGATGTATTATTTTCTTTTAAATATGTCGAAAAAGTTATAAGAGGCGATCTCCTGACTCAATTTGTGCAAAAGATATTAGTCATCTACTTAAGAATACTTTTACAGGAAAGTTGAAAAAAACCTATCTATATTATCAATAATCAATAATACTCCAATATCTTCTTCCATTTACCAGTACCAAATTTTATAATCCCATATATAGCTGCAACTTAAATTACATTTTTTTAAGAAGTTGACTAAATTTATAATCATAAAAAGATCAATTTTCTACTGAAAAGTAAAGAAATTCAAGTAACAAAATAAGTAAATTTGGTATACCTATTTATACATTCAAAAAACCTTTATGTATATTAACGTTTCCCCGCTGCGTTAAATGGAAGCCGAAAGCATCAAGAATTTCAGGGTGGAGAAAACAGAATTAGTTTCCACATTTCGTAGGCAAGCGCCAAAGGCAAGCTTGACTCAATTTGCATGTGTACTTGCAAATGTACCTAATGTACAATGTTATATTGAAGACTTAAAGATGCCAGCTGAATTTACATGAGCAGTCCCTTTAAATTTACAACTTTTGATCTCACATGCATATATAATTCGGTCGAGACACCATTTAAAATGAAATTAATTTTTATTTTGCAATAAGAGCATTTATTTAGCCACCGAAATAGTCACCCGTAAAAAATTCCAGATAAAAGTTCTCGCTTTATTGGTTCATACATTACACGAGCGGACATAAAAGTTTAATAAGTCATCGAAACAAAAATGCGGTCAAAGCAAACGCAAATAAAACATTTCCATTTAAAGGGAAAATAAATGAAACTCGGCGTAATTGGGGCATCTCCGGCCCCCCGAATTCATTTAATAACAAACTGTGACAAAAATTGCATTTAATAAGCAGTATTACTTTAATTAAACAGCGAGCAGTCCCCCGGCCCTCCTGGCTGTTTGAAATAAAATTAAAAGTACGATGCAATATCGTCCGGTTGGCAAAATATCGACGAGATTACGCGGATGTGGTGCGCCCCCGCATACGAATGCGACGCTAAAATATTCCGCGCTTGCGAATTAAAATGACGTTGTATATATGTGACTGCAGCCGACGGCTGGCGCGAATAAATTCTCAGCAACGTAATAGGGCTACATCAAAGCCGACGGAACGTACCCCTTTTTTTTTAAACTATCTGTGTTCAGGTGAGATTTTTTGATTAGATAGAATAATTAATTTAACTAAGAACATAAGAAAAATCTCTACAGATTTTATTTATTTGTTGATTATGTTACACGGATTCTTCAAAAGTTAAAAATTATATTTTTACAAGAAATCAATTTAGAAAACTATTCTTATGATCTCGAAAAGTTTCTATTTCTGCTGTATTATTTTTTTACTATTTTAAATAACATTAAATTAATATTATAGTTAACTAATATTTAATTACACCTAATTGCGCATAATTAATCATTTAATTTTCATTGGTTACGCAATATTCAAAATAATGAATTTCTCGATCGATGTTTACTAATGATATTACACCAGAAATTTAGGTGCTGAATGATGTTATTATTAATATTATTTACTAGACTAATTACAGTTACATTTAATGAGATATCGTGGATTAAACAAAAGCTCGTTACGCTCGTTTTAATGAAGATAATATTCCGTAATGCGAAGAGATTTCTATCGGGATATTCTACCCTAATTAATATCAATTGATTTACAGTGTTATGTTTCAATAACACACAATAACATTTAATATTATCAAAAATAATTTTAATACTCCGTCTGGAAATTCATTGATTAAGAAAATAAAATAAAAATAGTATTATATTAGGAAGAAAAAATGAAGTTCTCCCTGATATTATTAAATCAACAAATATTCAAAAACTAGGGGTGGACAGTGAGTTTGGTCAGACAAAATACTTCTCACCATAACGTTTTAAGTTTATTTTTTTCGAAACTACTGTTAAAGATATACATTAATAAATCAAATTCTTGTGATCAGTATAATATATCTGCGATGTTTTAATTCAAAAAGATTTTAAAAAGACAGTTTTATAATTAAAATGAATCCTTCCGGTAATATACGATAAGATATATTAAAATTTTCGATCTCATGAGAAACTAAGTAGATAATCATTTTCATTGACTCCATAACGAATATTGCCACAGTCCCGCGAAGAAAAGTAATCGACGTAACTAACGTCGGGCGGTGAAAAAAATCCCCGTACTCGCGCTATCAGTGAAAAAGGTCGGCCATAATCGCGAAACAATTCCGGCGGACGGTCTGATCCTCGCCCATTTCACGAAAAAAGGGGGGAAAACGAGACGCCCTGCGGCAACGGAAGGACGAGGACAAAAGTGGACTGGGAGGGGTGAGGGCGCGAGTGTCAACGCGACGCGCCGACCCTGAACTTGCGTCGCAGGACGCCTCGATCGATACGACAGGTTCAGTGCCCCTCGTGCGAGTCTCCTCTCCCGCCCCCAGGCCCCCGCGACTACTCTCTTTCGAGCTTTCAATTGTTGCGGTCGTCTTGCTCGCGTTTTTGACTTCTCACTGGGATCTTCATTGTAATTTCGTGGTGGAAGGGACTTTCGTGCAAGTAAGAATATTGCTTTTTAATGCAAATGGTGCATAAAAAATCTATAATTTTGATTTAATATACGGATACATTTTTAAAGATAGCGTTTGAAGACTAGCTTAGCGATAGTTACAGCAGATAGCAATAATTAAATTATACTGGCAATATATTTTGTTCCTATATTTCTACACTAGCTAACAACAACTTATTCTTGTCAATAAATTAAAACTGTAGAAAGGAGTGATCAATTGGTGTAACTGAATCTAATATCCTTTGTGTGTTTTGTATCGAAAGTTCACAATTAGGTTCAGATGCACTAACCGAAACTATAAGATTTGACCTAATCTTATTGAGAAATAGGTAATACAAAATTCTTGTTATAAAGACCACTATCTTTCAATAAAATTGCTTTCAATAGTACATTAATTAAATACGAAGAATTCTTAATAAAAAGAATTGCATACAAATCGAGTAGCATACAGTAGAGATTCTCAATAAAGCCTCAACTAAGCAATCGATAGAGCGAAGCAATAACTTCGGAGCGTTTTAACAATTAAACGAAAAATGAAATGGCTTGAGAGGGTCTCGAGGCTCGCGCCCTCACACAATGGCCGCGCCACGGCCCGAAGTCTGGAAGAATGGAAGTTTCCAATTTCACGCGTCAACAATGGGTTTATCTTGAATCGGCAGCTATTAGAAGCCATTCGAGGACACGTGCTGGATATCGATTGGCTTCTCGGCCACTCGAGAGCCTCTCTTGCCCTCTCCTCCGGCCTCGCCCGCCTCCCTCTCGATATGGCCGATCGTCGACGGAGAAAGAGGAGGGAAAGAAAAATAAGAGCCGAAAAGGAAAACAAGATCGGCCGAATGCACGAGGGCGAAGGAGAGAACCTCGGGGGAGCGAGAGAAAGCTTTTCTCTTATAGAAGGAATATTGAGAAATGTCAAGTGGCCGGAAAAATATAACGGTTTGGAGGATTTTAAAATTGTACGACGTTGCTCCGAGCTTTATTTTTTCTCAATTCTGAGGTAATTGATATTTTTGTATTATATATTTTCGTTATTGTTGAAATTTTTCTTAATTTATACCAAAACTTACACAGCACATTGGAAGTAGTGCCGATTTTCAAAAGACTTGCGACATGAATTGCAATTTTTTTTTCTTAATTCTTAAAACTTTATTCCATTGACTGAACAACAATTGGTTTACAAAATCACGTATCGAATTAATAGCCCAAATTCCCGTCGGAGCACTACGACCCGGACCGTCGGCTATTCATTTCGAAAATCACGTCGAAGGAACGACGACGAACACGGCTCACGTCGGCGTCGTTATCGCACGCCCGGTCGGGATCCGGTCGTTACACGTGAAAGGAGCAGGCGCGCGTCTATTCACCTCGGACTATGACGGGGCAGCCGAGATATTAACGTGGCCCTTTTTTCGCATGCTATACTCCAGCGGACACGAATTTTCGCGCCCGTTCATCCAGAATACCTCCTATTTTGATTCTATTTTTAAATTTTAGATCATCAAAGAAAAACATCAGAGCTAAAAGAAAAACAAAAGTTTTGTTGTGAATAGGATTGTCTGTTTTTTCTGATTATTTAAAAAAGTCTTTATTTATTTACTGGAAGACGGTATTAAATTACTTTACTTATTTACATCGTACTTTCTTTGACGTAATTTAATGCGACTGGTGTGAAGACCTTCAATGCTTCACAATAGCTTGTATACTGAATTAAACGAATGTGTGCAAAATATGCTACTCAAGGTATGGATTTACGAAAACTGGTGTTACAATCCAATGAATACATCAAAGAAGGTTTGTTAAAAGGATCGTTTATTTAAATAAATAGTGACTCGTTTTACAAACATCATACATAGAACCTTATAAAATAAATTCATTGTCTTCAAGACTTTGATTCTTTATAGACCATTAAAATGAAAGTGTTTAATCGAAAAACTACTCAATATGCTTTTATTAAGAATTAATAAAGAAACAAATAGCACAAAGATTCACTTCGCAATTCAGCGTATCAAAACGCAATGGCATTCTTTAATGCGATATAAAAAAATTAGCTGAAAGCGCACAGCCGTTATTAAATTTCAACCCAAAACAATCCCGGGCAATAAAAATGACAGCTCGCAAGCCGGTTCTAGCATCTCACTCATTGTTCAATTATACCCGCCGTTCCCTTCCAACCCCGAAAAGTTGTAGGAGATGGAGAAAAAGCGAGATAAACGAGCTACGAAGAAGAAGAAGAGAGAGAAGAGTCACCCCTTGGGGAAACTCTCGCATCACTTTTCGCGAGCTGCTCAGGAAGGTGGGAGGGGGTGGCGCGGGGAGGGCAAAAGAATGGAAAAGCCGAGGGCCGCCGACGCACTTTGTATGGGGATGTGTAATTGGAATTCCGCGACGTCTCAAGATGTTATTCCAAACCGTTTTTCACGTTCAATGTAGCTCATTTCTCACGCCTGCCTTCTTTCGGTGCCGCGATGCGCCGGTTATAACTGGCGTCGTGAAAATTGTTTTCATCGTCGAGTCTATTTTACGGTTTATTTAAGATGCGCCCATCTCGACACTGCTTTTCAAAATTTGAGTGTGGCATTTTCAAAAGTTGATATCTCGCAGCAAATTTTTTCAAAATCGCTAATAATATAATATATTCTTTATTGCTATATGAATTAGAATCAACGTATTTTTTAATTATTAAATATCCACAGATCAGTTTGGTATATGTAATTAATAAAAAATTTGATTTTCAACTTAGATTTGTTCTCTCTTTCATCAATATTCAAAAACAGCCATTGCGCAATGCAACAAAGACCAGAAATGACGGCCAGAGTGATGTGAGCACCTCCTCGTCATCGCACAAGGAGTGACCATTAATCTTCATTATGTTCTCCGAGGGTGTGTGCGCAGCGTTAATCTGACAGTCAACAGTGGAAAGTGCGAACCCATGAATAACTGAGGCCCCCGCTCGCATAGCGCGAAGAGATGATTTGCTCGAGTAGGGAAAAAGGAAGCTGAGAAGAGAGCTTATTTAGCGTGGATAGTGCACACGCCACCTTTTATCCAGAAGTCGTGGGTCTTAGTACAAAGAGCTAACTTCATGAGAGAAGTGATCTTTAAGGTTACGACTACAACTGCTAAATAAAGTACAATTTACTTATTTTAGTAAAATTTATCATTTTATTCATTTAATTGATTGCGTAGTGATGATTTATTCTGTTAGACAATTTGGATTTCGATATAACAATTGTAGTTCATATGGATATCTTTGTTACCCATCCTCGTCAACCTCAGCGATCTTATCTTCACCGCCGCTCTTGGCATTTATTTCATTCTCGTTGTGGAATTAATTGTCACCATCATTATTGTTCCCGACATCTACCTCGAAATTATCACTTATATTTGCGTTTCCACTGATCTATCACTCATAACGCTTGGCGTTCATATTGTACTCGTTGCCTCGATATTAAGAAAATTTGAACTTCCTCATCATCGTCTTTATCATCCACATTGATATCGACGTTTTTGGCCTCACTGTCATTATAGTCTTTCTATACCGATCTTATTCATTCTAGCCGCCCCCTTTTTTGTCTTTATGATTCAACTCGTCATCATTGTCATTAGCGTCGTTCTTAGCGTTTCTATCGTTCTTAACTTCTCATCATCCTTACCATTCAATGCATCTCTTCCTTAGTCATCATCCTTATCATTGATAGCATCTCTTACTGCAGTCTGTCCTTATCGAGTTCGTCCTCCTCAATATCATCCTCCTCATCACCTTATCATCATCGTCGTCATCATGGTCATTTAAACCTTAATTATTCCCATCACTATCATTCTAAAAAATTTAGCTATCTTTGTCGTGCTCTTAGTGCTCACTATTGCCGCCGCGGTTAGTCAATCTAATGTCCTCTTTTTTATCCTTGTCATTTAACACGTTGTCATAAGTAAGTGAGCAACGCTGCTCAGATTCTCCAGTTAATTACACTTAGTGTTAAACTTACAAACAAATAAAATCTGTGATATAAAGTAAGTTCAAAATTTTTAACCATAATACCAGCAAACTTCCTAACCACAAAGCTCGTTTATCTCACCCTCGGCGTTTTTCTCTCTTACTTGTTCTCTCTACTGTTAGTTTTCTCTCGCTTGAACCAACCGAGAAGAGACATGAGCTCTCGCGAATTGAAGTTTATCCGAGAGAGCTTCGGCGAATGGGAATCGACGAAATATCGCCGACAGGACTGTAATTTTACCTTAAACGTTCTTCGGGTACGCGTGACTTTTGATTCGGTTTTCCAGCCGGCTTGGTCGAATATCACCCTCCTCACATCCAAATGGGGCTTGCTTTATTGGACTTTCGGCAGTCTCCTTCGATAGTTCGACTTAGAGTGGGACGGCACCCCTCCCCCCTTCCTTCCGGTCCGATCTCTGTGACTCCTTCTTTCTACACTTAGTGAGCAGCGTGATCCGCTCGACTTGAAAATGTACTTTATCCAGGATTCGGAGCAAGAACTAATGTTGCTCGAGAGAACTTTAACTAAAGTGCATATTTATTTAAAAATCGCAATTATCTGCGACATTTTATCAATAACAAATTGACCATTCGACAAAACAAATTGGTTCAATTTTTAAGATATTAATGATTACAGTTATTCTATCTATACTTTTAAACAAAGAAAAGGTAACACGAGTGAGCAAGAGAGGAAGATGGTACAGTAAAGGCTGTGTGTGCTCTTTCAAGTTGGGGCGTTCGGGGCACTGAATTGAAATTAACATAAAATCGAAACGCCGGCAAACTTAGCGCATAAAGAGTCAACTGCCCAAGTTCACTGAATGGCTCGCGAACGGGTAACTCTCTCTTTCTTTTCCTTACCTCATTCTCAACCCCCGGATTTCTCGGTGAAAGGAAAAGAGGGTGTGAGGCGAATTCCCCTTACCTCCTTCACTTTTTTTTTCACTCGCATTTCCGCAGAAAAGCCAGTTGAAAATACAGATCATCAAATGATAATATTTAAACGGAGCCTTTTTTTGTAACATATTTAGTTGCTACTAAATAGGTAACTAGAATAGATGCAGAATTTGATAACAGTAAAATTGCTTTTAAATGGTTTCTGAAAAGGCCACGAGGAAAATGAACTTTATTGATTATAAGAAACTGAATATATTAAAAAAATTTTGCATTTCAAGTCTAAATCTTAAAGTTGATTGAATGCATTCGATTGATGTAACCTTCAAACATTAGCGCATTGTAAACTATGTAAGTAACTGAGTAAAACGTAGCTTGCAGATTGCGTAGGTATTTTTTGCACGTATTTTCATCGCGGAAAAGGTGAACGAGGGTCTAGTGCTCGTGCTCGCCAACATTTTTCAAATGTACAACAGCCCGGCCCCGCAGCGGAGTGAGAAAGGGACGCGCTCGCTCGGAGGCTCCCGAAGATCACGTAGCGCGATAATGGCTTCCTTTCCGTCCTTTATCGTTCCGGCGACATTCAAAATCCTCGGCCATTAGCGTCCCCCGCTCCTGCCTCCAGCCCAGTCGCCCTCTTTCACCTTGGCGAAGGCGCGCGAGCACATTCCAGCGACGTCTGAGAATGAAAAAAGCTCCAGCTCTCGGACCGATCCGCTAAATTGTCGCGACGCCCCCGCAGACAAATCTTTTTCATTTTTCTTGACCTGGGGAGGTCGCGATGGGTCCGACCTCCTCGAGAATTCGTCAGTTATTAGATGAACCGAGACTAGCGCATATAATATCTAAATCATGTTTTCGAAGTAAGTATTATTCTTTGATGTGTTACCAGTTTCAGCGCAATATTTTTTAATATTGATAAATAAGAACACTTATATCTATAAGTATCGTGGAAGAAATAACTAATATTAAATTGTATTAAATGTTAAAAGAATCGCTGCAAATAGTTAAATTATTGGAAAGAAAACAATACGTCTAGATGAGCTATTTATTCGCAGTTGACAAAGTGTTTGTAATATTTTTTAATACTGATAAATAAGAACACTTGTATCTGTAAGTATCGTGGAAGAAACAACTAATATTAAATTGTATTAAATGTTAAAAGAATCGCTGCAAATAGTTAAATTATTGGAAAAAAAACAATACGTCTAGATGAGCTATTTATTTGCAGTTGACAAAGTGTTTGTTTGCATGTAGGTAAAGTCACTTCATATTTCATGAGTGTGGTCTAAGTACGTGCACAAACTCTTGTTCTCAAATGGATTAAGCTGCTTGAGCTTGAGTAAGAAAGGAAAAAACAAGGGAAATGAGTACATTGCGTGTAAGAAACGAATAAGATCACGAGAAGAATGGAAGGGAAAATGTAAAAAAAAGAGGAAAAGAAGGGAATTGTGAGAAAAGGGTAATCAAAATAAATAACATAAGACAAGCCAAATAAAATATGATCAATATAATTAAAATATCGATTTTTTCATTAATTAAAATATAAACATATAGGGTACTGCAGCCTAACCTACATTATGAGGATGGGACTACTTACTGGTGCATGACTTATTCAAGATAAATCTAAGTTCTCGAGGGGACAGCTCGCGTGCATCTAACGTGAATTACTTAGAACTCCACGAATCTGGAAGATCAAAGCCACGCCCCGATTACTTAATTTAATACGCTCATCAGTGTATGAATCTTTTATTTCCCACTTATAAAGTGACTAATGGACTGCTCTAACGCATTCAAGGGATGCAATTTAAACAGATTTTACAATCGACTATATTTATATTTTATTTAGGTCATTTTCAAATATTATGCCGAGGATTTGTATTTAAAATAAATATTGATACTACATTCTTTTTATCTAGATACTGCTCTAGTGTATGATACTAAAAGGTCTTCATTAAAATGGTCATCCAAATCGGATGAATCAATCATTATCAGTTTCAATTCGGGTGCGGGATAATTATTCTGCAATCCACCGGCTCATAGGCGTACTTACATCGCCACCGGCATAAACAAAGCTTGCATCAACGGCGGACTTGGTACGGCGCGTTATAGTTCATTAATCCGGGTGAGCGCCGCTCGATATCCCCGAACAAAGAGAGCGAACCCGGCTTATCGCGACGCCTAATACGGTGACGCGCGAGCGAGCTGACGGCTTGTAATCAGTCTTCATTACCGACAATAAGAGAAGCTTTGAGCCCCAACGACGTCGCAGGCGATGATGATGTGACGGGGAAAAAGCGAGTTTCTTCTGGCATCTCACTCGTTGGATTTCCGAAGATGAATGACTTTTTTTCGAATACCGGCAGATTTTTTGCACTATGCGGTTCCACGGAAACAAAGATATTTCTAGTTGTAAAATCTTTAACGAGGATTTTCTTTTGACAAATAAACATCGTTCTCCAGAATCGAGTCCAGAATGCACCGAAGTGTGGAACAGTATGCTCAAGCGATTATTAGGTATATTTTTTATCGTAGGGTGACAACTATAACTAGATAAGGTCATTAAACAAGTATGAGTTATCGATTTTTATTTTTTTTAAATATTGCAATTATATGTGATGAAATAGTATTTAAACTTTTATCATTAAAAAGTATTTTATTTTTCTCTATATATCTATGACTATAATTTTTCTGAGAAAATGCGTTTCACCTTCGTACGAAATCATTCGCTGACTTCACTTGCACGAGAAACTTAAAAGAAATATCACTGGCAGTGTAACAGGGTATGATGAGATTCCTTTATTCCTTTTCCTTCTTTACGAGTAACGCGACGCAGTAACATTACCATGAAACGATAAGGTCGCCCAACCACTCCACAGGCCATCCTCAAGTATAAGCCTGACAGCTATAATTTTAACGTGGCAGCTACGCCAAGTCAAAATGCATATTGTATAGGTTGAAATATGCCTGATAAAAGATACGAGCAGAGGGTAGAAGAAGAAACCGACATAAGTGCGACCTGGATTCATCTCTACGAAGGAAGATAAAATCGGAGAACTTATGATGAACGGGCCTTTGAATAAAGAAAAATACGTAGCCATAATATTCAATTGGATTTTTATTGAGTTCGCAACCACTATCAGATAAATTATTATTTACCTATGTTTCTTTTTACTTTTATAACTTGAAATTAGGAAAAATAATGCAATTCTGATCATTTCTTTTACTACTTACTCATTTTGCATATAATTTTTTGTTTGCTCTCATTTCAATAATAATTAAAATTCAATTTATGAATTTAGTTTTAAAAATTTTGAGAATTCTCGATGCAATCCTACTATTTTTTAAGTTACTACTTCGGCAGTAAGTAACCATTTTCTAAATATTTTCGATATCCTTTGTCGATCATTTTATCCTCTTAACTTCGGTGCATCGGCCAGGTTTCTCACATCAATGATAAACCTGTCCGATGCACCCAAATTTTTCGAGTTCAGAGCAGTATCGTATAGAACTCGACCCTATATTGCGTGGGTCTACAAGTCAGCAGCTCGTAACTCAATGCCATAACAATAAAAGATCCCGATTGGTTCGCTGCATAAACAATTAGCGAGTAAAGATTAAGAATAATGACCCCGTAATTAAGATCGGCCTGTGGAGAGAAAGGGGGCAGGAGTCGCGGAGAGGGCACGGTTGGGCTCTAAAACGCCGCGCAACCTGACCTGGTAAGTGTCGCAATCCTTTAACGCCATCGCTCACGCACAGCGGAAGCGAGTCCGCGATACACGCGGCGAGTAATTGCAGGCCCGTCTCGGAGGGCCTCGCCCTTATCTATCTCGGGATCGAAGTTGCCTCGGCTCGCGCGCCCGCGCCGTTTGCATGTAAACGAGGTCTTAAATACCTTTCACTCTTCCCTCTGGTTCGCCCCCGTCGAGACTATCCTATTCCCAAACCGAAACCCGGTCGGATCGAGAAAGTAGTGGAATTATAACTTTATTAATTGGGCCAGTCGATAAGTTCGCCGTGTTGTGGACTTTTTTTTAGCCTGGAGGATGTTTTCAGTTTACATTTATGAATTTACATAGTTAGAACGTGATTTATGATATCGTGGATCTCTCATGAATAAAGTCGCGCAGCTATTCGTTGGGCGAGAATTTTTAAAAATAAACAAACGATATGATCGTAATGCATTTATTAATAATCTTCTGATGTTCATATTATTAATAAGAATATTAATAAAGTTATAGAGGAGCAAACCGACGATGCAATTAAACACTTCCAGTCACTTAGAATGAAGTACGTTCATAAATTCCGATTGGCCGATCGAGTTTCTCCCCGGTCCTCGTAGAATTCGTCTTCCCTGGTCAAACGCCGGTGGTCCTTCTCCAGACAAATTAGCGGCAAAATTCGCGGGGGTTACACACTTACCCGTGCGAGGCGCCGGGCGTAATTTAGCGCGAATTGAGTGCACTCGAGTAGCCCACGCGAATGCCTCGACGGCGTCGATTCTCGAATCTTTCTGTTCTCCAGTTCCCCCTACCCCTCCGCAGCCCCTCTCGTAATTTACGGCCAAATTGCGATCGCCCTTAACGTGATTCAATGCCTCGGGATAGTTTAAAGTTCAGTGGCTCGCGAGAACGGAAAAATGTTTGGGGTAAAGGGGGGAAGGCGATTTCCAGCGGTAATCGCTCCTTCGGTGGGCCAATTACTCTGTCTGCGAAAATTAAATAGATCGCGCCCCTCCGACCTACGGATTACCGGTTGCTTCTATAAAGACAATTTAGGACGAGCCGCGTGACTGATAATGTGGTCGCAAGACGAATTGCCACGATCGTCGTCCTTCCGTTCCCTCTACTCCAAGACCTTTTAGCTCGTCGTGCCGGGTATACTGCGCGCAATTTAGGAGTCGCTTCCGAGTGTTTTATAAAGATTGAGCTCCGTGAATAGCTCATCGTTTAGTTGAAAAATGCCGCTCTGAAAGTTTTATCGTGGGTCCACCTCTTTCGCTTAAAATAGTTGCTGGCAGACGACGCTGTAACTTGTGATTGATAGGTTTTTTTTATAGTGAAAAAGCCTTTTTTCTTCATTTCTATGCAAGTATAATAATTAATAAGGATTTTTACTTTAGAAAAAATGATTAACGACAATAAAATTACTACAGAAATGAAAACCATCTGTACTTTTTATTCGTTACTATTTCTCATAATTAGTTTACCTTAAAAATTTTACTAATAATGTAAATGCTCAGAAACTAAATTTAAAATTTTACCTAGAGCTGAAAAAAGAAAATAAGAATTTGATAAAGGACTTACATTGCAACGTTGTATAACAAACTCGATTACATAAAAAGGTTGAAATTGACACTCACCTGAAACAAAAAGAAGAGAACAATGGGAAATTACAAACGGTCATTGTGGAATAATAAAGTACGAACGAGAAAAATTTTATGCTCGATAACACGGTCGCAGGCGTAACTAGGTACGGCAACGGTTATGTTATGTCGCTAGAAAATATTCTCGTAAAATTTTAAGGCGTATCCAATGTCTGCATGAATTTCGAATGGCACATAGGGGATAAAGGCCACGATGACACTTTGCGTTTCGCAAGAATGTGCTTTTCTAAGGCTACAAAGATATCAGGCGGGGATTTTATGCATACAATGTTATACCTCTCATTTTCCACGGGCTCCAAGAACGAACATTTTGCGCTTGCAAATAATATTTATGCAGGATAAAAATCTACACGGATATTAGAAAAAATAGAAAAAAGCACACCAAACAATGATAAATAAAAATATTCCTGTTATAAAAATGTGAGAATGGGAAGCATAAAAAAATACCACAAAAATAGAGGTATCTTTTTTAATATGGCGTTTTGTGGACGTTGCAATCAACTTCTTCACGGAAAATGTTTTAAGTAAATCTTGAAAAAGTGGACTGCCGTACAATAGAAAGACCTTCTATATAAAAAACAGAAATGATAAAAAATAAATCACTTTAGTCTCTTTAATTTGTTATTTTAGTAACAAGTACGTTATTTATGTTCCAAAAAAGTGTTCTAAATAAAGAAATATGATGACGTACAATATGCATGATCCGAAAAGAAAAACAAGAACAGGAACCGGCCATCAAATGTAGTAATGGATCGCTTTATTTTATTTTAGCTTCAGTAAGCAAAGTTGTGTATGTTTGATTGATTGAGTTTATTTTTGCCATGGTACAATTGTTTGATATCAATCATGATTAACGATTTATTTACAAAGAGAAAAGAGGCGTTTGATTGAAATGGAAAATGCGAACATCAGATAAATCGAATGCGGGCGATTTAAAAAGATTCATAAAACATCGGATATTTCAGTCAAATGCAGAAATTCCGAGGCTATCAACGAAAAAATATATTTTTCATTTCGCCCACGAGGTTGTCCGATTCATTACGAAAAAAAGTACCTCGAGACAACAGTCTAATTCCTCATTCCATTTATCCATAAAATGAAAAGCGAAATGTACACTGCAAAATCGGTGCTGCGCAGTTATGAAAAAACAGACCTGCAAAAAACTTGCGGGATCAATTAAAAACTATAAATTTCTCCGTTCCTACAGCGGGAAAGTAGAGTCGCGGCAGTGCAGATGGAAACGAGCGAGCGGAAAAGCTTTCGAGCCGCATTGTACGCCATCAGGCCAAAACGGATCGCTTTAATTCATTTTATTCTCTGGATGGCGTCCGCCCGAGTGTTTGATAAACACCGGAAGACTCCATTGAGTGCGCGCGCGCACGTATGTTCGCTGAATTTTTTGGAGAGGGGAGGAGGGTAGATTCGCCTACGATAATGGCACGGCCGCGGGCCGTAATTACGGGCAGGCTTTCCCTCCGAAGTGCATTTCGCCAGGTCGTTTATTCCACGCTAAATGCACGTATTCTTTTCTATTACGAGGGACTGCCTTTTTTCGGTGGATGGGAGGGCACCAGGGGAAGAAATTTTGATGAGTGTGGGCGAGGAAAAATCGATAGCTATTATCGGTAAATGCCGAAAATAAAAAGAGCTTGATGACTAGGAAAATACTTGGAGCAATGCTAATTGTTAGACGTTAAAAATTGAACAATAATTTGCATTTTAGAATTGTTTTTATTATCTATGGCAAATTGCGTATATTTCATTTTAATTTTTTTTAAATAAAAAGTGACAGGAATCAAATACAGATATAGCAAGAATTTAAAAAATTGGTTAAATTTCTTTATACTACAGGACAATTTTTTTCCGACACATTAAGCCGCTATCGGAGCAGACAAGCGGGGGTACACAATATTCCTCTTTGTTATGACTCGATATAGAACTGAGCCCGATGTTTGCCCTGACGAACGATCCTGAAGACGTGCCAGAGAGAAAGACAACGAGAGCTGACTTTAGATCTAAACAGGGTCACGTATAAATCAATTAATAAAGAAATAAATAGTTTTAAATATACAATTACTTTTATTCTCTGCATACGTAATGATTCACTTAAGTATATTTCTAAAACTTTCCTAATTATTAAGATTTGGTCAAATAATGTTACAGCTTGTCTATTTTTACAATTATAAAATTTGACAATGCGTTATGTAACTGTGTTATTTTTTTAATCTATTACTCAGTAATAAGCAACAAATTTTTAAGAATTTTCGACGCACTACTTTATTCTCGTAAACGAGACTTTTCATAAAAGCTGCGAAAATCGATTTCGTATTAATGAGAAACCTGGCCGATGCACCAGAATTTGACGAGTTCAAAGCAGTATCATATAGCTCGGCGGTATCTTGCGAGGGTTTTCCGCTGCTCCGGGTGAAGGAGGCCGAGACAGCCGATCTCCTCGTCCCAGACGCCGAAGATAGGGAATATGGCCGGGCCGGGAGAGGGAGGCTGGTCAGCCGATGCCGCGACGATATTGGCGCGGTGCCAGCCGGGCCTAACGATGCTTCCGCCGAGGGGTGGCAGGCGATCGCGGCCGACTTGCCGAAGAACAGCGAAATGAGGGGGCGAGTGCGATGGTGCGAGCGAGCCCCGTGCCTGCCCAGGGATATCGCAGATAGGAGCCGAGCTCCGAAGGGGATTCGGGCTTTCTATCCGTCATCGACCGTAGACCGTTCAAATATGCAAGTCGCTGGATGTTTTTCGTCGGATAAGATGCGCACCGAACGATGGAGTGCGTGAAAATGAACGACGATACATTAATGTGACGATACATCGATTATCTTATGGCAATTGACGGATTTTTAATTGCTTTAAAATATGGCGAGCTTCGATTGAAATTGAGAAAAAGTATATACATTTTTAACAAACGTGAGCTTAGACGTTCGAGTGCGGTCATTGGGGAAGAGCCGCCGCCGCAATCGTATTCTGGCGTGGATTGAGAGCCAAAAAGGTGTCCCCCTCTTTGCGGGACGATGCACCGGACACGTAGGAACAGATCGGTATCGCTTTTCACGGCTTCAACGGCGCCTTCGGAAAGCCGATGAGCTCACGCTCTATTTCATTCCTTTTGTTTCAGTCCCGTTGGACCGTGGGCGCTTGCTTTTATTTGTGTTTATTGTTACGATTTCTTTCTTCCTCTTTTCAACGTGTTAATCTTTTTCTTTTCATACGAAAGAATTCATAAATTTCATCGATAACGAATAAATATATTTAATAAAATAATTAAAATTATTTACATATCTTTTTTCTCCTTTTTGTATCTACTTTCCGTAAAGGTAAAGTTTTATCAGAACTAGTTTAAAAAATATAAAATTGTTGTACCTTTTCAACAAACAGTTTTCCCTTGAACAGCGTCAACTAATCCCGGCGAAAAAAGATCTAAGTAGAGACATCCGCTAAGAAAACCTACGTGGCAGTGGCAAGAAATTTCGATCCCAGTTCCAATTTCGGCGAGACGCTATCTCACCTTTCCGCAAAAAAAAGAGGAGCCAACACCGGGGATACAAAGCGGACTTAAACAGAGCGAAGGGACGCGGCGCGAGGCCGGGGCAGAGGTAGGGGATGGGCCGGGCGAATTTTCCGGCGGGCGAAACCGAAGCTCCCAAGGTTAGTCCGCCGGGCAGGGACGACGGAATGAATCTCGCAGCCGCACGCGCGCGGCTTGGCCACCTGCCGGGGTCTCCCCTCTTTTTACGTCGGGAATTTAAATTAGATACCCCGGGGAATTCGGCCTAGACACACACATCCGCGCGCGCGCCCGCCCCTAACACGTGTCCCACCCCCTTATTTCGGGAGCGATGCACTCGCCCGGGCAGCCGGGATGCACGACTCGGCTAGGAAATTGCTCTGCGGCTTCCTTCTTTCGTTTCCATCGCGTAATCCCTTTTGTTCGCTTCTTTCGTTTGCTCGCGCCCTCTCCTTCGCTCTGTCTCCTTTTTTCCCGAGGCGCGACCAGCGTACGCTGGAATTTTGGTGGACGAGAGAAAGCGATTAAAATAGCTATATTAGAATTGGGAGTGACTTTATTCCCGTGGCTTTCCTACAACTCGTTTAAAATTAAGGGGAAAAGACACTATGAATGTCTGAAAAAAATAGATATTGTTATTCAATAACTAAATTTTCTGTAGATATCTATGTTGTAATTTTTTTTTTTTACAAAAACTAGATTCAATTATCTTTCTTTCGTGACTTGTTAGAATTAATCATTTTTGTGTTCTTAGTAGTAAAATTTGTTTAGATCATCTATTCGAATGTATATATAAATATAATTCCTCCAGAGTGAGTGGAGCAAAATTAAAAAAAA
>JAXIUT010000001.1:4541972-4562777 GCA_035586675.1 Eurytoma californica
CGATATTGTTTTAACTGTCGATTGTGGATTTAACCTTGATGATGACCTTCATTGTTATTTCAAAGTCAACATCTTTTAACAAATAGGCCCCTTCTATTTGACTTCAGATTTTAAATGAACGCAAAATTTTGCGTTTAGATTGGTACCCATGAAGAAAATTGAGGTGATACGCAGAGGTTAAAATCACGGTTAAAATTATTTAAATTAACATGGAAGTTCTAATATTATAGCAAAATTAAAGTATATAAACCTTTGGATCCTGTGTAAAGTAAAAAAAAGTTTTTACCACTGCACCTGATGTTTTGTCCACTTTTTCAGAATTTGCAATAAAAAATAGAGGTTTCTATTTAAAAATCAAAATTGACTTCTGAATGAGATTCAAGATCACCCTTACGGTCAATTATTGTCCTTGAAGGTTACCCGCTAAGGCTAATTCATCACCTTGTAGATCATCAAAGCGAAATTATGACATGGAAAGTCACGGCGAAGATCAAAACCAACGTCACAATCCAGCAGTCAGAAAAAAATTCCTGAAACTTTCATGTATACTGGCTCTAAAGTAATATGTTTTTTTTCACTTGAGTATAAACAAAATTTTTCATCGAGAATAACGTAGCAAAATAAATCTTGAATTTAATATAAAATTCAATGGCACGAAAGTTAGCGGAAGAAAGTGGAATGACACAAGGCATTTTCGACGAGGGGAGGGGGAGTGCAGCACCGAGGGGGTGACAGTTTCGGGATAGTGCGCGTAACGCCCGACAATAATCCGAGACAAAGGGGCGCAGCGGTGCGTTCCACGGGGCTAAAGCGGAGTTCGCTTCCGATCGATTTAAATAACACCGGGCCGGACCTTTGCGCAATCGCGCAGCCGGCGAACAAAGTGACAGGGGCCCCGGCGCCGCGCCGCGTATCAGCCCCGGCGTGAAATTAGCATCGCGACATTAACGAGTGCGCGGACTCTAATTGGGCGTGACAGAACGCCGGGAGAAGCGTTCGTTCGAATTGCAACGCGGAGCCTCGCGCTGACGCAAAAACGAGCGAACTCGCGAGCATAATGGACTCGAGCGCGAGCTGTGTTTTTGCCTTGTTCGCTCGTAGTAGAGAAAGACGCTCGAGAATTGCTTTATTTTGTCGCTCTTCGCTTAACGTTTTTTTCATCTTTGTTCGCTCTCGATTGATCTACTTATTAATTATGTTCTGTTTCCATCGTTTAGCTTGTAACGTTTAGCTTGTAGATAGTTAGGGTTGCGAATAATGTTAAAAATATTGTAGTAGCATTTTTATTACATTACAATTGATTAGTGATAGAAAATGTTCTCCACAACTTCAGATTACATCAATTTGTTTACATCACTAATTTTGTATCTATCCTCATTATGATAGTTTCTACAAACTAAAAATAAGTCAGTTCAAGACTATTCATGAGAACTACATGCAAGGAAAATCGATGGGTACGTTGGTTCCCCACCGGTGCTGTTGCAGCGTATGTTTCTGGCTCTCAAGAATCAATATTAAGCAATGAAATCACAACAATTTATTAGACCTGTTTTTAGGTATCCAGTTTCTCCGACCCGGATACCTAATAATTATTTGCCAATTAAATTTAACGAGTCTTTGTTATTTTCCTGCACGAGCTCAAGGCTTATTTTCTTATGATTACTTTCGAAGTTAGAAGGTCTGAAATTTATTAATCGATTGCAATTCACATCTTAATGTTCCTGATATAGGTACTGTAATTTGTTTTCGCAATGGTTTGCGACCCCAATTTCGCTCCCTAATACCGAAATTCAATAGCCCGTTAAGGTATCATCGACAAACAAACTCCCGAAAGAAACTGTCTTAAAGTAGTTCGTGAACCTGGATTCTCGACCTTCTCGAAAAGTTCGAATCCACTCTAGTTGTTCAATATAATAACCGAGAAACTTTTTCTATTTCTTCTAATCTTGAGACAAATATTTCATAAAATGCATAAAGTAAATAAAAACAGTCTTTACTTTGGAAGAATAAAAAGAATTTGTAATTAGCTAATATTTTTGTGAGAGATTTTTAAAAAAAGTACACCAAAATTAGCTCGTGAAATCAATTACCCTGAAACGCGAGCGAAATGTCAGCCTAAAATTCAGTCGCGCTAGTCTGGAGAACAAAAAAGCCTTATAGTTTTCCTGGAAAGCAGCGGGCTGCGAGCATTGCCAGGCATCGCGTCGCATTTTTCGAGGCCGCCACTAAAAAAGTCGAGCTTACCTCCCCCTCCCGTAAATTCTATTTCTTTTATCCCCCGACTAGCTCGCTTTTTCCCTTGTTTCTCTCCGCCACATCTCGCCGTTTTCTCATTTTCTCCTCCGCGGCAGCAACTGCGACGATGGCGCGGAGGGCGGAGGGGGAGAGGGCAGGGGGTGAGGAGGGATCGATTTTAACCGAATGGCAAATATTTGTGATCCGAGACTTTATTGCCAGACCCGCCTTTGGGCTCTGTACTCCATTCGGACTACCAGACTTCTTTAATATAGTCCCTGGCCCCGGAGTTACGTAGACACACGATGGCCAACGATTAGAAACTGGCTGCGTGCGTGTGCCGGCTATGTCCATATCTGATTGCGCACACTAGTGGGGGCACGCGAGATTTTGAGCTTCTGGGTCGGGAGAGCGAACCGATTATGTACTGACGGATGCAATGACTTTTGCATGGCTTATTTCCACGAAAATGAGAATCTTGCTTACTTTTAGTCCAGAGTTTCTTTTCACTCAAATAAATAAGAACTGGTTGGGTGCGGTAGAAGCAACAAACATTTTTTCGTATCCAATGAGTTCTACGCGTGTAAAAATTCATTAGAAACAATATTTTAACAATATTTTCCATTTTACTGACCAGCATTATAAAGGAATCGCTTTTATTTCTTTGTTTATAATTAAAGTCAGTAATAATAAACAAATATCATCTACTCTATATTTGAGTCTTACTTTTCAATTTACCAACTGTATACTATACAAATTTTAGTTCATATTTGTTTTCAATTTGTCACATATATCTTAAAAATATTAAACAAAATAAAATGAAAAAAAAATTAGTGTATTTTGAACTATATTTCTTTAAATGTCGTAGCAAATTGCGCATAGTGTAGATTAATATATATTCATAGGCACCAATACAGAATGACCACTAAACACCTAACATCTAACAACGAAGCAGCCAAACATCGAAACATCGATAAACCAATGACAACTATACCAATCACATATCAAATTGAGTACAATTATTTATTGTAACAGTTAAATACATTTGTAGTAAATTTGTATATAAAAGGGTGGGATATTTAACACAAGGTATATTCAGCAATCAGAAATGCGAGTCACATGCACTGGAAATACTTATTCTCCAAACGAAATTTTCTTTGCATAAGAATAGGTAGTTACGTAAGAATAATATTTTCCTAAGTCTAAGAACATTTTTTTTGATATTTCTATTTCCTCAAACTTCTCGACTCCTTCCAGGCAAATTTGATATTCCAATGTATGATTCGAAGAACAGATTAGCTATTAGATAAATAAACATATAAGAACATTTAATATTCAGTGCGTGTTTATACAAAATTGATAAAATATTTACTCACCAACAGTTGTACACTGGGTTTTGTTAGATTACCAAAACTAAAATAACTGTCAGTCAATAAAGGAAGAACAAATATGTGGCATAAGAATAATACAATACCTTATTAATAAGTAACAAAAATAACAATCCCCAGTGTCAAACTACATTAATATACTCATTTAAATTTCTGAAAAAATTAATATTTAATTGCAATAATATATTTAAAATGAATGTACTTTAAATCATCAGTACCAGGTATTACCAAATATTTGGATCATACTAGTTGAGCACAATTTGAAAATGAAATATGGACAATGAAATTAAATAAGTTAATTTTATGGAATTTTTATAGATGACTCCGTTCAAATATGAAATGAAGATCAGATCTCGTTAGATTAACCATAGGTCTATTAAAATTAATTTGTAGTATTTTATCTAAGCTTGATTCATGTTAATTCATGATTTACTTATATACGGTTAAAGTATCAATTAGCAATACATAAACGGTAAGTCAGCCTTAACACGAACAACAAAATGGCGGAAAGAAAAGGGTACATCTTTGACACATTACATCAACATTTAGAATAGATATATAACTGTACTGAAAAAATTTACAAACTGTAAGTGAGTTGAACCAGTTTTTCAAATTACTTCATAAAAAGTTACAGAAGTTCTCATAAAACTGTGCAAATAAGTTATGATTGAGTAGATACACGTATTTTTAAATCATAACTTAAAAGCATCTGAATTAATCTTACCATAGTTTCAGTGATAGATTCGCTTACAATTCGTAAATTTTTTACCCTGTGCTAAAATATCAGTATACACGGAGTATAGAATATGTATAACGTGTATATATAGTTCCAAGGGCATATATATAGAACAACGACAATAGGACGACATAATCATATTCATATATAAAATATATACTCTGAGACAAGAGACACCGAATTAGGGGATTTTGTTGCTGACGTACCACCAGAACGAGCGAGCCGCGCTATCGCGGGCGCGCTTGCTCGAATCTCATGTGGCTCTCGTTTTGGCGCGTTACATTGTGCTGGCGGCGTGACGCTTGTAGGGGGCGCTCGCGAACGTGCCGGAGGTGTGCGCGGCGTCACCCGGCCAGCCGGTCGCCCGTCACACCCTGAAACAAAACAACACCTTCACCAACCTGCTTGCACATTTCATTGTCACCGTGCCCCAGCGGCACACAAAAATCACCTTTATAATCTCCATCATTTAGATTCTTTAATTACATTCATTTCATAGGCATGGATTTGTCTTCAATTTTTGTTGGACTAAATTAATAGTGTAAATTATTAGTGTTTAGGGTGTTCATAATATATCGAATCAAATCTTATGTACTCGATTATGACCTTGACAGAGTGGGATTTTACGTTGCTTAAAATTTCTTATATGGAGTCATCTTTTGATTAACCCAGGATGACGAAGATAATTTTTTATCATAACCTCAAACATTGTATCGACTATTATTAAAAAAAATACTTTAATAATTTGTACTTTATGCTTTTACAGAAAACGTATGAGAAAATATTGTTTTTAAAATAAAGAATAATATTTAAAGATAATTTTTTCAGAAATAGATCGATGGGCATATGTCAGTGTCAATGTAAGTTATCTTTGTAAAGTTTACTCAACAAACTTCGTTATGTGAGAGCATGGATGAGAGAATTGGGGATAAGTCGTTCGTTAATCTTCAGAGTAAATATGAATTCGACTTCGTTTGTTCAATTTTTCAACTAAGAAAATTTTTCTTCGTAGTTTTGTGGAAACAAAGCTTGGGCATTAATCTCTGGTGCTTTGTAATTTTTACTTAGTAGCTTTGTAATTTTTATGGGAATAACTCCGTAATTTTTGCGGAAGTTTTCGTATCGCGCAAGCTCCACGTAAAATTTCCAATGATTTTCCAGTAAAAATTTCCAAGATGCCAAACCGATTTATTAGATTACGTTTTTTCCCGTAATTTTTACGACGAACTTCACCGTAATTTTTACGAGAAAGTTCTTTCAGTGTAGAAATTAGTTTAGGAACCTCGCTCTAAATCTTGACCGAAGATTCGGTAAAAATAAACGAAGTACACATTAAATAGAGGATGAGCAGCAAACGAAGTAAGTATATAAATAATCCAAAATGGGCATGCCTCAATATTATCAGAAGCCTCTAATTAACGGTATAGATTCGCGCAACCGCTCGGGCTACGTTGCGATTTTTTCCATACGATTAAGCGCAAAGACTATCAAAATAAAAGTGCGCCGGGTGGGCACAATCCAAAAAGCGATTAACGAAACGATGCGGCCCGATGATTCTCGAGCGGGCCAACTCGCGCGCATGTGAAATAATGGTCCCGCATTTCGCGAAGCGTGACTAACTTTATAACGAATGATAATGCGCGCTTTTAGCCGGGCGAATCAATGACGTTTCCGCGCCCGCCTCAATGAAATACTGTCGAGACACGGATTTTTTTTCCGAAAACTACGCATCGCGCGGCTTTTTTTTTAAAAAACAACTCGGCAGGTCGAGCTCGGGATTAACCGGGAGGGAGATTAACTCGGCGTGCGTTTCGCACGATAATGACTCGGTATTTTTCGTCCGAAGCGACGCCGGGAATTGGCCATTAGTCTTGGCATTGAGAGGCGCTTTTATTTTCTACCGATATGGCGCAATTGTTTGCGAAGCATAAAAGGGACGATTGAGCGCCCTGGTCTTTTGATCGGTGCGCATTTGAGCGCGCGTTACCAACACCTGTTACCGTATGATAAATTTTCGATTTCTTCCGCCTCGTATTCGCCGATTGTTTTGCTGAATTATTGTTGCAAGTTTAAGTAACTGTTTGGTAGATTTGAGAATTCATGAAGACTGCTGCGTTGATTATGTTTTAAAGGTGGTCCTTTAAATTGAATTAATTTTTAGGTATAAAGTTCATTATTAATCGAATCATTTTTCAATTTTTCTTCCAGCTTTCTTACGAATTTGTTGACGAAAAATAAACTCCGAATCATTGTAAATGTTCAAGTGGTGTACCTATATTTTTGTTTTTTATTCTAAAATTTCAGTACCGTAGCAATTAATATTGACAAACCGAACTGTAAAAATTAAACAAAGTTTTTATTTATCTCAAAGAATGATTTATCTTTTTTTAGGAGAAGTGTCAATATTTGCCCGAGCAGATTCAACAAAATTCTCCTTCCTTTTGCATATTTATTTCCACGAAACAGCGTAGCATGCGATTGGGCGAGTGCGGCCAGCTTGTTCGTTGACCATCCGTGCGTTTATCAGTGCGCGGACTGCTGGAGAAGATTGGCGTGCGAACCGAGCGTTAGAAGTGAAACCCGAATTCGCCAAATACGATCTGTTAAAAAAAATAGAGAAATACTGAATTCAATGTAGAAGGGAATTGTTGATAATGTTAAACTGTAAACAAGCCCAATATTTATTTATTCCCCGGGAAATAATTCCAAGAAGAGCAAAAAAACTAAATTTTTTGAGTAGTCATGAAATATCACTTATTCAGTAGGGTAATTTATCTGATAAAGCTATATTCTGCTTCTGGTGCTTTTTTTCTAACTAGCGGGCGTAGAAAAAAAGTTGAAAAAAAAATATTGTGTGAGAGTATCGAGCTTTTCTTGCAAGCTTTAAAACGCACACTGGCTTGTTTCTATATGCCCGTTAGTTCTCTAGATATAAATTAATAAGCATTAAACGTAGAATAAAATTTTTAAGAAATAGAAAAAAGAATTTGAGTAGAGTGCAAGATTTACATTGTAGTATCAAGTCTCATTACGAGTCTTACGTGTTTTACGTACTAGTCAAGTCTTATAAAAATTGTGACTACGTCAATTCACCTTTACTGTTCGGACTGATGCAAATTAATTCTTATTTAATTTAATGTTTCAACAAATAATCGTCTCTGATTAATTCAAAATGTTTCTAATATAAAAAGAAAAACCATAAAATTCTACGATCACGCCACGGAAAATTTTGATGTCCGCGGGGTCTGACCGTATAAAGACCTTATCTACTTAACGCTTCAAAAGCGCACTTCGCGAAGCCAAGCCGAATTTAAATGAGATGGCATTAAACGCACGCGCACGCAGCCGGCGGGTATAAATTTCGTTGATGCACCCGAGGTCGGCTACGTCAGAGCCCATTGGGAGCGTAATCGCGGAATGCCCCAGGTAGTCGCATAATGCAGCGCGCGAGAGATGCGGGGGAAGGGTCGCTCGCGCGCGGCCCGGCCTCGGCGGCAGTCGCGTGGCATCTGCATCCGTGGGCGTAGCCGGGTAGCACGGCGGCCGCGCGCCCAGTAAATTACGCGCCGACTAGGCCGCTGACAAGCGCAATGCTGTGTACACGCGTTGCGTCGTCGTCGACGTCGTCGTCGCGCCCGCCCGCACCCCCGCCGGCGGTGTACCTACGCGTGTTTGTGCGAGGCCGCATTCGCCCCGCTGAGTTATAGGCCGCGCTCGCGTTATCCCCTCGCCCCCCACCCCCCTTTCTACCCCGCCATTGCCGTGGACTCCGCAGCCGAGCGTCGGCTTTATTAGATCCGAAAGAAGCGGCGGATGCCGGGCGTGCGATGAGATTCCGAAAGTGATGAGGTCCATCGAGGTATGTATCGAAGATTGATGCTGCCGCTAGTTAGTGAGTGAGTTTGGTGTACGGCTATCAAGAGATTGGTGGCAATATTAATTAGCTGTTGTATACGGACATTGCAGTTTTTTCGGTTGATTAAGTAAATTTTGAGAGTAACAACTAATTTGGACCAAACGACATGATCTTGCCTTTAAAAATAGTGTCTGTGCAGCAATAATCATGTTAGATAAAAAATTGAATTAATAAAATGGAAAATCGTAGTTGTTGCTAACCATGTATAAGGCATAGAAGTATTCTTTACTTTTGTTTCGATTTGAAAAGCATTTTTTTATTTTAAAATAACTATGCTTGCAAATCATTACAAGAGAGGATAAAACTAAACTTGAAAGATGATAGATTATCAATTACGTCAATTTTTTCATTGTAACCTAAATTTGAAAACCTATCAACTCCGAAGCAATATGAAACATTTCACTACTGATATGCCCAAGTGAATTTTAAAAGACAACACTTTGATTTAAACAAAAACAAGAAATTTAATTTATAAAAATATTCAGGTGACATGTAGTTCGAGATCACTAAATTTTGAATGATGAATGAAATATATTACGTTAGTGACAAAGCACATTTTTTTCTGCAATATACATTACAGCATTAAATTGAATGAATAGAACTCAATAAAATAGATTTATTAAGGTAATAAACAGTCTTCGTAGTAAGTAAAATTCAATAATTTAGAATTACACCGCAGATAAATCCGTGAGTACGTGAGGCAAAATCCAGGATTCCGATGATCCGCTAACGTAAATCGACATTAGCGAGACTCAAAACACATTGAATATAAAAAAACTGCCTCCAACTGGAAAAGTCGGAAGGAGAGCGAGAAAAGGACAGGAGTAGAAGGAGGAGGAGCTCGCGAAAATTACTCCCATAAAGATTTCCAGGGACTAGTCGCTGCGACGAGTCGTAAACGAAAGGGTCGAGGATACCTCCTTATCTCTTTCGCTATTTCCTTACGACGGACGTGGGATGTGGGGATACTTTTGCGGGCGGTGGATGAACTCCTCGCCAAGGAGCAACCAAGTGAAACTACATCCGAGTGATATACGTGATTACAGGAGAGTATAAAATTTATTCTGACTAAATTTTTTGTATAATTGTTCCTCGCGAATGAATAAGATTTATGGATTTTGAAAATTTCCTGAGATAGAATTTACATTTCATTGTCAAATATATAAAAAAATTCGATATTACAGCAACATCATGTAAATAGTTTAGTTATTTTCATAATAGTTTCACTGCAATTTTGGTTCTAGATTCTTCGCACATTATTTTCTGGAACTTTACCATTTGGTGATATCAACTGGCAAGGCATGAGTAGATAATTTGGCGTAGATGTTAAACCCATACTGGATGATTAGTGGTGATCGATCCGCATGAAAGTATTCAATGAAGATGGACGCCTCCTAGATTAATCTTAATCTGATTGAAAAGCATTTTGATGTCGCAACAAAACATGACTCCGAGCTGCAGTAGAGAATGGCGAGTGTAGTGATCCTGATCTGGAGATTTGCGGCTAGTTGAGAATACAAGATGTAGAGTGGCGAGTGAGTCTTTACATCCTGGTTGCCTAAGCTGGTTCGACCAGATTCCTCGCAGGTGGTCCAGCCTAATGTACTTCACCATAAACTTTGTAGATGGTCTCCGAGAAGAATACGTAATAAACTTGGGTGCCGAGACTGTGATGGTTATCTTCATTGGAATGGAAACTATGAAATGGCCTATATCTAGATCTAAGTCAGAAACACTTGAATTGGGGAAGTCATGTATACCATCTGGTATTGTACGTTCGAGTTCAAAATCATTAAACTACCTTAATTTACTTAAGTAATGAATAACTCCTCAGGCACATTTGCAGAGTTTTATTAAACAAAAAAAATCAAAATCAAAAGTAATCGGTACAATGACACTTTAATGGATTAAAGTAAAAAAAAACTTCACTTTGACAAATGATAAAAATAAAGATAAAAGAGAAGTAATAAACAATTGTCGAGTTAGTAAGTAGCGTCGGTACAACGACCAAACGCCGTTACTTACGAACACATCAAATCGTAAAGCCCGAGCAAATTTATTTCAAAATTCGCGGCGTGCAACGCCCGTAAAGTCTTGTGGAAAACTACTGCCCTCGTAAAACGATTCGAGTACTTTCCTCGGCGCGTCCGGCTGCGACGAAACTCCATTTCCGGCGTCTTCTGTTTCTTCGGGCGCGCGTGAATCCGATAACGAGACGACGCCCCCCACCCCGCCCCCATCCCGCCGGAAATTTGCCTGCTATTCGAATGAATTTTAAGGGAGCGGACATTCAATTTCGCGGCGATGCGCGGGTGCGGGCAACTCGATTACCTGTCCCTCTGGATTTCGTAGTCGACACGTGGGATCCTCCTTTACTCTCATTTGATCGCTCCGCCTTTTTTTTATCACTGGGATGTTCAATTTATCAATTTAATTTTTGTCATTTTACAGGTATGTCCACGTCCAATTTTTTTATTAATCGTGATTGAAAATTTTGAATATTTTGTTTTAATAGTTTATTACTGACTAAATAAAAAAAAACAGTATCTACAATAGAAAAATAGTAATTCAAATCTTTATTCAAAATTACTAATGTAATTTTTTATTAATCTTTTTTTTGTTTAATTTGTAAATCCAGAGTACGTCTACAAGAAATGTAAAGTATCCTGCATCAATCAAAAGTCTATTTAAAAAAAGTTTCATATTCATAGAAACAATATGAAAAACAATGTGTTACATTAGTCATTAAAATAATAGCATGAAAGCTAATAATTGGCCATCAGCTAAATCTTAGAGTTGTAAGACCCAGTGGAAAATAGCAGACTTTATTTCACAGTACATATTTTACTACTACGTAAACAGAAGATAAAATAATTGTCACGTACTGCCAGAATTACACGTCAAATTGTTATTAGTCACAGCGTAATAGAATAATTTCGTAAAGGTAGCGCGTATTTTCTAAGGCTATTTGTAGCCTGTAAAACTAGTTTTGTTGTTAAATAGAACGTTAAGAAAATAATTAATAGCTGAAGCCTCGTAAAAAGTAACGACGCTTGCTGCCCGAATTATTTATTTAAGGCTGAGCTCGTTAAAAGTTACGATCGTTAAAACAGCTGTCCGCGGGTATCCAAAGGTGAAAATTTATTTGCCATCCGGGAAGCTGCCGTGTTTGATGCTTCAAACGGTAAAATGAGTGAAATTTTGCCAGGATTTTGACCGGATAACATTGGCTTGATTACATTAGTCTTTGAATAAATGAATCATTTATTGCGTGAGTTTTAAAAAAATTTCATTCTTGATTATGCGCGCCTTAAATTTTATTATGAATGTATTTAAATCATTGAACCAATGAAGGAATTACGATGTCCTCGATATTTTTCTGTTCTAGATATTTGAAGGTTAAAAAAATGCATAATTTATTATTGTAATTTTTGCATATTTTAAAAGGCCGTATAAATTACTTCAAAGTAGACAATAAATATCCTCGAATTTTCCATGTTTATTATTTTAGATTAAATAAAATACGTATTCACTTTAATTTGAATTAAACTGCATATTTAAATGAATTAATTCGCATAAACCATTTTCTTCAATTTATTACATTTTATTTCCAGAAGGTGAATACCATACTACAATCTTAAACAGTTAAAAACTTTATTATTAAACAATCTTAAAAACCATAAAAATTTTAATGAACCTGAAGCACCGAACTACATACCGCACTAACTGAACTCCCTCTAATTATGCAAATCCCTCCCATAAAAACTGCTACTCTTGCAAAAGAGCCGTATACGCAAACCCTGACTAATCCAAAAAGCGCGAAGTTTCAAGAAAACGGAATGCGCCGTGAGAATTTTCGAAAGCACCGGCGACTCGACGTGTACTTATTGGCACGCAGCGCTGAAAAAAAAAGTGGGGCGGAGGCACTCGATCGACGGCGGCGGCTCTGTCAGAGGCAGCAGCCGCGCGTCGTTACGAGGCCTCGAAAGGAGGCAATGAAACGGTTAACTAAATCGGCTACATGCCGGCTGTCAGCGACAGCCGCGCCCACTCGACCCCCTCAGAGTGGCTTATACACGCGAGGCCCGCGATCCTTGCCACCGGACTGGCCAGCGCCGGCAACACCGGCCACGGATGTCTTTGATGAGCGTTGTTCCGCGCAGACCGATCGCGCGCTGGCCCGCTCGATTTCAGAGGGGATCAAAAGTGCGCCGGCCGATGTTGAACGTCAGAGGCGGGCTCGGCCAAATTTATTTCGCTCGGGCTTTCGAAGCCTTTACTGGCATTGGATTCTCACAGTGGCTGCGTACTTTTTTTCAGATTTTATGTTCTTCCCGAGGGTTTGTAATCTGTTTTCAAATTTTATCACTAAAAGTTGTAAGGTCATGACTCTGAAATTAAATATTGCTAGTGACTAAAAACAATCTATTTATTAATTAGCTGTATCCAGTAGGAGTTTCCGTGTTTTTCACTTGCAAAATAATTCGTTTGAGTGCTAATATGATAAATTAAAGTGCAGTTGTAGTTCTGTGCAATTGCTATGAAATGAAGAATGATAAATTCAGTTTTGACTAATCGCAAAATAAATATTGATCAGGCTGTTCGAATTTCTATGATTACAGAAAAACTATTATATAGAGTATTTTACTTCGATGTGTATTCATTTAAATTAAAACGGGCTTGGACCTAGATGCAATGAATATTACTTGGTACATTTACCGCTAGGGGGTCTCCGTCATATTTTTCCCGATAACGAGTGCGCTGTCCCAGATAGATATATGTAGGCCACTTTAAGACCTGGATGCATGACTAGGCATTTGGAGATGCTGCTAGTTCTCCACTATTTAACTGATTGCGATTATAAGAAATCATGTAATCACTGAAAAATCGTTCGAATTATAATCGTCACAATCAAATGTTACTAAAATTTAAATATGTAACCCATTTGTCGTGTTGTTGACATGTTTGGGGTCATTGAGGCTTGTATTAATACGGTAGTAGGTCATCTAAGACTGCATTACAAAACTGTTATTGCTTCTAAACTATTCGCGTACTTTGCAAAAGTATTCATACGCAGCGATATATATAAGCACTGTTTTTATTGACTGAATAATTATTAAAGACAAATTTGTTATTATAGTAGGTAATTAATTACATATGTACAACTTCTTCACTATAAGCGAACATACATTTACTGATTGCAAAACAACAATAACAGTAAAAACAATGAAATCTGAAAAAGAAACATGAAACTATCGCTCATTCTACAAATTTTGAAATTTTGAAGCTCTTTAAAAAAAACACAACAAAAAATAAATAAACAAATTTCCCAGCGCTCAGACTCTCTTCCATCCGAGTAAACTGGGCGCGTCCCCTCTGCGCCCCGTGGACTCGCACTTGGTTCCTCTGATCAGATCGTTCACCTTCCCGCGCAGGAATCTGAAATTGATCTCGTTGATCTTCCGCGTCTTGTTGATCGTCCTCTGCAGCCTGTTGGTATTGAACCAGAGCTCCTCCTCGCCGTGGGCGTTGACCAGTACCTTGATGCTGCTGATGTACTGGAGCGTCTCCTCGTCCTGTATGAGGACGATGACGTTCTCGGGGGTGAAGGGCCGCTCGATGTTCCAGCAGGCGAGGGCCGTGTACTCCGCCAGCTGGAAGAAGGTGGCGCCGGTTCGCGAAGTCGCCTGCACGCCCGCCTGGCTGATGCGCTTGTTCATCGACTGGTAGATCGGTGGCTCGACCACGTCGCTTTTTTTCAGCGAATCCGTGTCCGTGAACTTCTGGTAGAAGCTCGCCAGGGAGTTGAAATACAGGTATCTGTAAAATTTCGAAGGCACCCCGACGTGTCGGATCAGATTTTGTGGTGGTGGATTTCTTGTGAATGGAAGCTGAATGGCTAATTTTTTGGTATAATTGAAGTTTATAGCAGAAATTGCGAAATTAAAATTTTATTCAGAACTTTCATATAAGTTCAGCGTGAGCATGAAGGTAGCAATATCTGATTTTTATTGAACTACTAATAAGTTGTTTTCCTTATTGACCAAGGAGGTATAATTAAATTCAATTTGTATGGTATTCTTAATGTAATTTAAATATTGTTTTTGCTTGTATTCACAAACATGTCGAAATATTTCTATGAAGTTAGGCGTGTATATTTTGCAAGAATTAACTTAAAGCACGTTACATTTCGAAATTTAATAGATACCCAAGTAAACGACAAGAAAATAACGTAAATATTTTGAAACTATTAAAACGAATATTTTGAAAGAAAATACTTGAATATTTCAATATTTTCAATAATAAATATCATTTAATTTAGCCACGGAAAAACGTGATATTCGGGAATCGCGAAGAATCAGCTCATCGGAAGAAAAAGTTGCAAAAACTCGGATCTTATCGAGTGACACCGTGCGTCATTCAGAATCGGCGCGCGGCCTCGCGGATAGTCACCTCGCCCCGCGGCCGTCACGAAAAAGGCGTCGGCATGCAGTCGCGATCGAGTTTCGAAATTATGCTCAGCTTCCGCTATGAAAGCAAACTCCGGTATACGGGCGTGCGCGCACGTACACACGTCGGCGACGTACACGTATCGGACTTTTCTCCCTCCCGAAACTTCGCGTTATGGCTCAACTTTGGCTCGGGGGATGCGCGCGGCGTGACCGTAAATTCGTTATTAGTTTCGTCGTCCCTCTCACCGCGCGGGCCTATCTGCCCGCGTATGTAGGGCGAATTTCCCAATTGTTGGGGGTGGCGCCGGCTTCGATAAAAATTCTACGAAAGCCAGTTTGCGGCAGCTCGGGTGGTGGGAGGGGGGAGGCGGTCAAAAACTTCTCTCGAGGATAATGAAGCGACGGGATAACTAGTTCGCCGAACTATTTTAGTGCTGATACGGCGTATTAAAATTTTAATGGAACTGATTAGTGGAACTAGTGTGTAGCTCGCTGAGGTGATCGCGTGCCCTCGTAACACGGATTTTAGCGAAGCTTTAATTTCAATTAAATTTCAATTTAAACAAATGGAGTGGTTTTAAGGGACTATGAATTTATGCAAATTTAAATGCAATCTAGAATATTGAGTAGTTTACACGAGCTTTTTTGAAAAATCAACACACTCAGTGCGCACAGCACGTTGTATAATTTGTTACTGCTGCGTTACATTACTTATTAACGTTAATATAAAAAATTTTGTTATTTGAGAGAATGGAAGGAAGTTAAAGTTTTAAATTTCGCTATAAATTACATGTAACCATATTCAAATTGTATGATGAACAGATAGAGTCATCACTTTGTTACTATAAAAATCTGAAAAAATTCCATTCCTTTACAATTTTAAATTGTATACAAAAAACTACTTATGCGTCTTGCAAGGTTACTCGTAATTGGTCCAAATACATACGGCCCGGAAGCGAGTGAAAGGTGATTGGTGTCTCGAGACATTTTTACATTTCGAGAGGCGACCGGAGTTACGTAAGCTGATGCATAATTTCAGTGTTACGGAATCGATTAATGTGAACGAATGTGTAGCATGTGACAGCTAGTGTGTGTTTTAATTTTTTTATTTTAAAGTAAAAGTTCATACGGTAAACGAATAACGAAATTAAATAAACCAACAACTTTATTGCGTACACTCGTAAGAGTTTGTGCATTACGCAGTTTCACATATGTTTTGTTCATTTAAAATTGCCAATAGTGTTTGTGTAGCCATAATCAGATTTCTTATGGTGTAACAATAATTATCTGTTTTCATAATCTATGTTGCAATAAATATTTAGTGTAAATAAATTACGGCAAACACTCTCCTTAATATAAAATTTAATACACAAAATAGATCGAATAGATTGAAGTAAAACTTGCACTCAGTTTCCATTGATAAAGAATTAAATAGTAACGCCCTAAAATTTCCTTAATTGCAGCACTTGCGTTTTCTCAGCTGATGATTATCAACATCCTCTAATTTGCAGTAAACGAACTCGTTTCTTCTCCAGACTCTAATAAAGCTAAGAAGTAACTGCCGTCTCTTTTTCACCTTAACCTCAATGAAGCTAATGATACCCTTCGATTTACCTCTTTGCGTAGAATCCTCGCGCGGACAGCGACATGCCGAGAGTGCCGTCAGTGAGATCGAACGTCTCGCCGGCGATGGTGAGATTCGTCGCCTCCTCGTCGTGGCCGAAGGCATTGCCCGGTGTGTTGTCCAGCCGCCAGGACCTGTTCTCCTTCAGGCTGTAAACGAGCAGCCCGTGCTTGAGGACGTCGGGCACGTATAGGTAGGTGTCCTCGCAGGTGTCGCCGACCTCGACCACCGGCGTCACGTAGGACGCGGTGTGGCCCACCGTCTGATCCGCCGGGATGACGTACTTGAGGTACTCCCGGTCGCTCGCCAAGTCGAACACGACGATCTTCGCGGGGCACACCGGCTTACCGCCCGCCGTTCCCGAATCCACCATCCACATGCGCTCGCACTCGTCTATCTGTGTGATTTGAAAAATATTCACGCGATCCGTGGAATTTGCCAGTTGGAGGCGATCTATCCGGAGCGAGGGCATTGCTTTGAATTTTTCTTTATGCGAATAGGTGGAAACGATGATAAATTCAATCTTTATTCTTAGTCGGATTCTGATTGTGTTATGAATGCTGCTAGGCTTTTCAAACACTTATTCGTTTACATTTCAGAATTGTGTTGATATCTTCTTAACAAAAGTGGATTTGCATATAAGGTAAAGTTGTACGGATCAAAAGTTAATTGGAGAAAGGACAAATTTTACATTTTGGTACAATAATTAAATATATGATATTTTACCTTTCACTACATGTACTTGTGAGTTTATTTTTAATTTGGGTAAACCCCAGTGAGCGATTCATTTTTTTTACCATGTATTTATATTTTGTACTAATTTTTAGGTATCATATTGAACAATCTAGCAAGTGAATTGTATACTTATCAAATAAAAATCACGGCCATTAGATGATACTTAGCTTCCTCAAACTTTATTTTAGACCTTCCCTTCCCTTTCTTAATTAACAAATATAATAATCCTGTTTTAATTAAATTTCTTTAAATTCTTTATATTTATGTTCTCTTAATTAAAATGAAACCAAATAAAATCACCAATTAGTACATTCCCCATAAAAAAATTAAATTATATTTGTGACAAAAAATATCAACCAATAACTATAAATAACATTAAATTTTTACACAGTGAATAAATGAATACGTTTCACATTCTGCATTAGTTTTAAATTTACCTTGTACACTTAAAAAAACACTTCATACGACCTATGCTACTTTAATTAATGGCTACGTTGAATTATCCCGCTCCACTCACACCGATAAATTTGCAATCTATTTTTCCGATATCCAAATGACACGAGAAAATAAGACGTAATTTAAGAGGCGAGCATTTCGCAACGTACTAAGAAGGAATTTAAGATTTCCTAAATCGCCAGACAAAGGTGTACGCCCGGAGTTAAAGTCCGATATGAGAACGGGACCCGGCGCCGCCGCGGCAATGCCGCTCGCACGCGAGCACCGGTGATGCAAGTGCGGAGAACCAGTTCTCGGCCAATCGCGGCCGGACAAACAGCGCACACCCATCGAAATGCACCGCACGGCCAAACGGTCAGTCGCTAATTGCGGAATCTCCCGAGCTATTTATAAATTCATCGCGCGCCGGAGGCTCGATCCTCACGATTGCGCGGGAATTTCCTCGGAGGAATTGAAAAACACAGGATACACCGTAAGGCTAGATCGGTATCTATAGGAAAATCGCCATCTCTAATGTAATATTTTTTTTACGAAATACTGTGAAATTTGATTGGTTTCTAAATTAGTTCAAGTACGACGAAATTTCATGAATGATCAATGTGCAGTGTTCGAAAGGAGGTTATTTCGGAAATAGAATTGATATTGGAAAGATTGCATTGTACGTTGTCGAAAGCCGGTTTATGAATGTGTGGATAATTTTCTGATAATTGCAGGCCTAAAACTCATAACACCCAGATAAATCAAAATTACCGTGTAGCAAGGATAAATTTGCACGCAGAATCTTCGTAATATCTTTCACACTTTCACTAACCGTATAAATTAGCTGGATTTTATTTGAATGTTTATTAATGCACTCAATTTTTGTTCAACTATTATACAAGAAACTTCAGTAAGATTGAACATTATTTTCTTAGCAAAAATCAATAGTTTCCACCTTATCCGTTGAATTAATCACGGGCAAATATTCCTCAAAGAAAATTGCGGCTCACAGTAGCATCCTCTAATATCACTCATATTTACCGCAACTCTGTAGACGGACACAAGCTTCTCGCAGTCGGATTGATGCCACGTCCAGTCGGGATAGGGTGTAAGCAGCGGGCCTCCGGGTCCATCTTGAGAGCTGATCACGGACAGAGTAATGGGGGTGCCCTCGAGCCACTGCGGACTGGTGACAAAGACTCGGCCCTTGCTGTCGATGTCCACGTCCTGCGACAGGGGGTTGCCCAGAGTGAAGTTCTTGCCCGTGAGTTGGACGGACGGCGGGACCCAGTCCAGGTAGCGCCACGCGAAGCCGACCCTCAGGCTTCGCCCGAGGTTCTTGTTCACCTCGAACTGGGACAAGGGAACCGGAGAGCCGTTCGTCTGCTGGGGCTCGAAGCCGTCGTACTGCTGGAAGGCGGGAGCACCGAAGTTGGAGGACTGCAGGCCCGACTGTAGTAGGCTGTCGTACTGCGGATAGGTCAGCTGGGACTGAGGCGCGTGACCCAACTCGAAAATGCTCGCTTGCTGCGAACTTGCCGGCGGGCTCGACTGGGTCCGAGGCACGTGGCCCGACTGGAAGGTGCTGGCGCGTTGAGAATCCGAGGGGTGGATCAGCTGGGTCCGCGGCACGTGGCCCAGCTCGAATGTGCTCGCTTGTTGCGAGCTTAGAGCGTGGACGAACGGGGACTGAGGCAATGCGCCGAGCTCGAAACCATGTGCTTCGGGCGAACTCGAAGCGAGCCGAGCCACGGCCAATGTCAGCACTAGCAGCAGCATCCTTTACCGATGTATTCTTTCCTCACTGTCGCTTTTCATTAACTAATTAAATGCTATATGATTTTTAAGTATTGATTTTTATTTATTAGATTATTTATTGGTGTTTCAAGTTTAATTATTAAATAATATTTTGAATTTTCTTGGACTGCAGACTATTTTAGCCGAGAGTTGTTACGCGAAATTATCTAATTCTGAGTGAAACTTTGTTAAGAAATTTGCACATGGTACAAAAATCTAATGCACTTATATTTGATATGAAGTAAGTAATACACAAAAAAAACTGGATGAAAAAAAAAGTAAATAGCTTAAGCTAAAAGTTGCCGGATACTCAAGAAAAAGAAAATTTACCGGCGAGTTTAATAATGCCCGTATATTTATAACACGAAGTGACTGCATAACTAGTTACATTCGGCTTACTAGTGCGAAAATATTTCTATTTAAATTGCTAGAAAGCGAATTGATTAATGTTACTTAAATTAATAAACAAACTTTTTACAAGCTACTGTAATTTTTCACATATTTTCATAATTTTTTTTATTGAATAATAAATTTATATTAATAAAAAAAGTTACTACGAAAAAACAATTTAGCATATTCCAATGGCTTGCAAATAACGGTGCCGATAAAGGAAAACCGGTCTACGGGTATAATCAATCTATCAAACCGAATAATTTGAAAAATAAACATCAGAATTTAAAAAAGCACTATCTCTGATATTATTCTTTTAAAATGAAGCCAATTAACAAAAATGAACGATTGCAAGTAAAAAATAACGGTCAAAGTTCGAGTGAACTTTGTAGGTTTTACCTCTTGGCCGAGCGCTTTTGAGATTGCAGGACCACGATCGAAACAACACTGCGTCGCGGCGCGCGGCCGCTTCAAGATTTTCAATGGGCGCGCGCCTCGCGTGCACGCGTGGTCGTTTTCCGTATGAGCGCGCGAGTGCACGCCTCGCGGTGGGGGAGCGCGCCATAGCCGGAGAAAGATATCCGCGCGCTCCGCTCACCCATACGGGCCGTTGCACACGTGCATGTCCTTGCGGCTCGGCGCTGCCGTCCTTCTCTAATCTACTTTTTACCAATGCTGGACTTTACGATTAAAGCGCCTTTCGTGTTTATCCGCCGCGGAATTAAGGAACAAACAAAGAGAATGCGATACTCGCGCGTAGTGAGTGTTCCCACGTGAATTCTGGGAGTCTGCGTTAATTAACACGTTTAAGGCAATGTATATGGGTCATCAATTTTTGTAAACTTTCGAGTTTTCTTTAAGAAACTAAAGTTTAAAAATAATTACTTGTTTGTGAGTTGCACGGTAGATTCAAGTATTATATAATTTTTGATAGACGGTGCTATATTGGTCAATTTGAAAAGTTGATATTTTATCAAGAAGATGCAAGCATTTCGGAAAAAAATCACGTATTATAAAGAAGGGGGAAAATGTTGAGTACGCCTTTCAGATCCGGTATATTAATTTCCATATACCTTTCTTAATCCTTTGAAAAAAAA
>JAXIUT010000001.1:4562877-4580057 GCA_035586675.1 Eurytoma californica
CAAAATAGTTTATTTTGGAATTTCTCATATATTCTTTTAATTAACCGCCAGCCAAAATTTTAATTAATTTTAAAAGAAAACGGATCACGCCCTACACGTTGCAGTTAAATAGAGCCGAGAGTCTATACGCGCACTACTTTTTTTGCAGAAAAGGATAAAGAAGTTTGCGCTCCTCCCAATCGAGCATAACAAACTCCACTAGTGCGATTTCTTTTCTCGGGAAATAAACTCGATATCGTTTCCCGATTGTCCAGCCAAAAGGGAAAAAGGCATTTAATGCGAAACATTGCAGCCTGGCAATGATCCAGTTGAAGGTAAATCAGTCGTTTGCATTTCGCCATCACGTGACGGGAAGAAAAACTTGTCTTGCTTCGTATTTTTTTTTTGTATATTTTAGAAAATCCTCTAATGGTTCTGGAAGCTTCGTATACTTCCTACATGTATTTATTATAACTTTATTTTGCTATTGAAATAAGTTAATATTTTATATCTAAATTAAAAAATTAAATATATGTTTAAAAAAAATTAAATAATTACTTTAATAGCAAATATTTATTATGAAAACGTCATGCTTTTATAGCACTTAAATTTATATACCCGTCGCGAAGATTGACAAGTCAGAATAAAAACTTACGAAATTGTTGCGAAAACAAACGTAAAAGAGAATAAACAAGATTTATGTAGCCTATAACAATTCGCATTGTCTTTTCAAGCCGATCGGCATTATTTACTCTCTCTTACTCTCTAAAGTAACGAAAATTGAAATGAAACGAGCTACGAAGTAAATAAATCAAAAGCAACCATAAAATCTATTCAAGTACACCGTAACACGTATACGAACGACTCAAAGTCAAGTAAAATCCCCACTGCATGAAACGAAAACTCGTAACTTTCCATGTTTCCTCGAGCCTCTTTCGCCCGAAACAATTAGCGCGGCGAAATTAAGACGCGAGCTGCGCCAAATGCAGCGCGGGAGACTTGCGCCGCATATCGATCGGTGCGTTACGCAAGCTCGCCGACGCGGAAAGCGCGCCGCTGACAAACCGAGACATACCCGACGATCCGCGTAATTGCGCCCGAGGTATGAGACGGCGGCGGGCCGCTCCATCCGGACGGCGGGATCGACTTTTATGGCGTTAATGAAATTCCACCCTTAATGGCTTCTGCCCGTCGACAAAACGCCCGGTGATTAGTTTGATTGATACATTTTAGCTGTCCCCGCGTCTCTCGGGCTGCTGGGAAATTCCAAACGGTGGGTTCATTCGATAACTGCGCGGCTTGTGGGAATGACTTTGTAAACGTCATTGATATTATCATAATTGGAATCAGTCTAAAAGTTATCATGCGACTTACGTTGTAGGTGGCTTACGAATGCGATTGGTTTTCTAACTCACCTGCAACAAAAGAGAAACAATTATTAGTAATTATTTTCAGAAATTTTAAACTTTTTGTGATAAATATGTAATATTTTACGTGATTTTTCACAATTGCATTTGCGGGTATAATTGAATTTTTAAATTAATGAACAGTAAAAGTGTAAAACTAAAAGAATAGAATTAGTGACTCAAAAATCTAATTGCAGTGTATGTCTTGTATGCCTGTTGCATTATTTTTTTATGATAATTTTGTTATTGCACAATATGTTGTTGAAAAAGGTATTAAATGACGAGCAAACTTGTATTGCTCATGAAATAAAGTTAACCTTTTTGTAGTTTAATTGAAGCAATTGTATGCAGAAGCTTGCTGACGTCGATTCATTTAAACGTCATTTCCATGTATATGAGCAAATGTAGTGAAATTTGCATTGCAAAAAATTGAAACAATGCGTTGTTTGTTTTACAATCGATATTTTTAGCTCGACCTACGTTAATACGGTACCTACAACACCGACAGTTATGGTCAATTTTTAAATTACTTGTATATTACGCAACTAACATTCTTAATCAAAATGGTTAATTCTTAACATACACTCTAATAATTTTGTAATGATTGTACTTCACACAACTATTATGCAGACACTCAATTTGTTAAGGAAAGTCAAAATGTTAATGAAAATGCTGCGATGTCCACAAATTCTACAAAGTGAGCACGATGTATAGATAGAACATAAAAAATTAATATCGAAAATAACCAAATTAATTAATGCGCCCAAACATTTATTAACGCGTATCGATAATTCCATCTTCATATTAACCCTCGCTTGGCCATAAATCTTCACAAAAAAAATATCGAAATTTCGACTGCAACCCTCGAACGGTACCTATTTGTACCGTAAAATTGAAAATCGCATTCTTTCACAAAAAAAGGGGATCAATTACACGCGCCGACAAAAAAAAAGTGGACAAAGTGTCTACTCCGGCGCGGGCAATACGCACCGGCGAGTATAACCCGCGTAAATATTTGCACGCGGCGTGTACCAGCTGCGTCTGCACGCGGCCGTAATCCGTATACGAATGCGCGTGTCACGCGCGGAAAAAGCGAGCGGGGGGAGAGGAAAATTTACGCGGGCCAACCGATGATACGCCGTAATTATACGAGAGCCCGGCCAGCTGTTCACGCGGAAATCGCGCGCCGCTCGTTTCGTCCGTTTCTATTTTTTCCCTTTTTTTTCACCGCTGTCTGTTTTTGTTTGGTGGACGGGGGGGAGCGGCTCGTGGGCGACGCTCGCGCAAAACGTGTTTTATTCGCGCGCGCAAAATAATTAGTCGTCGCTGCGGATACCCTATCACTCGCGGGGTTACTTTTTCACCTTTTTAGAATCCGACGTTTGATGGAACGCGTGTTTCAGGTATATTGGTTTTTTCATCTTGATAACTGCGTCTCGTTACGTTATACAGATATGTAATAAAAAAATCTCGTTTTTTTATGCATATATGTAATAAAATCTTTTAATCATTGAAAGATGAAACATTGTGCTCAGATACTTTTTTAGCATTTATTTTTGTAGCTACCCGCCACAAGAACATAATTTCGATTTTTTTTTAAATGCGATCATACATATCTTGACAATAGATTTGAAGATCAAAAAGTTTAGGTCCTTGACCTAAGGCCCTCTCCGAACCGAAAAACTTTTGTCGAAAACATTGTTCCTGATACTACGTCAATTTTTAATTTAAGTAATCATTGTTAAGGGAAAACGTGTTAAGTCATTATGTAAATACCATTTAAAGGAACTGGTAAATTAAACCATACTGAGCGATGCATTCTAACCGAATGATTTAACTCCAAAATTACCGCCATAGCTCCATCTTTTTGCTAAACCTGAACAAATTTTATTTTTGCAAATTTTATTACTTTACACAGAGTCATAAAACTAATTCGAAAGTTGAATTACGTGATTATAATTGTTAGTTAGATACCCAATAAAACTAACGTCACCTAAAGTTACACGTTTCTCTATTCGATCTTTCGTTTTAACGCGAACATATAATAAATTATTCTGAAAATATGAAAACTGGAGCCAGAAAGCCACAGATTGCAACTTGATTTGAGTTTTGCGATTTTCTTTTGAAGATTAGCTACTATTGGAACAAAATTGTGTAAGAAAATGATTTCTCTTGCAATATTGATTGACTGAAATAATAAATCAATGACAATTTAATGCATGCGTTACATTTAAAACAACAGATAAAAAATTACTGTTATAAAACGATAAAATTAAAAATCAATAGACTGATACGAAAATATGCGGGTTGAAAGGTAGAGTGCTGGCTGGTTAAGGTAGAGTGAGTTTCCGGAAAGCAATTGAATCGCAGACGCGGTTCCCACAATCATTACACACGTCGCGATCACGCAACGCGAGACTTTCGGTTTCCTCGCGAGTCAAGAGCAGCAATGAACCCGACGTGTGCCAACCACACTTCGGGTTTCCACAAAATTCCCAAGACGTTCCAATTATCTTCTCAGGTTTTTTTACGTGTTATTTACAAATAATATTGTTTAATAAATTCCACATTTGTGGAAGGAAGTTACTGCCATACACATTATGTAATTGTGGGGCCAACTCCTTCTTTTGTAGCTACCATTATATAAGACAGGTGGGTAATAATTTAAAATAAAAACAAAACAAAATTTGTAAATAAAGAAAATATAAAATTACGTTATGACATGATTTCTTTAAAATAATGAGAAAAAAAGTAGTTCTATTGTTGGTAATTTTCACGTTTATTTTACGTTTATGAGATATCACGTGAATTAATCTAAAAGGTTTACGCCTTGCACGGTAATTATATGACTAATTAAATATTATATACACCTAATTAAGAACACAATTTATGCATTAAAATAATTACAGCCATTTACTCTTTATTAAAACTGATGGATTCTTAGATTGCGATATACATATCATGAGTATTACATAACTTTATTGGAAAAATACACACAATGAATTTTTATGTACATTTTTATTATTTCACGGATTATAACGATAATTTTGAATTGTATTTGATCACTAGAAAATTGACTGAGAATTCTACGCTTTTGTAAAGTAATAATCAATTATCAATTACTAATTTAGTAAGGAATCATCATTAGTTTGGTCAGCTACTTGTAACGCAGTTATTTTACAAGAAATACTACACGATTTTTAGATTTTCGTTGTTTCAGGACTAACTCGTTCATAACGTCAAACTTAATGCACAAGGCAAATCCTTGCAATAATACATTTAAAATGTTTGGCAAAAAACTTTCATAAAATACCATTAATTTACAATACACGTATAAACTAAATTAAAGTAAAAAAATTTTACAACACAAAAAAAATCTTGAGAAAAAAAAATTACGTTCACTGCGTAAGTTCTCTATCGCACGGAAGCGATATTGAACTTGATCTAGCGCTAGACGCTCGGCCGCTTCGAAAACATTGACATCTCCTCCCGCGCGCGGGCTTGGAGGCTCGGAAAAAAGCGCGCGGGGAAGACGCGAGCGAAACGGCGAGACAGACGTTCGCGGAAACTCCCTGCGAAAGTGCCCACTTTCGCGAAGAATCCGAGAAGCGTGGGTATAGGCAGGGAGGGAGGGGGGGTCGAGTCGTTCGTTATTCGAACTTCCGAACTGCTATTCCGGCGGAAGCTCGCACGATTTTAGATATCGACGAGCGGTGGGAAGGGGTCTCGGCGGTGGCCTCCCTCACCCCCGCGAGTTCGCGCTCGCTGCCCTCCCCTCGCGAGAAAGACAGAAACAGTTCTTCTTAAACTGAGTTTGGTAAACCCCCGTCAAAGTTGCCGCATGCGCACCCTGTACATACACCTATACAGCGGGACGGGCGCGTAAAAGTTGCCGAAGTCAATTTTGCAGCTGGAGTTGGTAATGCGATTTGTGCCGGAATAAATAGTCGGAGCGACTTTTCTCTCTCTCTCCGCAAACTCGTTTTCCACCGTATATACGGCCCGGGCGCGCTCGAATTTAAGGGAGGATATCTCCGCGAGTCGCCCCTTACCCTCTCTACCCCCGTCCCCCTCCTTCTCTCTCTCTTTCTTCTCCTCGGTCCTTTTTCGCGGAGGCGGCCTTTGAGAGGAGCAGGTAGTTATGCAAGATTGATGTCGAGGTACTTGAGGGACTGCGTCGCGATTATTTAGATGCCGCTCCGAGCTTTTTGCCAGACGTTTCACGGGGATTTTGCTCCGCAAATGGAATACGTCGAGCCGCCGTTCCGCAACGGCGATGCCGCGACGGTGCATCGTCCGGCTGCGATGGGACGTCCTGATTAATTAAACGTCGTGAATTTTTGCGTTTGAAATTAATTTTTTTTTTGGTCAATATATTTTACACAAATTGCAAGGTTGAAGTTAACCACCTGAGTATGATTAATTACGCGAAGGATAATTGCATTAAGTCTATTAATATTTTTTTAACGAAGCTCAAAAAGGATTAGATTTTTTGTTTATATTTGAGAATTTACGTAATGTACTTTTGTTTCGTTATTTGTTTTTGGATTTTAAAATTCATATTTTATCTTGAAAACTTTTTTAGGTTGCGCTAATTTAATTTTGTCTTATCCTCTGTTACATTAAAACTCTCAGAAAATGACAATGGTATCTTGTACTAATGTCTACTTTTTAGTTAGGTAAGAAGTAAGCTAGTTAAGATAAGTAAAGTAAGAGAAGTCTTTAGTTTCTTTTTTAATGCATTCAATATTCGCAATTAATTTAGTTTATTGTACTTTAATAGTAGATCTATAATCATGTATAAATTCTTTGAGGCATTTTCCTCCACCTTCTGTTTTATTTTAACCGATAACTGGATATTTTTTTTTTAAGTCTGTATTCTACAACTCAAAATCTACAAATTCGTACGGTTTTGTAAAGTTCAATTATTTTCAATATTTTTCAATGTGCACTTTCTGCGCACTTTGATTAAAGACCGTATCAAATCAGCATTGAAATAGGAAAACTTGTAATTCATACTTTCTACTAGAATTTTGTTTTAAATTTTTATTACGAATTTTGAAAATTGGCAGATGTTACCTTAATAACCAACCTTAAACGCTCAGTCAACCAAATTCAGTTTATTTATCTCTAGTTCTAATAGTTGCTATAAATTTTATAACAAAGGGAATATTCAGAAATGTATAAACCTTCTCGCTAGAACACATGCGCGACCGTGAAGCGAAAAAAAGGCCGGCGTCCATAAAGTGCACTCCGCCAAAAAGAAAACCCGGGAGAAAAACAATAAAAAAAATGGAATATGCGGGGGAGGGAGGCAGGAGAAATACGGTCGTGCCGTATACGTGCAGAAAGACGGGTGGATAATCTAAAAAATCTCCGCTTGGAATGTACGGGTCCGAAATTTCGCAGCGCCCGTACATTTAATTCCGCCGCAGATCCCATAAATCCGCGGGACTCGTCAGAAATTACGACGCCGCGCCGGACTGCCTAAGCGGCTAATAGTCGCCGGCTTAAACTAAGCCGCGGAAACGCAATAATAAAAGGCGCCTTTAGTTCCCATTTTTTTATATCTCTCTCATTATATTGTTCTGCCGTTTTCTTTCCTGTTCTTTTAATCTTCTTTTACTGGTCTCGCCCTACTTTCTCTTGGTATAAGGACGGAATCGCATTTCGTAAATTTTTGGTCGAGTGCACCTTAAAAGACTGCGATAAGAAGAAATGCATAATAGAATTATATTTTTCATTTATGAATAAATTATTTTCTTGTTAAGTAAGCACTGAATAAAAAATACAATTTCTCATTTAAATTTTTTACTCTGGATTCTGCGATTTGCAAGCATGTTTTTGTATCTCTTAAATTAATGATCCAATTTTTTTTTGTTTTTGTTAATTACCTTCCGTTAGAGCTATTACACGCAAAAGAATAAGGAACATTTACAGGAACTAGATAAACAAATAGGACCATTACAGGCAAAAATATAATAGAAACAAAAAGAAATATTAGGAACAGATAAAAATTTTAACATGAGTATATATACCAGAAACAGGAACAAATATTAGGAATATGAGTTATTTGTTCCTGCTCCTGGTGCATGTATAGATGTATGTACTAACCAATGTTAAAATTTACATCTGTTCCTAATATTTGATTTTGTTTCGAATATTTTTTTGTTTCCAATAGCCTATAGTTTAAAAATGATCATAGTATACGTAACACCTTTTAAGGAGAAATTATATATCTAAAAATAGTATTTATTATTTACATTAATCTTAGGCCTATTTATTTAATTGATCATCCTACATACTACGAATATATGACTTCAACTACTGCTCTTTGCAAACATACTTACTACTATTTGCATCTTATTTTTATACATCCCAATTCAATGCATTTTTTGTTATTTATCTTTATGTATACAAACGTTTCATTATCCATAACTCATCGGAAAATATTTAAAAAAATATTTACACCCTCGCGTCGGCTTTTTAATACACACGGCTCCCAATCAGTTTCCTTTCTTTACATCCCCCATTCCCTCGCTTTCTTCGATCTTCTTTCTCATTTCTCGCTCGCGCCCGGCTCGCCACCCCTCTTTTATTGCCCCCAGCCCCCCAGCTCACTCAGCTGGCTGGTACTCGATGTGCCGGGCGCGTAATCCTACAAATGAAAACTTACGCTAATTAAACCGTTAATAGCGCCGGCTCGCGAACGTGCGCGTGTGCACGTAACGACGCTGCACCCGGACGCTTACTTAATCCCCGAGAAAATGAAACGTTCGGCGGGCGGCCGCGTGTGCGTGCGTTAAAGTAAACAGCGATAATCGCGCCAGGCGGGCATGCAAATTGTTCGCTTTTTCTTTTTTGCGAAATTTAGCGAGCGCGCGGGCTCTAATTAAATCTCCCGCCGAATTTATGTACGTTGAGTGCGAGGTAATCGCAGCTATACTGATCAGTTTTTTTTTCATACATTTACGATATTTTAATAATGACTTATTGTAAGAATACATCGTAATCGCCGATAAAACGTTGTACTCCGGGTTAAGTGCTATTGAGAAAATGAGGTCCTAAGGGATTGAAATTGAAGCGAAGGCGTAATGTTCCATGAAGTGTCTTATGAATCATTTCGTTTTATTGATGTCTTATATTTTTTCTAATATTAGAAAAATTTAATGACGTACGTTTTTATTATCCCTGATGTTCCAGTTTTATGAAATGACCGAGGTACGTCGTAAAGTCTTTTATTACGTTGTTGACGCCGAGGTATTAAATTTAATCATATCACGCCGCGATTTATATAACGATCTATTTATCCAGTTAATATTTTGCAATTGTTTCTTTAAAGATCCTGAGTCACGCATTAGATAATAGTAAAAATTTACAAACGGACAGACCATTAATCTTGACAGATTAAGACTAACGCTTTTAAACACTTCTAATACAACCCGCAAAACGCGTTGTTTACTACAAGGTCTTTTTCAAATTATCCTTGAAATGGAACACTAGTACTTTCGAATACCTCCAGTCCAAGACTTTCCCATCATTTTTCATCGAGTCGGGCGTGTCGATTTTTCATCGCTCTAGATTAATTCGATTGCCTTGCTCCATCCCCCAATGTTTGCCACGTTTCTCTCGCCGTCTCTCCCTCTGGTCCGGCTTTGTTTCGTCGATGGAGCCGTGGCGCGCTAACAAGAAACGGAAAGAATCTTCACCCCGCGATTGCGAATGATTTATCGTCACGGCCGCATTTCCCACGGCTGAGGCATCACGCTCGCACTTTTTCTCCAACCCTTCAGATCTCGCCACGGGAATCTTATACTTTCCTCGTGAGTTTTTCCAGCTATGTTTTTCAAGTTAGCGAATGGATGATCATTTGTTATCGACCATTTCAATTGTAATGAATACAATTTCATACTACTCTCTAGCAATTAGCCGAATTAGTTCAGAAATTTTTTCGTAGTGAATTATCGCTCTAAAGATCAAATCTATCCAAGATTTTAGTAAATCATTAAATTCTCAATATTGCTTCTATAAGTGTATGTTTAATACGTTTCATATCAATAATGTTATATTTGAAACGATTAATAAATTTGTTCAGATGGTAGTTTACACTATAGCACGAGAAGCAGATGATGAGAAAAAGGACTCTTTAACATCACTAGCTTTTGCTTTGACAAGCGTTCAATGGGAAGCGACGACAATCGCGGTATTGACACCAATGTCACATTAGGCGGGGCTTGGACAGGTAACAATTTTCAATAGAGACAACGACTATATACCCTTTATTCCTGCCAAAGAAAACTCGGCTGGGGCAGACAATGCGCGCCATTATAAAGACAGAGCATTTTCTCGTACTATTACATTAAAGGAAAAAAAAAACAATTGTAGTGGGGATGACGAGACGAGCGTAGAATAAATGAAATTTATTATACCTTATAGAATCAATAGAACAAAAGGCTCTTTTTGTGTAATATAGAGGATGCAGAATCGACGGATTCTAAGGTCTTTTATAAAATAAAATTTGCTCTTTTTACGGTTTTAATGTTTAGAAAACGTTTTGTTCTCTTTGATGTAAATAACTGCTCGTCATGTTTCAATTTTTTATCCTCGTTAATTACCTTCACCTCATTGTTCGTTATAATTAATCTTACTCGTGATAACATTTTTTAAATTTCGCGCTCAAAACACACGGTCGATCAATTTTGAGGTGACAAGACGGCGACATCACCTTTTGAAAAAAATGATCGATCGCTTTTTCATTTCAAGAGGAATAAGAAATTAGAACACGTTTACATCCCTGCTGGAAAACTTTTGAAAATGGCCATTAAATCGGCGAATAATATCCGAAAAATCATCTAAAAATGAGAGAAACCTAGTCGACTCCCATCAGTGGCGTGCAATATTCTCAAAATCGCCGTTCACATTGCTTGGGTTACAGCCAGGTGAACGCGTAAAAATAAAAACCAACGCCGGAGATTCCACATTTCGCACTTTCGAGAAGTTCACGCCGGTGCAAGGCGGCGGCCCTTGAACGTGGAAAACGTAAAAGCTGCACAGAGGCCGGCCGTGCAGCGACGAAAGGAAAGCCGGCCGGCGGGTTATTATTTGCCGGGGCGTCGCGTCGCAGACTCGTGGCTTTCATGCCCGAACAGCTGTGCGGCATTCTAATGCCCGCCTTTCAAACTCGAGCGCGCCGCGTTATTCAAATTCCCGGGCCACGAGCAATTTCGCGAATAACTCGAGCCTCCCCTGGCCTGGGCCCCGGCCTCCCCTACTATCCGTATCATGAATGTCTTTTTCCGCGCGTTATCGCCAGCGCAGTAGTGTCGTCGGACCGGATGGCGGAAAAGTGGACTAGGAGTCGTGCATTTGGCAATCCCCGGCAATGATAAATATCCAGTTGTCGGCGGTGATCTTTCATTTCAGGCTTTTCATCGTCGCTAGTAAAAATGTATAAGATATTTATAAAAATAATTGATTCACGAAATAATAAATGTATTGAAGCATCGTTAAAGAGCTATTAGAATTGATTACAAGTAAAACGAGCGTACTTCTTATATTAAAAGTGAAACGTACCGAGCAGATTGTTATTTTAGTCGTAAAGGCTGTATTTTCCATTGTCTATTGTAGAGGTGAACAGTGGCAAAAAAAATTTTTTCCCGACGCTTATTCTAGTTTCTTTTTGCATTATAAAGAATACATCCGAACGATTTCCACGTTACATAGAAAAAAACGAAATATTCTCCATCAAAAGCTGCGAGATGAAATTCATGTATGGACGAATAGCCTTTGTCTGGTAGGGCCAGTGGGTCACATGAACGCGTCGCACTGAATTTTTGTCGTCGCGCGAGTGGATTGTTTTTACAGCTCCCTTTTTTTTTAAAAGTTTGAACAGCAGTCCTTTCATTCTGTGATCGAACGATGTGGCAAGTTTTTTTTCGCTCGTTCGCTCTTTTGCGAGGAGGACCTTTTTTGCTTTTTAATCTTCATAGATGCGTGTTGAAATAGCTTCGATTTTGAGTGTTTTTTAATACATCGGGGTAGGTATTATAATCTCTATAAATCATTAAATAAATGCAAATTGAAAAAAAAATTTACTAGTACATTAGTTATTGTTGTGTGAGTTAAATGAAATAATTTTTATACGATATTCGAAATTATCACTGGGTAACGAGTATGTTTAATATACTGATGTATTATTTAAGTGAAATAAACGAGAATTACCAAATGAGAAATTTTAGGGACTAGGGGAATCATTAAAAAGGTAGGCGTTACAGGTTCGATGAAGGCTGGGGTCTATAAGAGTGATGAAAAGGATAGAAAATACAAAAAAGAATAACAACTGCAGAAACGGTTATAGAATATGAGAAAGATGAAGAGTAAACGAATGAAGGATGAATAGTACAAGAATTAGGGAATCAATAAGGACGGGGACTGCAGGAATGACGGGGAGATATGGAACATACGAAAAGTATGAGGAATATGGTAATGAGGATGATTTCGAGAATTAAGAATGTTGCATACTTGAAGAGTGCTAAAGATATGGACAACGGGATTGATAAATGTAGGGGAACTATGGAAATGATAAGGATAGGATATGTGGGAGTGAAAAGCGAAATATGGATAACCAAAACAATTAAGAGGATATGAAAAGTGAGCAAAGCAAATAATATAACGAAATTGGAGAACGGAAATAGTAAGGAAGATGTGGACAGTGAAATAAATTATATGTATAATTGATATGATCGAAAGGAAAAATCATGGACAACAAAGTGAACGATGAGGATAAATACGACCAAGGTGAGAATGAGGCCGATAAATGATGTTGGGAATTCCAGGGTGAAAAGAAACAAGATGACCGTCAAATAAGAAATTAGTAAAATTAGTATTACAAATTGTAGAATGTTACATTTAAAAAATATTTTAATGGCCACAATAAAATCATAAAAGAACAATAAGATGATCAGTTACTAGGTAAGTCAATCCCAAGAATCAACAAACTCTCAATTATCTAAAGAGCGGTAATAGCTATTAATCGAGAGGGCAGCGGAACAATGAAAAATGAATGTTATCACGTCGAGGTAGAAAAGTATTCTTGCTCGGGAGCCCTAATTAAATCTTCAACGAGCGAGTTCGTTTGCACCGCAGGTAAGGCTACCTCTCGGACGGAAAATAAAACTAAAGGAGGCTAGCAGTTAGCGTCGATATTTTATCTCGATGGTATGATCATCAATTTAAAGTTCATTATACTCCGATCGAACCAAGGGTCGATAACGAATTTCCCTCCAGACGGAGGGAGGAAGAATAACGAGGAGCAAAGGAGGCCCGAGCGCGAAATGCTAAAAACGCGCGAAAAAAAGTGACCGTTAAAGAAGCGAGGGTAAGCGGAGAACGAGGGAAGAAGGGATAAGGGACAAAAAAAGAGCGAGCAAGCAAGGGGGTGAACGGAAGTACCGGACTCGGCAATCCGATGAAAATGCAAAGGAGGGAGGTAAGTTTGATTGGTAGGCGGGGACCGAGAGAGCGGGTGATTTGAGGTAATCTACCGGTTCTTGTTACCCGTGGACGACGAGTAATAACCGTAATGGAGGACTCTACTCGAGTGGAGCCACGCAGTCCTTTCGATTCCTCGTCATCAAATTCGTTATCCAAGCGTTAATCTGTCGGCGTAAGGAGATCCGAAAACGACGGTTGGATAATGGCTCTGCCAGTCGGGAGGGAGAAACGAGCGAAGGTATATCGACGTACTTCCAGAGGAATCGGGGGATTTCGAATTCTTAAGTCGCTGAAAAATTGGATAAGTGCTATTATTATCCCTGATGAAAAGTTTATACGACTTATAATCGAGTGTTAGCGACGTTTCCCTATAATAATAACTTCTTCATTGGTTAATCGTTAATTTTATTGTGCGAAAATAAGGAAGATTTCAAATATTGAATTACAATTTAAAAATAAATAAGTTTAAAAATAATTCTTAAAGAATGATTTTTTCCTCTTTTTTTATACATATAAGTGAAGTTTTTGTTTTATATATAGAAAAAAATCAAGCCATCTAAATCTATACCCCACCCTTACAGAAACAGAATACCTTTCTTTCAAAGTATCTTCGAACGGGATTCGAAGTACCGCATTGGGGCGTGGCGAGCTCAAAATCGTCCCTCCCCTTTTAAACTTTTCTTTGTCGATTTTTTTTATAAATAACTGCCTCCTCGATTTAGTGGACTCGCTACGGAGAGTACGGATAAGGAAGACGAAACTTCGTTAAAAAGTGTGTCAAGTTATCCCATCCTCGTTAAACCGGTGCGCTCGGATTAAGTGGCCGAGTCGGGAGATTGAGCTTTTGTGCGCCGGCCTCAAAAGGCTTCGAAATATTAAATTTTTCCAGGCGACCGCGCGCGCCTCCAGGAGACGAGGAGCATTCAGCCACGGCGGCACGGAGCGGAAGGAGAGACGGTTGCGACGGGGTAATAGGATGCGTCGCGATAGTTCCTTTTTTACTCGTGAATTTGAGGCCGGCACCTGTTCTTTTGAACAAACGAAGATAATAGCGCGAAACTAAGTTATTTTCTCTTTTTATGAAATAGAGCTAGATATTAAATAGGGCCAAAGAGTTAATTAATTCAACTTTTTATGGAATGAAAGAGTTAAGTTTATAACAGTTTCCAAATTAATTTTAATACTTTACTTTAATTTCTTATACCAGGTTATACTAAAAACTGTTAGGAAGTTCATTTTTCGACTCGAAATAATTAATCCGTTTCAGACGTGCGGCCCTTTTTGTAATTTCAGATAGTAAAAAATTCATCAACTTTGTAAGATTAAAAATTGCACACCTCGAAAGCAAATTAATTTTCAACTACATTTATCTTTCACTTAACTTACTCTAACAGCCGTGACCGTGCACTCCTGAAACACCGAGGGGGAGAAGAGTGAAGAAAAAAAAAGAGGGAAACGTTCGAGCTCGGGGTACCTCGTGGAAACAATTAAAAAGTTAGCCTCAAGAAAGTGCCCCCCGGCTCTATAATTAGGAGTGGCCGCGCATAAATACGCAAATTGCACACACGTGGTCTTATCGCGTATGCATATTTCAGCGACCGAGGCTTCCGTAATCGTGCGCTAAATGACGCAAAACAAACCTGCCCGCACGGGGTTAATTAGACCACGCCAAACTTGCCAAGAAAATATTCGTTTTCTTTTAGTTACCTTCGTGGCTTTTTTAAGCACGGTTATGAACAGATTTTGCTCGGGACACCAGAAGAGCCTTTATAGACGTTCAGAGACTCTATTACTAAAAAAAAATACAAAATAAAGAAAATGAGTTTTTATAATTTAACGATAGTAAATGTGCACTAGCTGAAAATTACTTCAATGTACGTCAATGTTATACAATTAATTGTATTATACAATATTACAAACTTAAAGTGTACATTATTTCATTTAAAAATGAAAAAATAATAATTAAAAATAGAAAAACGATAAAAATTGTCAGAATACAATTTCTTTTTAAGAAGCAAATCTGATAATGATGGACAAAAGTATGCTTTATATTATAAGTTGATTTTTATATTCTTTATTCAAAACGAAAAATTAAAAAATTTCCCTTTGATTAATGAAGTAAAGAATTGGGTCAGTTCACTTTGCGCACTACATTCGATTGCTTAACAATTTACAGGCCAGTTATTTGTGTCGCTGTCGAATCTATCTTGAGTTTTAAGTGCTGAATCAATAACGATTCGTTTTTTTAGATCCTTGTCTAGAACACTTGGGAATTTTTACGACTAAGACAAGTTTTCTTTGAAATCACTTAATCAGATTTTGAGGAAATTAGAAAATAAGGTTTCTTTTTGTTCGAAGTAGTTAAATTGTGGATTCTTCTTTATAAATATAATTCCTTCTGAATGAGTCAAGCAGATTTTGAAAAAAGTGAAAATTTGAATTTAGTTGCATCTTTTACTCAACTTTTAATTATTTTTTTATCATTTTTATTAACATAAATGTACTCCAAAAAAAATTGACTCACTTTTTTTTAAATTCTGTTCTACTTACTCCGAAGGAATTATCTTTAAATGATGGAAATTTATAGTCGTTGAATAATATTTATTGTTTTGCAGGCTTTAACAGTGTCTTATCCCCTTAAAATCCTCGAAATAATATCGTAAAGAACACACGGGATCTCACATTCTCCATTGAATGAAAATAGCTGATAGATCAGGTTGAGAAAATTCATGAGCGATCTTCAGTCAATGTAAAAAAGACGATACTTTCTTACGGAGTCTCAATACAAATGTAACAATAAAAAAAATTAATTTAAAAACCGTTAAAAATCACCCAAAGGAGAAAACAGCGCATACACCGATACAAAAATCTTTCGCGAAAGAAATCCACTATGAGAATAACTCCGTCAACTCGATCAATAAGATCGAAAAAAGTGAATTTACATCCGGAGCCACCGTTCGCGTCCCCTTCGGTAGCGTCGGCTGCTCTCCCCCTTGCGATCGCGGCCGGGCAAAAGTTTCGGGGCCGCGCAAAAATCTTGGCACGCATCCGCACTCGCGTTACTCCGCGACAGATAAACCGGCTCGTCCCGTTCGAGCGCAGAAATTGAATGTCGGATGAAATACGAGCGAGGGCCGCGAGGCCTACGTGACGAAGGGACTTTCGTGCTCTCGCCCGGGCGCGCTTTATCTCCAGCGATTTATCGGCGCTATCTCGAGTGCCTGGTGTTTCGATGACATACGAACAAAGCTAAGTTTTGGCGACGAGGCTGCGACTGCAGCCGTGCGCTCGGCCGAGGGGATCGAGCCGATTTGCCTATCTCCGTCGCTGATGTCTGTGCTTATGGTTAGGGCAGCTAATCATCGTACTGATCTTTGTATAAATTTGGGCACTCGAAAGGAATTGGTTAGATGATATAAAGGTGGTTATAATTTTGGGTCATTATATTCTGTTAAAGTCTTGGACGGTCTTCGGATGATTTTTATCTGAGGAATTCGTCAATTATTCTTTAACAAAATATTTATATAATTACAGTGATCTATTGATTATGCTGATTTTGTGGAACTGGTAGAAAATTGACAGAATTGTGGGTTTTTGGATAGAATGAAGAGAAAACATTTAACACCGAATTTAGGAATGGCAATGTTTCCTTTAAATATTTCTTTTTTAAGCTTTTTAATCTTTTGCTTCACATCAGCCGTTATCTGAATTACATCCTGTTTTAAAAATATATTTATCAGTAAATAATTTCAAACGAAAATTTCAAATTTCAGTGTTTCTTCACTGAACAGTAAATAGTATCATTTTCCGAAGTGATATGTATATATCGTCGTTCGTAACGAAGATAAGCACATTTCTTCCCGACGAAGAAGAGCACATTTCACTTTTTTGTGTAAAAGAAAAGCACTTTTCAGATTTTGCCGAAAAAAAAGCTCATTTGGAAATTTTCAAGTTTTTTTCACGAGAATCTCGGAAAATGAGCTTTTTTTGTGGACCTAACAGCACTAATTTTCAAGAGGACGTTTATTTGACGGCTTTAAATCGTTTAACATTTTTCAACAAGTGTGATGTTCAAAGGGGAAGCTCGCGAAATGTACTTTTTTACTGAAACGTCGTGAAATGTGCTTCTCTTCGTGGGGAATCGCGAAAGGTGCTTTTCTTCACGGGAAACTCGAGAAATGTGTTTTTCTGCACGGAGAACTACGAAAAGAGCTTTTCTTCGCTGGGAACTCGCGAAATGTGCTTTTCTTCTCGGAGAGCGTGAAATGTGCTTTTCTTCTCGGAGAGCGTGAAATGTGCTTT
>JAXIUT010000001.1:4599340-4612025 GCA_035586675.1 Eurytoma californica
ACTTAAATTCGGACTCGAACTACTTGAATTCGGAATCGCACTACTTAAATTCGGACTCGGACTACTTTAATTCGGACTCGTACTCCTTAAATTCCGACTTGAACTACTCGAATTTGTACTCGTTCTACTTGATTTCGAATTTGCACTACATGAATTTGTATTCGTACTACTTGATTTTGAATTTGTACTACATGAATTCGTACTCGTACTACTTGAATTCGAATTCTTACTACTCATACTACTCCAATCAGAACTCGTGCAACTCATACTATTTAAATACGTAATCATCCGATTCGTGCTACTAAATTTCGATCTCGTACTTCTCGTACGATGGTAACTTGACATCTTAATAAGTATTCTCAAAAAAAATTAAAAGAAGTTTTTTATTGATAATTTTATTTTTAACTCTTAGAAGTTTAGTTTAGATTATTGATAAGTATTAGCGCGTGAAGTATCAATTTGATTATAAAATCTGAAAAACCAATCGACAGAGATGCTTTTATAGAGGTCACATTTATAACCTTTAAGAATCGTTTATCCTTTCCTTTCAGGTAATACGCGAAGACAGTGTGTTACAGCGAGACCAGAACACGCGTCTTAAACGCACTTGACGAGACGACAATGTGGCCGTGTCGCAACGAGCGGCTGATTAGTACCGCAACAGCCTATTCATTCGCGAGTATGAGCCCCGGGTTAATGGAGCCCCGGCGCTTCTCTGCACTTCCGAGGATGCGTCCGGGATAATTCGCAGGTAGCATCCGAAGTAAAAGGAGAGCAATGAATTTATGCGCTCCAGCAAGGGCCCCTGTAAATATCACTGGCTTTGTCTGCCCTTTCCAAGTGAAATGTGCTTTTGAGTTGTTTATTAATCTCCGAAAAAAGAAGGTAAGTTAATTTCAACATTAAAAGCTAAAATTTTTAAATATTTATATTTATTTTCTGATTTAGTATTTACTAGATTTCATTAAATATTTTATTAAATTAATAAATTAAACCAGAAGTTCTAAGGAAATTCCGTACTCTCAATTTTATGATCACACCAGTAAACAAAGGCAACGCCGGAGTCAAGTGATGAAGTTTTTGTTTACAGTTACTAAATAAAAAAAAAATTAGAAGAAAAAATCTATTCACTGCTCTATCTATCAATAAAAACAACGAATCAGACCCACTCTTTTGATTGTTCAACTTGGTACTACAAAATTATTGGGCGAGATTCGAGTCAGAAAAACAACAACAACACTTCTATATAATCCCATTTTTCTTCAGCTAAAAAATCTTACAACAAAACTTACATTACTTAATTTTAGACGAAATTTATGATCAGCAGCTTTATCTCTCTATACAGTCAAATTAAAAACTTTCATCTTAACAAATTCAATATCAATCCGATCGGCAAATAAAAACAACAGTGGTCAGACTCCAGCACAAATTATGGCGCACTAAAGATATCGTTCCTCTGTGGGAAACACGCGTGCGCGTACGCGAAATCAATTGAAAGCGAAACGCACCGAGGCGAAACGTTCAATTATAAATCAATCGATGAGAATCGCGAACGAGCGCGCCGAAACAATTTCCCCCGGCGCGCGCGTGCGCGCCCATTGGATCCGGAAAAACGCGCGTCCATCTCGCGCGCCGCGACTCTTTATTCGCGCCGGCCTCTCCGCGCTAATCGATGAACTCGAAATAAAGCCCGGAGCATCGCCGCACCGCGAATTATTATCTCGTGCGAATCGTTATTAAATTCACTCGCCGATGAATAAATCGCCCCGCGATCTGCGAAAATCCAATTGCGCGAGCGCTAATTGCGCGTTGCCTGCAATATCGTAACTTCGCCGAGGATTTCGGCCACGCCGTTCTTTCCACTCGTCGCTGTAAGTCCGGACCGACTGTCCAACTAAAGTGGCAAAGGGAGACGCGCAATAAATTTTGTGAGTAATGCTGTTTTTTATTTGAAAAAAATATTTACAGTCGCCGCTCGCAATTTATCTTTCTTACTCTAATGAGCTCTATATTTAGCGGATCTTGATGCGTAAAAAGTTGTAATGAGACTGGGCAGAGTTCTCGAAAGAGTTGAATATCAATATAATTAAGATGCAAAATAATCAATTTATTTAAAAAACAAACAGTAGTTAGCGCTTGCGAATCTGGATGCACGATCGAAGTACGATAAAATTACATCACGCAATAAATGGCGGCGCAGAATTTCATTCACTCCATTCATTCTTATCTTCTCTCTTCGGGCCCAAACGGAGATGATGCGCCAAGTGGACTGACGGCAACGTGGCTGGCGATAATTCCTTCGACGTCGGTGGATGACTGCAGAGGGTCTTTGGATCAATTGGTTTTTCGGGATCAGACGATTGTGGTCCAGCTGCTTTCGGAATCGGTGCTCGCCACCGGATTCTTAGGAAGGCGCGAGCACGAACTCTTTCCTCGCTCTTCCTCCTCGGACAGGAAGTAAGTACAGGAAGTATGTTCACAAAATTACGCTAAGATAATAAAAATAAATTGAAGAACTACTCTTATAACTAATTTGATACTCGTGCAATCGTACTTTTTTAGAATACTTTATTAATTTGTATATATCATGGAGTACCTACTTCATTAATTATCACATTTCATATTATTTAAAAAGCTTAAATCAATTCGATATAAATTATTTCGACATTTGATCTGTACGAGATCCTTATTTGACAACCTAACGACTAGATCACTTCATTGAGATTTCGATAAATTTATTCATTTATAAGGAACTCTAATCGGATTGGGTTTTTTAAAGTGAAACATTGAATGTCTACCTTTTCTTTTCAATGTTTTATTAAGTATTTATTGTAGTTCGTTTATTATTAACAAATAAATTAGAAAATAAATACTCTATTAGTGTGGTCACTCACGGCCCATATACGGCGAGTGGCAGGACGAAGACATATGCACTGAATTTGCGGCATCCGGAAGGAAGAGCGCGGTTTACAACCTCACTATGATAACATCTTATCGCGGTCCATTTGGCTTACGATCGAGTGCCCGCACGATAACCAATAGCCGCCGACATCCCGATTTCCCGAGATAAGGGAAGATGATGTATATTTTTGTGCTCGATGGTTCGAGGGAACCAATTTTTTTATCTCTTTATTACGGTATTTGTTTACTCCACTCGAAGTTATTCTGAAGTTATTTACACGGCTACAACAATAATTTTATTTTTAAAATGTTAATTTTTATTATATCTGTTAGTACTGCCTTTTCTTATATTTTAAACTATTGAGGATTTCAAAATGAGACCCATACAAGTTTGTTCTTTACATGATCATCAGAATCATTAGAGTATGAACAACTTGTCATTTTCTAAAAAATAGATATTTCAAAATCAATGAACTTCATAAAGTGTCTCGTGTTATATCATGAAAATTATCGTTAAAAATTAAATGGAAATATGCGACTGCATCACCGTCAGGTGAAAGAGAATTGTAAGAAGAATCCACTGTAAATTCATGCATTCTTTCAAACGCTGGATGGAGAGAAAAAAGAGTGTTGGAAGGCTCGCGCGGCCGGAGCAGGAGGGAAAGAAAAGAGCGCCCGGAACTAAGAACGAAAGACAAAAGAAAGAAACTCGACGTGGAAAAAGCTCTCGCACGAAATCGAATTTCCACCGGCGGAGGGTCAGGCAGGAGACCAGAAGTTTTTTCTGTAGTTTCCAGTGGCAAAGTCCGAGCGACCGTCGTCCAAAAAAAACGAGACCTCAAGAGGAAGGAGGGTGTGCGAGAGAGAGAGAGAGAGAGAGAGAGAGAGAGAGAGAAAAGACGAGCAGCGCCGGAGCCTGGAAAAAATGGGCGTGAGCTAGAAGGAAAGAAACCGAATTCGGCGAACAAGAGGAGGAAATGATCGCGAGCCACGTTGCGCCTCCTTTCTTCCGTCGGCGGAGACGTATATACGCGCCCGGCTATTAGGATGTATTATGCATGCGCGAAATGGCGCTTTTTGCCGAATCGGCCCGCGCCGGATGAAGGAGTTTTGCGGTGACGACGAGGTGTGGAAGACTGCCAAAACTGCGCGCGCGCGCCTGCCTACCGACGTCGTCGTCGACGTCGGTGGCGGACTTTTAGCGGACGACGCGGCTAAAAGCCACGATCGAAGCTGAATTATACCGTTGGCTTACGGACGAGGGTGAGGAAAGAGGCTCGATCGCTACTGAATAATCGGAGAATTATGAAGGACCGCCGGCTCGCCGATTTATAGATCGAGCACTTTTTTTTAGGGCACTTTTTTATGGTGACTTAATGTTTTCTAATAGCGCAGTTGACTAGTTAATTTAAGTGTGCCTGATTTATTAATAAGTACTTTGGAAATTTTTATTTTTTTATTTTAAGAAATGAAAATTAGTGAAGCTAGAAGGTTCACTTTAAATTATTTTTCTGGATTAGTGAATATATTGAGAAGATTAATTTTTATTGTAGTCTTAAGATATTCCTCCGAGTTTATTTACAATCCAAAGTTTCTGGCAAGAGGATTGATGGTGATTTCTTGCAATTTAAAAGTACTTACATCTCAGTGGTTTTTATAACTCCAAGAAAACATAAAAATTTTAAATCTTCCCTTCAATCACCTCTTTTCCTCAATCTTGTTATTTACCAAAATTTTCACCCATGACCTAAATAGAAAATAGATTTGTTTTCGTCAAATAAAACTACAAACCATTTATCATTATATACTCTTGCTGACCTCTGTCACAGATGTTTGTATGTCCAAATTTGTTTTCAGTCATGAAAACCATTAATATTAAATAGTTAAATAGTATTTAAAGAATAAGCTACATCCTTAATAGAAAAAATAATTATTTTTACTCTTCAAAATGAAGGGAAAAACGTATTCACATTTTCACTTAAAAAATTCCACTTTTTAAACCGACCATTCTTCTGGTTTCGTGGTATCGTTAAATAATTCTTATACCATTGCAGAGTAGCTTTGGATTTGAACAAGTCAACGTCAACAATCTTATCAGTAGCTTCATAAGTAAATTATTCTAATTCACTTGGGTGAACAGTTAATTTTTCATATCTGAAATAATGATAAATTTGGAATTATTTAACCAAAAATTATACAGAAAAATTGATTTTAAGTTCCAGAAATATTGAATCAACAATGACATCTAAAAAAATTTCAGTGCAACTTGGAAGATAAGCATGAGACAGAGAGGAGTAGAAGAAAGCCGGGGGCAAGCGGACCGTGCATGGGGAGAGCAGACCCTACGTGATATAGAGACCGAGTGTCTTGATCTCCACCATCCGCAGATGCAGATATATCCGGGGAAGCGAGGGAGGGGATTGGAACTACATCAGCCGCCCACACGCGCGCCCCTGAATTTGGCATAGAGACTCTGGTCGGAAGAATGGATAACCGGTAATTGTAGGTTGGCAGGGATTCAATGTAGGTAAATACGGGGGAGAGGAGGAGGCTCGGCTGCGCCGGTGCATCCTCCGTCGCCTTGAGAGTCGTCTCGCGTAGTCGGGCCGTCCCCTTGGTCGGGGGCCAAGAAAACCGAGCTGGGCCACTTCGGATGGACCCGGCTCGATACCCTCCCACCACGGGGCGAGGGACTCATCGTCGCCGGGAGGAGCCGATGCCTGCCAGATGTCGCGGCCGCTCTACTCGAGGAGCTTCAGTTGGCACGCTGTTTCGCTGCACGGCCCCCGACCCACTGTCTTCGCGGTAATGGCCATTGAATGCGATCCTTTGCTTTGGCTCCGGGAGTCGCACCGATCTTCTACGGATTGCGGTCAAGTGTGAGACTACAGTGGAATTTTGAAGTGTGATACTGGATGCTTCACCAAATATGATCTGATATTCCATTGTACACTAGTAAAATGTGTGCATATTTCGAGCTATGCTGGAAGAACTGACCAACGCATATTCTGGTTCCTATGTACAATCTTGTCTCTGAAGTGTACGTAGGTAATAACGAAGCTTAAATTGGTAACACTCCTTTTGAATTGGATTATCTGATGTTCCAAAAATTTTCAAAAACAATTGCTACTCTCTAAGCTATTACTAAACCATATTCATATGTTTCATGATGTTTCTGTGCTGTTTGACCACTGTACTAGGTTACCGAATTCGTCTTGATTTAAGATAAAATCTCTAATAGATTGACACCTAAAAAGTATATATAAATGTCCTTCTAAATTTCGCGGGGAAATTCAATATATATAAAGGTGATCAATTTAAGTGTAAATGGATGTCAGATTGAGATTTGAAATCTTTAACTTTATTTGAAATAAGAGCTCCCGATGGCTATCATGTTCCATGTAGAAGTGCAACGCGACTATTTATTGTAAGCTCCGAAAAATTCCGTCAGCGCATGTAATAAATTATGTCGCAGAAGACAGGTTTAATTCCGCCGGTGATTGAGTGCACCCGAATTGATAGACTGCTCGAAGGTCGAGCTGACGATTAACATCTGTCACCCGGAAAGTTGCGAAAACAACGGCGCCGAGATTTCGCGGATGAAATATGCGACGGGATTGACGTTCGCCAAGTCAATTGCAATGAAACAACAATTCTTCGAAGAACAGAATTATTGACGTTTAAAAAAAACGGAACAAAGGCGGTGATATAGATGTTCGGTACAGCTCATACGTTATAAATTTGATAGAAAAAACTGACAGAATTTGAAACAGCTGCAGCTAATATAACGCGAAACGTCTTACTAGCTATAACTACAATATTAACTAATAGTTGTTGAAATAGGTTAGGAAGAATTAAATGATTGTAAAAGAAACACTCAATAAAAGTAGAAAAATTGCAACAAAAAATTTGAACAAACTTTTTAATTTCTATGAAATGAAAAGAGAAAATGTAAAAGAGGAAAAATCCATCTTATTCGTGTTTGGAGTATAGATTCGAAATCTCTATTCATCTACGTGCACTTTTTTCCTTAGAAGAAGGCGGAATCTTTGCGGGGGCGGTATCGACGCTAGACTCGCCGCCTCATTTCGCGGTCCAGTGACGCCCAGGAATTCGCCAATTGGATTTTCTCTGATGCGCGCATCACCTGTCCTATCTGCCTCTCATCTTTTACACTGGTTTCATTGTACCTTTCACCTACTTTACATGCGGTTTCGATCCGCTTATTTTTTAAAAATATAACCATTCCAAAGTATTGATATTTGCGTAATTGTCAATATTTTAATAATAATCCAAAGATATACTACCTAGAAGAAGAAGATTGTAAAATTTTGACCTCACATATGTATGAAATATTTTCGAAAATCGTGATCCTATTCCTAATAGGTTAAAATTTTGTTTCAGAAAATTTGAACCATGTAAAAAACAATTACTTCTAAAATAATATTATTAATCTTCAAACATTTTGTATCAGTTGTTGTGTATTTGAAATCAATTTTAAAAAGTGATGGGTTTAAAAGAATAATTTAAATAGAAAGTATGTACATGTAACAATTTAATTAAAAATAAACATTGCATTATTCCAAATTAAAATGCAACGAAGAAGAGTTCGGTAGCAACGAATTGAGAAGCGTAAGAAAAAGTTTCGCATAAAGTTGAACGTGACGTTTTAATTCGGACGAGCTGCCGGTTGGTATTCGTATCATGTCCGCATCTGCGTTTTATTAAACCGCGCATATCCAGGGGAAGAAAAAAAAATCTACGTTATGATCCCCGGCGTCGATTTATCGGTTGGATAAAGTTCCCTCGAGATTGCGAGGTGCATACACAATCATCCTCGATAAAAAGTGAAATATTCTACTACCCCTCCGCCGTACCCCCTTCCATCTACGCTTGCCTAGAGATCGCGAATTTTTCTCTTGTAATGCCTTTCAATGACATTTGTGCGGGTAAAACGTGTCTAACTGCCTCGTATTTGAACTCCAACGTCATTTGTTTAAAAATATAAAAATTCCTCAGATCGATTGTTGATTTTATGCTCTGACTACTGCAAATGATTAAATGGAGGAAGCTAATTCTGGAAATTTAAAATCATATGTACGCAGCAATGTATTTTTAGTTTTATACTTACTCACACCCGCGGGAACGTAATTGAAAATTCTACAATTTCTGAAAATCTTATGCTCTGGATTGTCATGGCACTTAAATAAATTTTTCTCTTCAGACAGAAATAATGAAAGATATAGTTTAATTCTGCAATTCGCATACACATCTCGGCATTCAATTGTAAATTACGCTGGAAGAGAGAAAGAAGGGTAAGGTTTATACAAACCCTTGGGAGCTTGTTGTCGGATATTCGAGCGTCCGTCCGTCCGGTAAATAAGTAGCTATAATAATACGGCTGGCTCTCGGTCTGTTTATACAAAGTCCCCTCTTATATCCGGCGCGATGAGCACAGGTATTTATAGTATTTGGATTATACCCATACATGTATACAGGAGCTATAGCTGCGCGCTGAAGGTGGAATCCTCGCGGAAAAAGACCGAGGAGGGAGAGAGAGAGAGAGAGGAAGGACGCCATGTTTACCGATAATATCCTCGGCTCGCCTACCTCCTCGGGTAGGGATTTTCAGTCGCCCGTTCGAGGGCCCTCTAGAAATTCCCGTCCTTCGAAAATTTGCTCTCGGCTTATCGCGGCCTTTAACGATTCCGCGCCCCGTATATATATCGAGTGCCTCCACCCCCTCTGACGTTTTCGACGCTGAAGCCCCACCCCTCACCTCCGCGAGCGGGTTGAAAGGTATACACGCTCCGGAGGAACTCTCGGAGATTCACGAGGTCGTTGGACCTTTTTTCCTTTGCTTGCTTTTTTACTCCCTTTCTCTACTTCGCTTCGTCCCTTTGCATCGGGCCGTCCGAGTCTCTAAGTTGGGCTTTAAAGAGGGGCTCTTCTCACGGCGCATTTTATTTCCATGTCGATATGATTTTTGTATTTCCGATGCTGGAGGATCCAAGATTTTTTTACGGCTCTCGAGTACTGCCCTTTTAATGAAGATTATTCGGCAAATTTTTTCTTTTATGAGTTTCTATTCAAGCACGATAATTATTTATTTGCTTTAACTCGTTATTTAATTCGCTAAGGCAATTTGAAAAATTTAAATAACTAGTATATATCGTCAGCTTAGAGGAAAAAGCTGCAGTTTTTTTGTACAGCAGAATAAAGAAATGAAGAAACACAGCGGAATAATTGGAAGGAGAGTTGGATATTTCTTAACAAATTAATAATTAACATATTGTAAGATTAATGGGAAAAGCAGACAACTCGATTTTTGCTTCAAACAGCGGTCACCTCAATTTTCAGTTTGAGACGTCGACAACTCGAGTTCTTATTGAATAGTGGATACCTAAAATTTTAGTCCTGAAAGCGGATACCTGAATTTTTAGCTGAAAAGGCTGACAACTCGATTTTTAGTTAAAAAAGTGAACACCATGAGTTGAATTGTCCGCTTTTTCGACTAAAATATCATTCAACTAAAACTGGGTTGCTTTTTCTACTAATCCTAGAACAATACATTAACTCTTCATTTTTATCCTTCTATAAAGAAAAAAAATGATATAACAAAAAAACCATTATTTTATGAACATAATCGTCAGATGAAATAATAAGACTATTATTAGCTATAAAATAATACTTAATAATTTTATTGAGGATAAAGTTCCAGCGTCGCCGGGCCGACGGCGCTAATTGAATCGCCGGGAATTACATCGCCGGAGCCGCGCGACTGGGAATGGCGGCAAATGGGAGTCGACGTAAGATGACACGACGGTAGGAGGAGACGGAGGAAGAAAATAACCGGACCCGCCTACAGGCGTCGGGCGCGCCGCCAGAAAAGTAAGTCGCGCCCTCAGCTTTATTAAATAAATACGCCGGGGCGATGAGGCGCCTGAAATTTCGGGGGTCGATCGGGGAGCGCTCGTTAGTCTCAAGTCAAATATCGCGAGAGTGACGCGAGCTGCCGTGGAATGTTGATTTTAAAGTCAGCCCCGGCTCGCGCCGAATCGATCGGTTCAACAAGCCACCGCGCTTAAAGTTATTTTTTTCTGCTTAGACAAATAACCGCTCTGCAGATGTGTTGATACTTTTTCAATTGCTCGTGAATAATTAATTTGCTTACATTTTCTTTACATTTGTTTAATTATTTTCTTCCGTACATCTCATTGAAAAAAAGTAAATTAAAACTTTTATAAATTTAGTAAAACTTCATAAAGAGATGTAGCACTTTTCAGTAAATTATTACAACAAATAAAATAATCCACTGTATTATTTAATTTAGGTATGTGAATTTTCGAACGAATATAAGACAGATTCCCACGTTGCGAAGTTTTTGAAGAGTAGGACGGTCGTACCTCGACCAAATGGTCCCGTGAAACTTTTATTCTCATAATTACAAATTAATAAAGACTAATAGCTTTATCGTCTGACTATTAAATCCCCATGCCACGATGATAAGTGTGCAAGCGGACGTACAGCAAGTTCTGCGGTCGCGTCTGGCCATTTACTCCTACACCTGAGCCGGCGACCATTTCTGAGGGGTTAACATTTTTTCGTCATTCTTCATTTTTAATAGTTTTCCATTACATCTTTTTTTCATTGCAGTTACAGTCACTTTTTACTGCTACTCAATGCTTTGCATAAATTTTGTTTTTTTCAATTCCAAACTTATGAAATATTACATTAGTTTAGTTTTAAATTTATTTAAATTCTTCTATCTACCAGCCTATATACTGGTGTAGTACGTGTTTGCCGTGTATAAAAAATGAATGATTAACATTTGATTACAATGATTACAGGCACTCAAGTAATGTTTTTCAGTGATTAAATGATTTCTTATTTGTATCTGAGATAGCGGACTTGTTACCAGGAATGAAATCATAGAGTCCCCCTACAGGTAAATGAATATACTTGAGTAAAATGCTCGGTTCAATATTACTCCAATGTTCAAAGGATTTTCATGTATATAATAACCATAACCACCTAGAAATTATAATAGCCTGTTCAAATTCTGAACGATATGGGATAAAAACTGATTTAGCACTGTATATTTCAAACCAATTACATAAAATATTCAAAATTATCATCTTAAAATAACAGGTGTTATTCTGAAAAATGCTTTACTGTTCGTAGAACATCTAAACGACAATAAAAACTATGTATTTACACTCCTACTGATTACAACTAATTAGTAAATAAATTAATTTAATGGTGACACAGAATGAATAACCCTTCGGTAATCATTTGAATTTGAATTAAGTTATTTTATTTATTGATCGAAATAATATTGTTCGAATTACTATTAAAAATTTAATAATAAATGTTAAAGATAATTTCGACATGATGCAGCAAAGAAATATTAAATTTTTATAAACATCGGATTTGTTGAATTAAAAAGCAGAATGAATCGCGTGACTATTCAGCAAAACTATGTAGAATTCAACTCATTTTTCATCTTACTTTATGAATGAAAGGTTATGTGCTCTGCTGTGTTGCTAATTTTTAATAAAGTAGTGAAAGCAAAAAAGAAAAAAACTGAGTGAATTCTAAAGTAGGCGCGTGCCTTCTCGTTTAATTATGATTTTATCAACACGACTCGCGCCGACTCGAACGCATAATTAAAGTGTGAAGATAAAGGAAATTTTTTTTAACTTTTCCTGAATAATTTGCATATTTTTCATAAAACTGACGATATAAGGTATTAAAATTTCTACGGATAAGTTATTCATCTTTGTACTGCGAATAAAAAAGGATTTGAATCAAATCGTTCCTGAATTTTTTACTTAACTGACATTTCATTAGCACTGTACTCTTTTTATGGAACCGTCGATCTTACTATTTTAGTAATATTCAAAGAAAATTAAAAAAAAAAAAAAATATCCGGCCCTTTTAGAATATACTTTTATCGCTTAATAATTTAGCGAAAAAAAATTGATATACATATTAATTTATTCGCAGCAGCAATGATTTAAAAAGCATTCGAAACAACCTGTTTTCCATGTCTGAATTTTCACTCAAACAAATTCAAACGACTTCCCCTTTCTGCCCTCGAAAAAAATATTCAAAATGATACCCCCGAACTCTCGACATTTCCGCCTGCAGGTACACATCTCCAGTGCCTCAGTCAAAGAGACCGCGGGAAGAGACACTACCTATAAGTCATTGACTGGCTGAATATTCATACGGGGCCAATTATGCGATTCCCCCGGATAGGCGGTGTGCAGGCGCAAAAGGAGAGAGCGACGTCGTCTGCGCCTCTGGCAAAACACACAGACAGGAGAAAGCTGCGAGGATGCTAATTCGATTAAAGGCGAACCGGCTCTTCGGGATCGCGCGACTCGTTACTTGTGCCGCGGCGCGGATCTGGCTTCATGGATTTCAAATTCCGGGAGGAGGCTTTTTTATGAGAGATGATAGTTCAAGGGGATTATTTTGGTAAATGCAAAGCATAAATTTATACGAATTTTTAGAATTTAAGAAAGAATCACGGAACTGATTGCGAGGGCTGAGAAATTTGGAAAAATCGAGGTTTAGGAAAACGTTAAACGTATGAGGTATAAGATTTTTTCTTATCTATTCGATGGTGACCATGTTTGTAACGTTGACTACGACTTCAAAGACCATTTTAAAGTTATCGTTGTTTTTTTTGAAATAGAAATCCCTATTTTTGACTTCAGATTATGAATTAGCGAGAAATTTTACGTTCAGGTATGTAACTACGTTATGAGTCAAA
>JAXIUT010000001.1:4636123-4663240 GCA_035586675.1 Eurytoma californica
CAAGTGAGTAGTTGCACATGTGGAGTGTGAGACTACACCAGCGCCGCCACACTACTTGAGCCATACAGGCTTCCGTAGATATGCTCTTGAAATTTTTTTTAAAAGAACTCCTAAAGGTCACATAATCCTCAAAAGATTATACACGCATAAAGAAACGTCGTGTCCCAGGACCTTTTATATGTTATGGGGTTGCTGAATTCCATACCTGTATGCAAATAACTCGCAAAACCACAGGTTATCCCTCGCGACATAAATATCCCTATAAAGAATACCCGGAAATAACGAATTTGACCTTGAAGTTGACGTGATAAGATCCGACGAATACTGAATTCGCGTTGAGCGTCGCCAAAACTATATAAAAATATCGTCTCTGTAAATGTAAAGAGAAATTTCTTTTTGTGTGTTATTACCATATATAGTTTAAATAAAAACCGATTCATTTAGTACTGAAAATGATCCTAGTAGTAAACTGAAAAGTTAAGTTATTTTCAAGATGACCGTTCATTTTCTATCTTAACTTACTCTAACAGTACGGCCGGAAAAGGTTAAAATTCATAAATTACGTTCAACTAAAAAAGAAGGAAACGCTTCCGTACTATCCCCCGCAGCGCCATTAAATTAATCGCGACTCCGTTAACAAGAGCGAGTACGTCGCGACATGCTTAAAAAAAAGGGGGGAGAGGAGGGGTGAAAAACGAGAGGCTCGCAAAAAATATTTAAAATCGAGGCTCCTCCAACTTATCTTCGATCGAGCGGCGCGCGCACACACGTGCGGGCGGGCGTACATTTATCGGCCGCGGCAGCATCCAGAAGCGTCGGTCTGGAAATGTTTAATGGTTCCTCGAGTGTTTGCCGAGGGTTGCCTTAGCGTGCATATTTTTAACGGGCCGCGGCCCCTTTCCTTCGCACTCGCCGAGGCAACGACGCCGCGCTCGACGCCAGCCCGGAATATGCATGCATTCTCGATTTTCTCGAGGAAAAACGATGTTTGGATATCCGCGCTCCTTTACTTTTTTCGCCCATTTGATTGATGTAATTGAATTTTCCCTTGCAGAGTTACCGCGCGATATGTAAAAGCATTTTTTGATAAATTTCCTTTTATTAATGATGTATTATTTTAACGGTTGGTGTTATAATTTTAATTATTATTCTAATTATTTTTTTTAATTATTTCAGAATTAATATTGTATGAAATTAAATGTACACTAAAAAATAATATCGGAAAATTTACTATAAATTTTTGGAGTTAGACATCAGACTGGAAACATCATAAAAATTATCTTAATTACGGCAAATTTTAGTATAAAAATTGTAATTTTTTCAAAGATTATAACTAGTAATTTTTCCTATATATTTTTCTCATAACTACTCCCTAAATTTCTTCCAGTGCTAACTCGGTCACTAGTTCAAAATTAGTGCATATGCAGTTAAAAATCAGTGAACTTTTACTTTATTCATTTATTTTTCAGTATATATGCACTAATTTTGAACGAGTGACCGAGTTATCACTCGAAGAAATTTAGAGAGTATACTTATAAATAGCTATCGTTTAAACGATAATTAATTAAAAATTAATAGCGCGTCAACGATTTAGCAACTGCTTTTAATATTTAAAACGAAACCATCAATTTTTTATAAAGTGTATATGGTAAAGTTTGCATCAAGTTTTATCAGCAGTTTCAAGCTGGATAGGAACAAGGTGTTCAAAAGGGTAAAGTTGGGCAACAAAGTGACCGAGATAAAGCCGTTCAATGAAACAGTACGTTACAGACAAACCTACACTGATACCGACGCTATCTAAAACTCCTAATTCACGCTCAAGTACAAGGTCAAAGTATGACTCCAACAAGATGAGACGCTCTGACTTTCCACTCGACTGCTAATAATGGGAACATACGTCAAAATCAAATTAACGTAAAATACTTGATAATGAAAAAAAACTCATATTTTATGTATGCACGATCTAACATTATCTGTGCAGTAGCATCTTGTTTTCCTCTTAATTCATGTTATTAAGATGATTTGTTACCGTTCTGAAAGGTTTGTATTATAAATCAAATTTCGTCGGTCTCAGACGAGCTTCCTCTGAATTAATTATTTTTAATTTTAATTTTCTATTATATCAACTTAAAGTATTTATTAACTAATAAAATTAGTGCAAAACACGTTTCTCTGTATCAACGCCAACAAACGAATCTCAGTCGTTTTAATAAATCCAAGACATCGATCGGTGCGGAGACATCGAAAAGTCAAAGGACCGAAACGGTTATAGTGGCGTCTAACCGAGAGCTCAACGCGGTCGAAGAGCACATGAATTTTTCAATGTATAAGGTCTGCGGAGATAAGCTGCCGCGAAAGAGAAAGAGAAAGGGAGAGGAATCGAGGAGATAATTTCGTAATTTATCGCGAATTTTGCGCCGCTTCGAATTTCGTAATTTTGGTCCTTCTCCGTTCCTACTGGCCCCCTCCGCCCATTAAATTTTCAGACTCGTCAATAATTTCGCGGCGGCTTATCGCACCGCCAGAAAATGGAATCTTGCCTTTTCGAGACGCGAGTCTTCGGAACCCCAACCACCTATCTTATTCCAGTGTTTTTTATCGTCTACCGCTCATCCTCTACCGACGCTTCCACGTGCACTCGATTTTATAACTGGTCCATAATTAATTGTTTTTTAGTACTAGAGAGCCATTACTCTTTTTTAGTTATTAATAAACAATGTGAATAAAGTTGCATATTTAAATTGCAACTTATGCAAACATTTCATATTATGTCTAAATAAAATATGTTAATTATGAACTATTTTAATTGTTTATAAAAAAAAAAAAAATAAAAAAACGATTTGCGTATTTTACAGATACTTTTTATTACCCTGCTTTGTGCAATAATAATATTTCGCAATAGCGATTGCAGATATACCGACCAATAATCAGTTTACATAGATGGTAATTAAATGCAAATATTAGCAACCGGTTGGAATTCAAGGACGAGTCTTACTTTTTATTCCATAAAATTATCAAATTAAAAAGTTTAAATATAATTATTTAGGGTAAATATTATAAATTAATTCTAATTACGATTTGTACAATTTTCCAATATACGATAGTATCGATTCTACCTTTCCTTAAACATAAGCAGAATTTTGCATATTGATGAAAAATTCAGAAAGTAAAAAAATATTAAATTTATGAGTTGCAATAATCTAAAAATAATGTATTCTTATTTAGTATTTCTTTAGCTTTTTGTAGTAATACAAAAACGTATTTCCATACAACCTTACCAGAAATAACTTTTAAAATCATTAGGTATAAAGTTAGAGCTGTACTCTCTAAATTTCTTCCAATGATAACTCGGTCACTAATTAAAAACTAAGCACATACACTTAAAAATCAGTTAACTTTTACTTTATTCACTTATTTCTCAGTGTATATGCTCTAATTTTTAACTAGTGACCGAGCTATCGCTGGTAGAAATTTAGAGAGTACCTTACATTTCTCATAATACTATTAACTTGGCTATAAAAGAAACATTAGTTTATCAGAGTAAAGAGTAAATTTTGCATTCAAAATTCATTCACTTTGTAAATACTGAATTCCAAAAAATAGAAATTGGATATTGATATCGTCGCTTGTTCAATTCCTATTGCTTATTCCATGAAATACGTGACGTACGAAATATACGAAAAAGAGAGCTGGAAAACTTTTACCAATAATTTTTTCCCTATACATTATTGAACGAGCTATTTTTCTGGGATAGAGCGGAATGTCAAAACTGACCTATATTCCAACTTCGTAGACGAAACAAAGAGAAAGAATGACACATGTTAGAAAGGCAGAGAGCAACACTTCAGGGTTGATCATGCATGCTTCCAGTACTTTAGCTCAAAACAGTGAGATAAAATATTAAAACTTATTACAATTTCTGCTATTTTTATTAATTATGAATCTTAAAAATGTTTACTCAGAATTTTTAGATGAAAGGATAAATTATTACGACTTATAATTTGATTGATGCAATACGTTGCAATAAAAAATACAATAAAATTCACCAGTTTTGGTGCATTTCTGGTATTAATTTTTTATTAGTCTTAAGTTTAGAACCAATTAACCTTTCGGAAAATAAGCTTAAATATCTTCTCTTTACCTTTTCATATAATCTGACAGAATCATGAAAAAGGCTACTTTTATTTTTGCGTATAAAAAGAAAATCCAGTTTTTACGTTCTGGTAAGTAGCAGTTAGGTTTTTAAAAAAGTTTAGCACTTGAAAAAAGAATCTCTCAGTATGGAATAAGCAGAAATCCGCGAAAATCCTTGGTCATTTTTTTCTCGCGTTTTGTGAAGTTTGATCGCAGTATAGCGCAAGCTTTCGGTTGGCCGGCGACGCGCGGCAAAGACGCGGGACCGAGGCTGAGAGAGCGGCTGGTCTCGGGGGCCGACTTAGGCCGAATGGCTGGCACGGGACGCGAAACGCGAGAAAATGGGAAAATTTTATTTGTCCCCGGGATATCGGACTGCGGCTCCGGGGGAGAATGGAATTGGGGCCGAGTGTAGCCTTCCGCGTGTTTGCTCGAGTTGTACGCCCGTGGCCGGTGGAACGGCCACGACGCCCTCGGACGCTGCGAAAGTTTAAGGCATGGACAAGAGGGCGCCAGGAGGCAAATTGACGGTACGGCCTCTTTTATTCGACGTCTGCTGTGCTTTTCTAACTGGTCAAGAATATTGGAGCTTAGTTTTGAAAAAAATTGATGAAATAGGTTACGTTTTGCTATATTCAAAATATTATTTTTGTTACTTAAAAGTGACTCGAATGCTCGTAATAAATTATAACATCGTACGATCTCAACGAGCAACATTTTCTGATCGCGGTACTCACTGCTCTATGAGACTATTTTGTTTTACTGATTTTTCTACAGATTCTGAATAATCGCATGTGTGCACTAAGAGAAATGTTTTAGTAATTTTTACAAAAAGTTTAGTAAATTTTACTAGATCTGGTCAGAAACTGACATTTCGAGGCTTATATAAATATTAGCCATAAAATATTACTAATGTTACTTCCCATAACTAAATTTCATTATTAAAATTAACAATATATATTATATATTATTATTTTTTATTATTTTTTTTTATTAATTTACTAAAACTTACTAAACAGTATGTTAAAAATTTTAAAAACTTACAGTCTGTGACCAACTTACCATATCTAGTAAAGTTTACTAAACTTTTTTATGATGTAAAAATTATTGAAACATTTACTTCATTCCGTGGAAATGTAATATCAAATATTGATGACAAAAGCTGAAAGCTGTAAATCTTGAAACTTTGTTACGGTAAGTTATGGAAATAATATTCATTTCAATGTCATCTGTAAGAAAAAATAATTTAATTGAAAAGTTGGAATGAACTATTATTTCATAATGTAATAAGATATTTTATTTAAAAAATGTAACGCTTTTTCTGTTGAAAGCCTATGTTTTCATTTACTTACTGTTTTCGCTCAGATGCTTCAGAAAATCGGTAACTTACTGATATTAACCGGCTGATAAATTAAAACTTTTTAAATTTATCTGAGACCTTGAGAATGTTTCAAATTTCAGGAATGCTATTAAATTCCTACTTTAAAAAAAAAGTGTCAAAAAAATCATAAAGATTTGTACTGAATTCATTACAAGCATCACCGCGTCGCATCCTGTATCCTCCACACACCCCTTGTACCCCCCACCCCAGTAAAACGCATCGCGCAACAAAATCAGAGCTCCTCCCGCGGCTCACCCCCGTCTGCTCGTATCATATTCGCGGGAGACTTCGGAAAATCCAGAAGGAGGGTGTATAGTCCCCGGCAGAAATAACGAGCGCGCGCCGCCGGAATTGGATTCGTTTCGCTCGTGCGGATGGATGCCGCCGCCGCGGCTTCCTCCTTCGCGCCTCCCACAGTCGTCGTCGCGCTCCTCTCCTCGCGAGCGAGCCCCGCCAGGAAATTGAATACGTCCCCCCGCGGAGTGGCGCGCGCCGATGTTATTTTTTTTTCTTTCGCGTCTCTCGCGTGAACGCCGTGTTCCAGTTTCCCAGCGACTCTTCCTCGTCGTTGCTTCCTTCGACGTGTTTTTTTTTGTTATTCTTCGTTCGCGCAGCCGAGAGAAATTCGATTCGAGAGGATGCTTAGAAAAATTTGAGGCATGCTTTTTCAACGATGAGAGTACTTTCCGTGGATCCTTCCAATTTTTTTTTTTTTTTCACGATGATCAAAAGCTCGAATGCTTTATATGGACTTTTTTTTAATTTGAAATATTTTTTCAAGTTGGAAGAGAATTTTTTTTATTACGAGATTTAATTAATAAGAGTATATTTTAATATTTTCGGATCTGTTGGTATAATTTATTATCGATATCGGGTGGAGTAATTATTTTCAGCGAATGATTATTGGTAAAATTTAATTAATTTTTCCACTGCTTAAATGCGATTATTATTTTCGTTCAAAGGAATACGCCGACGGGTTTAAATTTTTTACGGGAAAATTAAAAAAGAAATTAAAATATTTTAAATCTGCTTATCTGATACATGTTTCAATAACCCGTGCGTGGAACATTTTGGTTGAAAATGAAATGCTAAAGAAATTATTAAAGAATTTGCATAATCGGATGAAATTCGATTCAGTGAAATGAAGATTATGGCGAGTTTAAATACCATGTTAAATTCATCAAATAAATAACAATGCGTTTCATTTAAACTTAATAAACGTAAAAGCTTTGTATATGATTTTTCATTAACATTGTTTAATTTTGTTAAAATTTCAATTTTACTGACATAAACTAAAATATGAAATGGATTTTTCATAAATTAAAAATTGGGGGTAAGGACATGATGATAATGTTAAAGAATCAGATATAGAGATCAAACAGAATATATTCTGTTTGATTCTCTATACAGGATAAATAAGAGAAAAATAAGCAATTATCAAATGTTGAAATAGTAATGAACTGCATTCTGCATGAAGTATCGTGTCTACTCATACATGCTGGATCATACCTAAATGTTGGATTTCCGCTATTTTCAGATAAATAAAAAGTTATTTTATATAAAAAAAAATTTTAATTTTTTTATATGTCTGAATTGCAATATAACTACTATAGTACTGCATTCAGCCGCTCGATTTTTACAGCAATACAGTAAACTGAGTAAATATAGGATTAAATTTTCAGAGTACAACAAGCCGAATGGCGCTTTAGTAACATCACTCATCGCACAACTAGCAGCGGCTCTCGTACTCGTTACGGAGCCGATCGGCATCGACGGACAAAGCGCGAAAGGAAAATTCAAAGGAAGAAAGAGGGAGACTAGCCGTAGCGTCAAAGCACTTAGCGAGGCGCGAGCAGCCGAGCTTTTAGTTGAGAGCTGTCCGGCGCGCCCCCTACAGTTAAGAGGCTGTAATTGAATTTCCACGGGCATCCATTGCTCATTAAGCTCCGGATCAAAGCCACCCGCATATTCCGGGGTGGGGAGAGGGGCACAGCCACTCCACCCTTCTCTTTGGTGCGTTCGGTTAATTAATATTTTTTGAGGATTTTTTTCGACGAAGCTCGAATGCTGTGCTTTCTTTTGGCATCGTTCCGATTTTCAGTTCCGATCAGAGCGTCAAAGGTGCCACCATGTGAGCAAATAATAGCTTTGACGGAGGAACATTAAATAGATTTAAATACAGTGCGTTGATTTAAATAATTCATTTTTAAATAACGTATATTCGTGCTACTGTTATTATTACATAATTAATTAGACAGGCTAAAATACCAATGTTCGTATAAGCAATTTTAAACATCGAAAATATGTTGATAAAATATTGATTTTTTTATACTGTTAATATCTAAATTAAGTTTTAAACAGATTTGAATGTATATCATAATGAATTAATAAATTCTTTCAATAATTTCTACAAAAATCAGTAATGTTTAAAAATTTATTATTTAAATTATAATTCATTGAATTTTTTAATCTATTAATTAATTAAGTTTTGTACAATAGCCAAATGCTACATTGATGGAGCTTAATAAATATTTTGATACTATTCAAGCCCGTAAAATAAAATGTCTATTCTCTGTGCACGTGCAAAGTGATAATTTTAGTCATTACGACTTAGCCTTAGGTACCGAAAATACTCCTTGATACCACTGATATTTTATAATATCTACATTTTTTATAATTAATACCTTCATTTTTTATAATAATATCGTAACAATCTTAGATATTAAAATTGTAAAATAATTTTTAAAAAATTCAATAAAACTAAAAAAAATTCTGCATAATTTATTACAGATCGGCGTAAATTGAATTGTAAATATTTTCTTTTGGGTATTGAGAAAATTACGTAAAAAATTCCATGGTAGAATGTTGTGAGAGCCGAGCCAACTCTCCATGAATGATTTCATTGGTTACGAATCAGTCGATGCTGAAGTCCGTGGCAATTCGCCAGTTTTCAACTTCATAGATTCTCAAAAAGTAACTAGCCTTAAAAACGAGCCATTGAGATGCATAACACACATCCTGTTTCACAGAGCAACTCTCTAAAAATATCAGTCGTCATAACTTAATATTATTAAATTTTTTCCGCACTTAAATTTTCAACATAATATATCAATTAGAAACTACACAATAATTTCAATTTTAATTGCTATAATTTTTCTGTTAACTTTTCTGTAATGACACATTTTTTGTATTAACCTTAAACAGTGCTTCCCAAACAATAACAGGTAATAAAAATTTCATGACTACAAAAATAATTGTTCTCACTTAGTATGTTACAATTTTCCCTCTTAATAGATCTAGGGAAATAGAAGATTATCGAGGAGTAACTGTACTCCAATAAAATATAGAAAAAGTAGATCCCGTCGAGTGTAATAGATCCTACGTTTGATACGATAACAGGCCGGAGGAATTAATTTGAGTCTTACCAGTAGATCGTCGTAGAAATAAGAAATCTCCGGGAGGGCAATGAAGTCGACCATCTTTCCAGTCGCAAGAGCCACCAGCTGGCAACTCTATATAAACTTTCGGCCCCCTGTGCTTCCTTACATCCGCGCGAAACAAAACACCACTCGATTTTTATACACTTCCACCGAAATATTATTGTTGCGCGTATCTCTCTCCCTCTCCTTTCGGTGTTGTTCCTTCGCTTTTTTCCCCAATGATCCTCCGCAAGTGAATACTTCGACACTTTGAAAAATTTTACGACTTCGCGCACTTTACACGTCCGCTGATGAAAGTATGGATTACGTTGTGGAACACTTTAACTTATTTTTTATAATTGTTAAATTTTCATGATTTATCTGTGCTTACTTAGATGTGCTTATTCAAATTAATTGATTTAATAAAAAATAATTTAATTAACGTTTTTTAAAATTAAAATAAAGATACTGCAAGACTGGCGGACTGTTGTTGTTAAACGACAAAATCTACATTAGCACATCTACATGTGCTAAATAATGCTATTTATAAGTACATGGAATAATGAAATCTTAATTATAAGGCAGTTCAACGTTTCGCTGACACATTAACGTGTTTAACAGAAGATAAAGTTGAAAAATTTTCGAGAATTTTTTTATGATACGTATAATTTAAGCGAGCTTTTATTATTACGTACCGTAACTTTTATTATCATCCGCTAGGACAACAAAAATATTTGCCGGGAGTATACAAACGACCTTTACTCACGCGTACGCCAGCGTTAATCAGCTGACCGTAAAGCCGGCAAGCGTGTGTTGTGCTTCGCTCGAGAAAAACTTAACGAAGATTGCTATATTTAATCTTTCAAGATAACTTTGACGAAAATAAAATTTTCAATTACAAATATTGGCATTTTATTATCGGTCAAGCTTCTTCGTTCATTCACGGCCTACTTGAATTTCAAAATTAATGTAGCGTCAAATCATTTTGTTTATTTAACCTTGTTTACTTAACAAAACACAATTTAAGCTTCAAACTTTAACCAACAGAAAGTGAATCACACCCCTTGATAAATATTACGAAAGCGCACTTGTCATCGGTCACCACTTAACAACACACCAAAAAAGAAGAAAAATTTCATCACCACACTCCATTCGGCGTAAGATCGACACCGCTAAACAAAAAAAGGAGTGAAGCCACGATCGAAAGCTCCTCTCGGTGATAAAAAGAAAGGCACACTAGGAAGGGCCGCGTCGGACTAGGCGAGAGCTTAAGAAACGTGCGCGCTATCCGCCGGCGGAATTCCGGACTGCCGCAGGAGGCACGCGCGCGCGTGCGAGCCACGAGGACGGCCCGGCGCCGACGGGGTGGGGGAGAGGAGAGAGAGAGAGCGAAAGCTCTCCCCGCGGAGGAGGGAAAAAGGGAGAGTGCACGAACGGCCGAGCGAGAGGGAGAAGCGGCGGCGGCGGCGTCACCGCCGACGACGCAAGCTCGCAAGCTCCCTCCCTCTGCCCGTATCCTACGCGCCTACCCACGCGCTACTTCTGTGGGAGTTTTTCTTTTTCGTCAGCGCTGACGATGGCGGGGTAAATAAATCATCGTTAAGCGGTAGTCCGGTGGAAGCTTTTTTTTCCGTTTCCTTGAGACCAGACTCCTGAAGAGTGTAAAAGTGATGACGAGCAAACTTAGAGATTGGAGGAAGTTTGATGATTGTTGTAACGTGACGATTATAGTGCAATAAATAGTGGCGGATTTTTTTAAATTTAAGAGAACTACGTTTAATCTAAAATGTGTGATTTTATTTCATCGGCAATTTAAGTAATGTTAAAAAATAACTTTTAGTCATTATACAGTTCAACATTATGCTTTGCAATAAAATTATTATAGTTGTTTCTATAGAAACTTTTTTCAAGAAATGGTCAAGTGTAATTCTGAGCGTAATTGTTTTCAATGTAGAAGCCCCAAAAATTAACAAGTACGCAAGTAGAAATAGGTCGTGCCTAGTAAGACTCATCAGAAATGAAAAAATTAATTTTTTTACACAAAATTATGTAATTATAATTCGGATATTTTATATTTTTAAATTAAAAAATTTCTAATTCATTTACATCAATTGCCGAAGAAATGAAATAAAATCATATTCATTTAAAAACTTTTTTTTATAAAATATAATGTATTATAAAGTAACGTCAATCCAGGAGGTGCTTTACTTGAAACACCCATGCTCATACAATATTCATATAGCTTGTAGCTTTCTCTGAAATTTTTTTTATCGAATTAGTATAACATTTTCAGGATTTTTATTATATCCATTCTCTGCAACAAAGTAAAAATGTTAAAAAATTTCTAAAAATCATTTTAAAGCGATTAACAGATAAATCTGTATATCCTACTTTTAAAAAATTAAAAACTCCCCCTGCTTTTTTTTCGCTACTTTTTTTCGACGGCGCTTTAGAAAAAGATATTTCACGTACTTAAAAAATATACTAAAACTAAATGTTCTGCTCGAATAAAATTACATAAAAGTATGAAGAATGCAATGTAGAAAATTCCAACAAAATTTTTCATCGTCGCAGATTTTTAATCGACCGATTCATAATCATTGGAAAGCCTTCTAGCGAATCGTTAAAGCGTTTCATTAAACGAGAGCTCTTTACCTTCCATCAAATCGTTCGACGACGCGAACTTGATGGTTTTCCTTTGCCGCCTGCGTTATTATCCACGCCATTCGTCGAACTCGGAGGAGATACGAGCGAAGGAGAAAAAAGGAAGGAAAGTTGAGGAGCGAAAGCGCGGGAGATAGTGGAGGGAGCAAAAAAGAAAATCGAATGATCCCGACTCCGCAGATTTGGCTGCCTTTGTTCTTTTATCGCGGACTTAATAGGATACCCTTAACAGATGAATTTAATATAAAGAACTTAATTGTTTGTAAAAACTTTTTAATAATATTTTTCTCATTATTTATGAAAATCTTGTATTATTATGCTATCCTTATCGTGGGACAGTTTGCCATCTTGGACATTTTTACAGAGAAATCATTTTAAATTTTATCCGGAGCTTACACGAGTCGAAAAGCTCCATAATTTTTACGGGAACAACTCCGTAATTTTTACAGGAAAAGCTCCGTAATTTTTACGAGAAAAGCTTCGTAATTTTTACGGAAACGTCACCGTAATTTTGGCGGAGCTTTTCGTATCGTGCAAGCTCCGGATAAAATTTACAATGATTTTCCCGTAAAAAATTCTACGGTGCAAATATTCCCACGATTACATTTCTTTCCGTAATTTTTACGGTGAGCTTTATCGTAATTTTTACGGAAAAATTCTCTCAGTGTAGAAGTTTAAAGTTGTGTTAATGATCAAAAGAGTTTTGCAAAACTTTAGAAGTTATAGAGGATTTTGTGGTATGATCATAAAAATTGTTCCTTTTGAGATTTACGTGTTACAAAAAAAATAAACCAGTATTTAATATATCAAAGAATTGAAAAAAAGGTAAATTATAAAAAAACTGAAACAAGAAACTAGGAATTAAATAATGAATTTATATAAATAAGGTTCTAATCACACCAGCGTTTCTTACGAATACCACGAAAAGCAATGAATTTCTCTCTCGTGAAGAGATGAACGCAGCGTTACCGTGGATAGCAAGGTGATAAAAGACGAGGATATGAAGTCGGGCGCGGAGTCTGTTGTCTTTATCGGGGTGCGATCGCCCCTTCATTTCATCTCCTAAAGAAACATCGCGGGGAGGCAGATAAACGCTGGGAGTTACGCCGAAAGGCTTTTTGATGAACAAAAGAAACGGCTTCAGATGGATTGGGGTACTTACGCGCCGGAGGAAAAGTTGAAGAGGATAATGTAACTTTTAGTGCGAGCTTTTTGCGCCCGTAAGTAAACATTCCTGCGGTCATTTGTTTTACGCGTATCATTAAGTGAAGAAGTTATTTTGTTATATCCAGAGGTTCTTACTCTTACACAATCCAGTTGAATTTCCAATTTCGAAAGTATCGGTGAAATTGAATAGCTCATGGTCGAAGCTTGCAACAATCCCGTACGTTTATTGTATTATAAAGATCAATTGCATGCAAATTTCCTGTGTAAAACATTTTTTTCAGCGATGATCTTCCGATAGGCGTCGACGAGGAAGAGATTGAAATCTTTGTATATTTTATTGGACTCCGGCGATTTAAATTGATTTAGCGACTGCTTTCGATTTTCCATTCATTAGTCACCGATTGAAATATTCACGAGTGGATATTTCATTGGAAATAATTTTTTTGCATTGGCGAACAATTAACGCAAACTATTTTTGTACGGATAGTCTGCATTAATATTCCATTCGGAAACAACTAATTACACAAAATCCATACCCTACAAAAAGATAAATTTATTAATTCGCACTCGTTGTATAGACTCTACAGCATTCAAATCAATTATATATAGTTTATTAAGAATATTTCTTTCCAATTTTAGATTTTACATTTGATTAACAGTAAAAGCAGTAAAATATTTATAAAAAGTTTAGTTGTTTATTTCTTATTCCGAAACAAGTTAAAAAAAAAACATGTTACAAAAATCTGATTTTTCGCAATAAAAGCACGGGAAATTTGTTTCGCTCCCAGAGTCGATTTTTCATCCCGGCCACAGGGCGCTCGCAAATACTAATTCGCTGTTCATCAAAAAAGCTGCAAAGAGACGCGTCGTACACGCGTCCCCGAAAAAACAGAGGCGCGCGTAAACGAGCCAAACAAAATCGTTATCGCGCGCTGCAAAAACGCTGCCAAAAAAAGCGCGGAGGGGAGGGGAGTGAGGCGGGTGGACGACGGCGCGCGGGAAAAATAAAACACCGCTCTCGATTACCAATTTCCATCGCTACATAAATTCGCCGGGCGATCGATCGATTTCCCGGGCTGCTGAAAAATGAATAAAAAAAAAAAAAAAAAAATAGAAAGGGGGAGGAGAGGACGGGAGGGAAGAATTTCCAAAAAAAAGGTGGAATCGGAGGAGGAGGATGAGGAGGCAAGTCGAGCTGGACGCGCGTATGGATTTTTCTGTCGCGCGGCGTGAAATACGCGAGCGGGCCGCGCAACATCTGGCGATCTGTTAACGTTAGACCGGCGAGTCGCGCGCCGCCGCCGGAGATTCAACCGCCCAGAAGCGGCAAGATAAATAAACAGGAATTAAATCGGGACCTTCATTTTTCCGCCTCCCTCTTTTCGCTTATTTCCTGCGGGCTTTTTTACGGCCCAGCTCGGCCGGGAGAATGAGAGCGTTTACGAGTCGTTAGCGCGCTGTCTTTACCACCGACTAGTGGTCGTCGAAGGTAAGCGACAAGATGTTTTTTATGTTCGATGATTTTATCATTAAGTATCTTTTACTTTAATGCACATACCTTTTTATATGTTTTTAGGTTCTTACTACGTTAAAGATTAAAAATGTAGAAACTATTTGTAATGTAAATATATAAAAATTACTTTAGATTTTATGAAATTTTATTACTTTAGATTCTATGAAATTCATTAAAAACTGATATTGTATTTAATTTTTGCTGGTTGTTTATTTATTGTTTACCTAATAAAATTTATTACAGGATACAGGATTTTACACATAAAGAAAACTAGTCATGATTTATTTAAAAAAAATTTATTGCTATATCTACATGTTTTACATAAATAATTTAAAATGATTATTTGTACCAAGCTTGCATCACTTGAGGATGATTATAATAGTAGTACGAGTAATATTCAGAGTATGGTTGATATGGATATTCCGGCTGTGGTGGATACTGTGAGTAGACTGGCTGATGTGGATAGTCAGAATGAGTTGAATATTCTTGTGGATATTGGTGAGTATCGAAATGAGGTAAGTATTCTGAAAAACCGGCATGGTGCGAGTGATGAGGATGAGCTAGATATTCTAAATGGCCTAGATGGCCTGAATGGTGTGCATATGGCTGATAGCCTGAATGATGCGTATGTCCTGAATGATGCGTATGTCCTGAATGATGCGCATGTCCTGAATGATGTGCACCATGAGAAATGTCTGAATAGGGTACATATTGTGTATAGTGTGAATGGTAATATTCCGGATGAGCTGCATAATGACCGTGCGGTGAATAGTCTGGATGAGCTCCATAATGCCCATGTTGTGAATAGTCTGGATATGAATAGGGTGAATGAGGTGGATATTGCGAATAGTCTGCACCATATGCATACTGTTCGCTTAAATGGTGTGGATAATTAGGATGCTCTGGATGACCTGGGTATACGACATCTTCGATAGTATATGTTGCCTTCAAATAAGTTTTTTTAGTCCAGGCTGCCTTTATCAGTTCGCTAGCTTTCTCAGCAATCATGATTGTGGGTGCATTACTGTTTCCTCTGGTAATGACTGGTATAATGGAAGCATCGATAACTCGCAAACCTTGGATACCGTAGACTTGCAATTTACAATCAACTACTGCTTCAGAATCGGTTTCAGGGCCCATTTTACACGTGCCCACGCCATTGGAGGCTGGAATACTATATCTTTTTACTATACATTCAAAATAATCCTGTTTTTCAACGGACTGCAACAAACAACCTGGCGCTGGAGTTCTTATTACTTGAAACGGTGAATTTTTGAAATCATCTGTTTCAAAAACTTGAGAACTTATGAGCAATCCTTTGGATAAAGTTTTAATATCGCGAGGATGAGTAAGATAATTTCCGTATATTAATGGATCGCTATATATTGGATCTGACGTGTTTAATTTGATGTGTCCTCGACTCCTAGGCGTTAAAAGTGCTGCTATTGCTATAATTGCGTTGCGATACGGCAATGCCACGTAGCTGTTTATTTCATTCCTGTTAACTTCACTCAGAGCGTTCATATAAAAAACTTGAATGTCAGGTGGAGCTTCAGCGTATCCTGTATTAAGGTGAACAATAGTATCCAATGCGCCAGTATTTGCCAAAGGTCCAGTGCGACTCCTCAACCACGAAGAAACATCATTTAATGTATCCTCTAATGATTCAAAAGATTGGGTTTGGTTATCGAAATCCTGACGTCTTTTAGAGTTCTGGAAATTCCCGTTATTTAGTTCCATCTCCATCAGGCTCTCTTTCAGCTTATTTAAAGTCTCAAACGGTACTTGCTGCTCGATCATATTTTCTACTTCCGGTTTCTCTAAACATGGGTTTTCGGGATCCTTCTCTATAGAATTATCTTCAGATTTAAGTTTCCGAGAAAAAAAATCCGGCAAATTAATACTTACAAAAGGAGGAGGAGTAGACGAAGGAGTAGAAGACCCAGATATAGGAACCTGGTCGCATTTTTCTTCCTCTAATGTATTGGGAAGTGTTGCACCATCTTTCGGTTTGATTAAAAATGAATTTGTAATAACGTGATCGTGAAAATTCTTACCGACTGGTAAATCTTTTATGACTTCGATACCTGCTTTTTTCAAGTGATATGCAGGACCTATACCAGATAACATAAGAAGTTTCGGTGATTCAATGACTCCCGCTGAAAGTATAACTTCTCTTTTCGCATACGCCTTATGTCGAATTCTTATATTTTTAAATATATATTCCACTCCTTTTACGCAGTGGGTATGCTTATCTATCAAGATTTTGATAACTCGACGATCAGTTAATATTGTGAGATTTGGTCTGCTACGAATAGGCCGGATGAATGCACTATTAGTGCTTTGTCTACTACCTTGAAATACTGTAGTTTGGCTCATCGATACACCTACTTGATATCCACCGTTGTAATCATCAATCACATTCAACCCTGCCTCTTTCCAAGCTCTTGTAAATAAATTCGGTATACGTTCAAGATTATTTGGCCTACTAACACTTAAAAGTCCTCCAAAGCCATGATTTTTTAAATCTTTATATTTTATGTTCTGAAATAAATACGTACATATTCAATAAAGTAAGTAAAACATATAAATTAATAAAAATATAATAAAGATATATATTTAAAAAACTTTTGATATTAACGAGTAAAATTTGTTACTTACTTCTGGATTTCTAAAATTCTCCGATTTTTTGAAGTATGGAAAGACATCTTTCCAACCCCATCCACTGTTTCCCAAATGTTCCCAATGGTTGAAATCTTCTTTGCTCCCACGTATATAAGCCATGTTATTGATGGTACTGCTACCTCCCAAAACTTTTCCTTTGTAATATGGGCACGCTTGATTTGGATATTGCTTGCATAATACAGGTTCTGGCTGGAGTTTATAGTTGTAGTCTATCGAACTTCCTAATAGAACCGAATGCAAACCAGCAACTTGGGCTATCATCGGTTCTTCGCCTCCAGCTTCCAATAGCAAAATCTATAGAGTAAAAAAAAATAATGCAGCATTAAAAAAAAATATTGTAATTTGCTCATCGACAATTTTTGAAACCCTTACCTTCCATCTGTCCACTTCACTCAAACGGTTGGCCAAGACAGAACCAGCACTTCCACCGCCGACAATGATGAAATCATATTCATCCTTTTTCCTCGAGGACTGTGAGGATGAGTACGATGAATCGTATGACTCGTGCGATCCATATGACTCATGTGAGTAATCTGATTTTTTCGAGTAATTTTTATCGTCAATCGATGTATTCATAAATTGACTTAAAATAGTTAAAAATGTTATGTAAGTTGGCGAACATGTTTGAATAAAAAGGTTTTCAAAACAGCCCCCGTATAGAGGAGCGGGTGTCCACGTCATCGTTGACTTGGAAATTTCTGATGTTACAATGCAGGCAACAATTTCGTGCTTAACTTTATATTCTTTATTTATCGCTTTAATTTCCGATTACAAATCTGTGATTGAACGGTGTAGTGTCACGAACGTGATTATCCTCAGTACCAAACTTTCAAATTTTTGATAATCAGATTTTTCATGCAATTTCATTGCGTAAGGCATCAACGAATTAACCCATGGTTATATACATAAAGCTAATGTGAAAAGTAATTATTTAATTTCGTCGTGTTCTGCATAAAACAATAAATAAAATTCAGATTTACTTTTAAATTCTCAAAAACACCTGCGCGCGACGTTCTAAGTTCTCCTAGAATTAATGTTCAAAGTGCTATCCAGCCAATTTCCAAAGCAAACTAAAGTAACCGAATTAAAAGAAGAAAAAAAGTAGGGATATCGAGAAAGAAAATCTTGGGTCGGGCGATGATCCAACCCAGCGGTCGCACGCGAAGGTACGATCAAAGCTGCACCGAGGAGAAAGCTCAAGAAAAGGTAAAGGAAGGGAGAGGGAGGGAGGGAGAGCGATAAGGATCGTCCAGGAGAGAGAGCTAGCGCGATGAGGAATTGCGGGCAGCCAAGATCACGCAACTGCGTAATTAATCCGTCGCCGATAAATTTGCGCTGCGTCCGCCCGCTGTAATCGCGCGCGACGATGATCTACGGCTCTTAATTTTAATAAGAATTAAATACCAAAATTGAACATTCACTTAAATAGAGAGTAAAAGATTTTAAATAGTCTATTATTAATTGTACAATTTGTAAAATGTTACTAATAATAATTATACATAATCTGGTAATAGCCTGATGGCATTGTGTATTATGACTGATATACCTTATAACTATCTATTTGTTCTCAAGTAATTCTCAAGTTCTTCGAAATAAAGTATTTTTAGATTAACTTTTATAAAAATTGTAGGGAAAAGCTTTTTTTTATTTAAAGATTAGCGAATTTATCTTGCAGTTACAGGTAACGACAGGTATACAACAACATATTGATTAATAATATTACGACTTTTTTAAAAGTTTATAAATAAACATTTTTATCAAAACTTTATGTCATATGCGATTATATAAGCACAAAATATCATTAAAATAAGGTTAAAAGACATCGATATTAGTGTACCTTACTCTATTATTTTTCCTAACTAAAAAATAGCCATTTTGATTGATTTTTTTTCTCATTCTAAAAGCGGAGTAATTTTCGAATAAGCGATTCATTTCAATTCCAAGCCAAGCTAAAAGAGTTAATTGCGATAGCCGTTAACACGCTACGCAGACCTTATTATATTTTCAATTTTTCCAGGGTATCAGCTTAGAAATAATTATACCTAGAACAAGGAAATATTGCGTTGAGCTTGATAAATAAATAATATCAGGCTACTTTCGTGTCTGCACGTAATTTGGTTTAATCACTACAACTTCGTTTTGTTTACTTCTGATTGGAGATGAGCTGACATTATTTGACTGCATGACATTTTCGTAAAATTTTACTTTTTCGATATGTGGAAGTGGCTCTTTGTTGAAATTGATAATAAAACCGTGTTTTTCAAAAAAGATTAGATTTAAAACGTTATATTCCAAAGTAACACTAACGTTACGTAAGCTTTATCGACTAATAAAGCAAACTAATTGAACAATACTATCCTTCCAATATTTACTTTAATAATATCAGTATCATACTTCATGTTTATGTTAACAAGCATATTGCAAAAAGAAAGCTCGCATAATCTATACGGTAACGTTAAGCATATTCGCATATTCGTTATGATGTCATTAAAGCAATGGATCGTTTCGCGCGAACTGCGATGCGCACTGACGATTTTTGGTATGAGCGTTTGTTTTCATCAAACGCTATACGGTGGCGCGCAATCGGTATCAGCGCCCCGTAGACGCGCGTATCGGAGCGCGATGCACGATACCGGGGCGCCGCATGCGGGCGCGACTGCGTTGGCGCTGCCGCCGCTGCGTCGGCCAAAATCAATTCCGCGTAAATTTATCATCGTGTTTACGAAGGTGCACAGGGTAATTCACCCGACAACAATGAGGTTAGGCTAACGGCGAAATTGATGGCCGTTAAAGTTCCACGGCACATATTTACGGACTCCCCGGGATTACTGCGCGCGGGTTACGGATGGCAAAATCTTCTTTCTCTTCTTCTCTTCATTGCCGGGGCTGGTACTAGCGGTGCGCATTTAACAAGACTTTAACAAAATTATTATTAGGGAACAATTAATAAGTACTTGATTTATTTAATCGTTATTTTTACGTACTTATGTATCATTGAGAAATTTAAGAAAATCCATGAAAGGGATGGAATTTTTAATGTTTACAAATGTAATCGTCCGATTAGCAAGTGTGCATATCATTATTGAACAACATTTTTTGTGAATTCCTTATGTCACGATAACTGACAAAGAGTTCGTGCTCTCTTTTATTCTGATCTCTCTGACAAATTTCTGATTAAATATCAGCAATTTAACGGTGCGTTATCTCAAAAACAATGTTATTCTTAGTATCAATTTTTCAACTTTTAAATTATCACTTTTTTTATTGCTTATTGCAGAATGAATCAAAAAAATTAAAATTAAAATTAATTAATGTATTTCATTCATAAGCGTAAGTATTAATTAGCAAATAAAAATACCTAAATTGCACGGACATAATGAATAACAGTAAGTTTATCGATGAAATAATCAAGATTTCATTTTCAAAAGAAAAGTGACACTCGGTACGTGTATCCAATTGTTCCCGTAAAATCGCTAAAACGACTACAAACTGTAGCCGACGCACCCTCCACCACAGGGAAGCAAAACCGCAAGTAACAAACAGCGATCCGTGCCGAAAAAACCGAGCGAAAGCTTAGCTTGGCCGGCGAAACGGAGAGCCAGACCGTCCGAACACCAAGCTAAAATTAGCCTGTTTGAGAGCTCCAAAAGTAATGCGTAATTATTCGTTTGGTTTTCTCTCGATTACCTTTTTCGATTTCCTCATCCATGAATGTGGAGTTACGGTTCCACGAATTGCAATTACCTGTCGCTGAGGCTTGCAGTTAATTATCGTTTTCGGCAGCATTAAGAAATACCGTAAAAGTATTTCCAGCGTTGGTCGTACGAATAAATTGAAAAATTAAAAAAAAGCTCCGTTGCTATAAAGAAAATAGAGTATATTTTTTTATAAATCACACGATGCGTACCGTTTAATAATTAAACGTCATAAAGTATTACACCACGTCTGAGTAACATTTTTCAGCATTACAAACCGCAACCTACACATTTTATACTCCTTTCTTTCCATCTCGCAGTCACTCTTAATATTTAATATTTCTCCGTATTTATATCCTATGCTATTCCAGATATTCCTTTCACTTACTCGCGAGATTCCATATCAAAAGAAATAAAGGTCATCCGATATCATCCAATCTCGCGTTTCCTCACGTTTCACCCTACATCCCTTACTATCACTTCTCTCATTCTCTCGCCCCTACATTCTTTCCATTCTTCTTACTCACGCCAGAACGAACCCAATATTGCCACATACTGCATGAAATAATGACTTGAAATTTTGTACCAAATTGTTTATATAATTAGATGTACTTTAAGCCCTTTTCAAAATTAAAAAATTGTATAATGTATGTCAAGTACCTATAATAGAAAACTTAATACATCTATCACAAAAATTGATAATCAATATCTTTTAGATAAAAACGTTATCTATCGATTGAGACAACATTGAAAAACGATGTAACGGTACTAGCAAAAGTACTCCAAATTCTTTTAATTTTATGAAAACAAAGGAATAAAAATATAAATTCGAGTGAATAGTTTCTCTTGCAAAAAGACAAAAATTTCTAAAATCATAAGTTTTGCGCGTGTAGAAGGCCCCTTTGCTCAATACTTCACATTTTATTATATCATTAATGATTTATGGTGTACTTCTATATTTCAGTTGTTAGTACCTCCGAAGTCAAACAATGAAGATTATGTAATTTTATAAGAAAAGAAACAGTGTAGAGCAACGTTTTCCAGATAGTAATAATTATTAGCATCACATATAAATGCGTCTTCAGATTTTTGCGTTACGTTACTAATTTAATAACAAGTCTCATTTTGGAAAATTAAATATTGACTCTTCTGCCTCATTAATACAACTAATCTACTAATACAACTGCAACAGTGATAAATAACAGAATGTGGTCAAGTTGTTACAACAGAACATATTTTTCTTGTCTAGAACAAATATTGGAACTAGGCAGACACTTCTTACACAATTATCTTTTTATCAAAATACTACTTGAATTATTTTACAAGGTATTTCATCGTTGCACCATAGATAAGAGGAACAAGCAATGAAATAATTTTGTTTGAAGAGAGTAGGGGAGAGTAATCAAAAAATTCTTTGGTAAAGGAAGATACGGAGTTATAGGGATTTTAGAAAGCCTATAACCTTCACCTATCATAGATCGTTGTTGTTAAAATTAAAATACAAATATCATAACTTGCATATAAACTTAAAGTCATTTAAGGAAAAAAAAAATAGTTAAATCCACAATTACATAGATTGCGGTAAACATTTGTGATCTCAAAAATGTCTAGAATATTATTATGAATTAATCACTTCATAGTACTATTGTAGATATTTTTCAGGTAAAAGAAATTCATCAAAACTACAAAAAAAGTTTATAAATTATTATTGTAATTTATTCTTAGATTATAAGATATAGAAAGCGGGCTTGTCCTAAATTCTTAACTATTTTAGTTGATAAAGATATTTCATTGCGCAGCTGATTATAATCTTCCGAAATTGTTACTGCATATATTGCCCTGTATCTTATCTAATCGAATCATTGGTATAAATATGATGCATTTTTTCTAATTCTCACAGTCTAATTCATACAGCAGTAAGTATAGACGCTCGTTAGGCAATTAACAAAATGGTTTCCCGCTACTTTTTCGCACTCTGTGCCCTGGTGATGTTTGCCGCAGTTGCAAGTATCAATGTCGAGGAAGAACCAAGACAAACTAGGGAGTTATTGTACTCGGATTCCAAGCTTAAAACCGAGGAGTCTCAGTTGCCAGCGGTTCTTAATCGTGCTGTGAGTACACGTTAAACAATTATTAATCAATAATATAAAATATTTTTCCTTTGAATTATTTAGAATAATTCAGAATGTTAAAAATTATGGCGAACACGTACGATTCAAGTAATTCAGTTTGATTTTGTTTTTATTGGAAAATATCCGCATTACTAAAAAACTTTCAATGATACAATTTTACAAATTATTATGCCACAATAAGGAAAAAATTTCCAAAATTTAGCGTTCAATTTATTACATTATTTTCTTATAACAGTGTAATGTCTAACCGATCGATGCATCTTATTAACATATTATTACTCTACAGCTCGTTGACGAAATTGTAAGGGTACTTCAGGAAATCTGTTCAATCGCAAAAAATTGTTTGAAGGATGTTACCACCGAATGTAAGAAATACTGGCTTATTCCCGTAAAATTCTTGCAATGCGTGGTAAGTAAATTTTTTATTCAATAAACTTATTTTAAAATAATCTTTATATTAACTATTCTCATAAATTTTCAGAGAGACTATATCAAAGAAAACCAAGATAAGTGCATCAATCCCGGATTCGGTCAATTTTATTAATTATTAGTTTACCAACGGCAGTCACAAATAATTAAAAGTTAAATTTAAATTTCAATCTTCATATAAATAAATTTCGATTACAATTATATTATTCTTTGTGAAAGTCTTTTATTTGTTACAACCCTGCAATGACTACTATTCTATTTAACATTTAGTGAAGTTAAAAAATGACATGCTACTTATTCAATTGAAAATTTTTTACTTATATTCAATTGAAAAATTTGTTTTGAAATAAATTTGTAATAAAATTTTAGAATTTTAGAATACTTTTAAAAGTTGCCCTTGTATTTATAGGAATTGAACAATTTTTCTCGTGCAAACAATTAACATAATCAAAGGATTTACATTTAACAGCGCTATGTGTACAAAATAAAAAAATCCCCAAGCAAGGTCACACGACTAACGAAAGGAACACGTACAAAGGGCTCTTCATAAAGCGATAATTCATGCGCGGGGCGCGCGTCTCTCGGCATAACATTTAAAACGATTTCCGCTGGCAGCGGTGCCAAGAAGACACGCCGACCTCACCTCGCCCTCCGCGTCTGTTTTCGGGGGTTGCCGAGGGAGGGGGATAGATTAACGAAACATAACGCACGGGCCGAGGGAAGGCGCCGCGGGAGATAATGGCCGAGGGCCGAGTTTCGCGAGCCGAAGCTCATACCCCCAACCCCCTCTCCGTGGGGTTTTAAGCCCACGGATAAGGCGAAGCTGTGTTTTACCGTTGTTTCCGCGTTTAATTTTGAATTGGGCCTCGTCGTTTTTCATTCGGACGAGTTAACGGATTTTCGCCAAGTCGCGCCTCCTTTTAAAATAATCATCTGAAAGCCTAAATGGCCTCTGCGTTTTTATGCGCACGACCGCTCCAGAATTCATGACAGTTTTTTAGGTTTTAAATAAATAAAGCGGATGTGGATTTCGCCTTATTTTTCCATTATAAATGTTTAAATCACCAACGCACCATAAATTCAGTAAATGTCCGTAATAAGGTGCAGTAATGTTTCCTTAAAGTTTAAAACAGCCATTTTGAGCTCACGTGTCTCCCTTAGGACGCATCAAAAGTACATTTTACTAATTAATCTGTTATTACCTCTATTTCGTAGGCCGTCGAGGTACCCTCTATTTTACTAACGCGTGAAACATGCATTTCGGCCATCATAAATTTATAAACGAAGCTTCCAAACTTTTACGATCAAATGTTGGTGTGAAATATTTTTCACATTAATATCTAAAATTGCCTCGAAAAATACTCATACTACTCAAAGTAAAATTGAAACTAAATGTTGCTTTTAACTAATTACAAACTTTGTTATTATTGCTTTTAAATTTCAAATGTTATAAAATAGTTAAAGCACCTTTAATTTCATAAAATTTCGGTAATGTTCAATAATGAATTAACGTTCAATTAAAAACAATTTTAATTTAAAATTTAATAAATATAATACGCAAATTGTTTATGTAAAAAAGTTTCTCGAAAATGATAATTGCATAATAATATTACAGCCGTCTGCTAATTATCTGTGCAGGTACGTAATCAATACGAGTATAACTGGCCAGTCGGCTGGTCGACGCTGCCTTTATCAAGTGACCCTCGTACTTTTCTTTTCTTAGATCCACCTACTTCTGCTGCTCCTAGCGTTAACTACCCTTACTGCGATAAAAGATTAACTCGTCGTGCCGAGGAATTTTAATATTCAGCCGGTACATCGACTCCGGGCGCGAAACACTGCTGATGCAGCGGTCGGTCTGCAATGCGGCCCCTTTTTTCCGCTTATTCTTCTCGATGGAGTCAAACGCTTACTCATGCTTGAGTTTCATGATCAGTTAGGTCAGTTATATAATAATTTGGGTGACATCTTTAATTTGCTTTTCTTAAAAAAACGCGCGTTGTTCGCTGGGAATTGTAAACGTAGAAAGACAATAAAAATACGAATAATAATAATAATTATGAGCGACAACCATTTTACATTTTAGAAACTTCGGCTGTTTTTGTGGTTAGGATATTACTTTTCTGTGAAAAGCAAAAAAGTGTAATTTTAAATTAATTCTGTGTTATCCAGTAGATACAGTCAAGTACGGTAAGACACTGCGTTGCTTAATATTTTTTGAAAAATACACCAGTGTCCAAAGAATTAATATTTAATTTTTTAATAATCTTTATTTTAAAAACAATATTTAATGCTCCGCAATAATAATAAAGCTAACACTGAAATAAATTTGTACTCTAGTAAAGGTAATTATCTCGGAGTTACGAGAAAGTAAAAAACGCTTGACTGAGTGTTAACCAGTATCCAAACAATTAATATTTAATTTTTCTACACCGCAAAAACAAATTGCAATGCAAAATAATATGAATAATAAAGGTAAAAGAAATGTGTACTGTAGTAAAGGTAAATAATACCTCGGAGTTTCGTGAAAATAAAAAAAAAACGCTGGATTGAGTGTAAACCGCGATTCAGCCGAGCAAACAGTTTATAACTATCTCGTAATCGCGCCTTTGCAAGTTCGCGTAAGGCCGGGGGTGGGGCGGGTGGCGGCGCGCCTTCGACACGGTTGCGGCCGCGTCTCAACCAAAACGAAAATTTTATGCATGAGACTTTTCATCACCTGCCCCGCACCTTCGCCAGCCAGTGCATAACGATATGCCGTAACTAAAAGTTTAATCCGCGGGAGGGAAGGTGCGCGCGCGCGCCGGCCCGGCCGATGACAAAGGAGCGTAGAACAACTCACCCCTGGCAAAGTCCGCTTCTCATGCAGAGCGTTCTGGGCGCTGATTGCACTGTCACGACTGTAGTAGGTCAGAAACGCGCAGCCTGAAAAAAAAAGACGAAGGAATGTAGGGAAATATATCTCTTCATTAAGGGCGACGCTTGATCGCGCTATTTTTTTTTTTTTTTTTTTTTTTTTTTTTGCTCTGACGTTCTTATCGCCAGTTGACTTGCATATTTTTTTTATGGCCAGATATTGCTTGACGTATCGTCGCTGCTTCCTTATTTTATTAAGGCGCTTCAAAGCGATACGACGAGAAGGATGGATTTTATTAAAACGTCATCGAATTTATGCAAGTCAAATCGAAACTTCCTAATATATGTATGAGTAATATATGTATGAATTATTCTTATATAGTTTATCCGGAATGAATCAATTCCAGGATAAAATAAATAATAAAAATAACACCATTTTACTGATTTATTCATTTATTCAATTAGATCTAATTTCGCTTTCTGGGGCAGGGGATATAATCAGGATTGGCGAAGTATAACTGTACGAGCGCAATGAAGACTTTGTTTACGGAAGTGTAGCAGCAGATTATGTAACTCATTATTTTTTTATGTAGATCTTTTTTCCTTTTTTTATGTTGATCTGAATTATGAACGTCGAAGTAGAGTTACTCTACTTTTTATAGTTACGGTTTACATGTTTGTTTTTCTGACGTCACTGAACTTTCAATACTGTATAACATATTTAAACGTTAATAGTGAGTAGTTAATGATTTTCAGTTTCCAGATTTAAATTTCGATGTATAATAGTGCATGTCCATAACAATCTCTAATTAGCTTTAAAATTTCAAATTAACCACCTTTTTACTAAAAATTGATAAATGTTTGTTATGCATAAATTCGAAAGAATTTGAAACAAAAATTCAGTAGCAGAAGTGTTTATCTAATTTCGGTTTCTATTTCATGTTGAAAAGAATTAAAAGAATGTGCAATTCTCTCTCTCTCTCTCTCTCTCTCTCTCTCTCTCTCTCTCTCTCTCTCTCTCTCTCTCTCTCTCTCTCTCTCT
>JAXIUT010000001.1:4676088-4692907 GCA_035586675.1 Eurytoma californica
CTATAATCGAGCCAATTTTTACGTTTCTGAAGGATGCGAAATTGCACGATTCTTATTTAAGACTTTAAATGCTTTGCGCAATCAGTTTTTTTCGAGTACGTTTAATTAATTTAATCGATGTATTATTTGCTTGTACAGTTGTACAAAATTAATTTAATTAATACCTAAATAAATAGTTATTTACGTTCTAATAATATAACTTTACAAAATATCTAAAAAGAATTTTACATATTTACGTAGCTTGAAGCAAAAGAATTACTGATACGTATATTTAATATAATAATATTATAACTGAGCTCTAATAATATATAAACGAGATCGCAGGTACCTTTTTTTCACGAATAAAATGAAATCGCGTACTAAACCAACATTGCATTACATTGCAGTTAAAGTTAATGGATCTGACGGATGGGGTGGAGCTGATGCAAAGGTTGAGCGGCGAAAAGCCAACGAAGTATGGAACGGCGCGAGTATGGCGCAACTCGAGCAAAGCGGCGGAGCTGGTGGCCCAGTACCTGGTGACGACGGGCATGGTGAGGCCGCTCATGGACGTGAGCGCCGCCACCCTCGAGCAGATACTGAACTCCTGGGCAATGCTCCATGTCAAGTCCAAGGACGCCGTGGCCACCCTGCCCGGCATCATACGCAAGCTCATCGAGCCCGCCGAGAGCGCCCAGCACATCTACATTTTCGGCGAGGTCCTCGTTAGACACGTGAGTTCCTGCACGGTTACCCTCTGCTTGTTGTTTACACACACTCGCCAGTATTTACTCGGGAAACGTTGCGTCAGCCGTGTATTGTGCAATATTTATTTCCTACCGATAGGAATTCTTGAACGACAGCTTAATGAATGTTATCCGGTTCACTTCGATGTCTTCGGAGAAAACGAAACTCTGTTCATTAAGTTATAAGTGCATTTTTTGTTTTTGCTTTAAAAGTCCTTCCAAGGAAAAGTGAAGAGAGAAGTTACGGTTATATCGAAGTATGGTTGTGTAATCCATTACAATTCATATATTAATTCAAGTGACTTAGTTCCTTATTTCGACTCACTCTAGTCACTCTGCAAACTTTTCAATTTCACGCCACGTTATTAAGATTTCAAAATTCATAACTAAATATTATGTTTACAAGCAGACCGCACGTTAATCTTTATAAATCCGAATCACTGCAATTGAAATACGAAGTATTTAAAAGCTATATATATTTACTACGTCTGACCCACATATTGTTTTCAACCTTGGTAACATTTATATTTGGGCTTTTCAACCCTCTAAAGGTTAATATTATTTTGATGCAACATAAACAAAAAATAAAAACCGCTGTTAATCTGACATCTTTCGTTGAAAAGTATTAAATACGTCGAACTAAAATTGTAAGTCCAAGTTAAATTATCTAACCTTAAAAATTTTCAGTTCGGCGAGGCGCTAAAGCCGCTGGTGATCGAGCTGTACATCCGCGCGCTGACGACGGACATGAACGAGCTGGAGAACCAGAAGTCCAAGTCGAACAAGGAGAAGATGCAGGAGACGGCGAAGCGGCTTAGCCAGGAGTTCCTCAAGCTCGCGGACTACGTGAACGACAGCGTGGGGATAGCGCGCGAGTGTGTGCTTACCGCGTTTTCACTTCACCCGACGCGCGCCTGCTACGACCGAATACGCGAGCTCGCGGTCGCTTGCGGCAAGATAAAACCCGACGTGGCGGTCAAGGTCAAAACTGAGACCACAGGGGACGAGGAACAACAGCAGCAGCAAGAAGAGGGAGAACCAAAGAACGCGGTGGCGATGGTGGACGAGGAGAAAGAGGCGGCGGCCGACACAGCGAAGCAGGAGAGTGTTGCCGAAGATATCACCGACGAAAACAGCAAGTGCCATTCGCCTGAGAAGCCTAAAGTCGTAAGTATTCAATTTCAATAAAATTTCACTTATTATGCCACAGCATACTAAAACAATTTAAATGATTAAATCTTTATTAAATGCGCAGTTAACGAGTGACGGTGATCAGGATAAGCCACCGTCGAACGGGGCGGACAAGAAGCCGGAACCGGAAGATAAAAGGGATAGCACTCAAGAGTCGCAGACAACTGAAAATAGTCAGCTCGAAGCGCTGATCCTAATCAAGGGTGACGCGGTCACTGGCTCGGCGAACTACGACGAGAAGGCAGTGCCCGACCAGGTGCTCGACGGTGAAAAACTCGGTATCAGTCCCCAGCTGTGCGATGACCTCGCCGTTGTTCTCAGCAGTCAACGGTACCACGTGCTTACATGGTGGCTCAACTGGAAGGAACTCAGTGATCTATGCGAGAGGTTAGTATTCAGATTGAAAACTTTTAATTTCAAGGATTTCCTATTTCAATGCAAATTTTATAATTCTATTGGAGATAGGTATTCAATTATTTGTTCATTTTTTAGGTATCTGGAGAATGCAGAAGAGATGCGGAACACAAACAAGGAGCTGAAGTACCTGAACATTGACTACTCCCAATTCAAGGATCATCCGTATGAGGACGATCCACGGGATAGTCCGTATTACGGTATCGAAAAGGGTTATGAGCAGTGGGATGACTCAGATTACTCTGAGTCGGATACGTATCAGCAGTCGTTGAAGACGACAGCGCGCCGTAGTCTCGACGAAAGCTCGGACACCGACAGTGAGACCCTCATTAAACAACCGGCGAAGCGAGGCAGGCCGCGGAAGGTACCGCGGCTTGAGTCGTCGGAAAGCGAGTATGATCGTAAGCCGCGGCCGCGGTTTCGTAAAGCACTGCAGATTTCGAGCTCGGAGAGCGACGCGAATACGCAAGACAGCCAAGCATCTAGTTTGGGCAGCGACGGCTTCCGCGGCAAAGTGCCGAAGCGATCAACGAAGGCGAAAAGACCGACGGCCTCAGCGACGACGACGAAGTGCAACGGTGCAAAGAAACCCGCAGTCAGACGCCGAGCCGCGGCCAAGAGGAAGCTGACGGTCGACTCAGTCTCGCATTTCCACATGCTTGTAAACGAAAACGAGAGGCCGTGTACTGGTGACGACAACAGCAACAACGACATAATGACGCTATTTTCCGCTGATATGGATGAAAAACGCGAGACCATCAAGGGTGCCGCTGCGTTCAATACCGCTCAGTTAATAATTACCGAGAAGCGCAGTGATCCAGAGGTTATTAAGTCGTTACGTATGTTCAGGCCGCACGGTAAGAAGCTCTCGCAGATCAACAACGAGAAAAGTGTTCCGTCGCCAAGTGTTACCCCTATCACCAGCCCCGGAAAGAAGAAGGAGAACAACAACATCGTAGCAGAGAATGGAACGAACGGCATGCCGACAAAGTTCGCGCCTATGCTTAGTACGCTCAATTTGAATCCGAAAATCGCTCTGAGAAGGGTCGATGAAATCGATAAGAAAATTATAGCGCAGCAAAAGAAACAAGCCGTGAGCCCTGGCGATCTCAGCAACGAATTGAAGAACATACAGAAGACTATTCCGTTTTCGAACAATAAAAACTCCCTCACTCATTTCCAGAAGCAAAAGAAATTGGTAAATATTGTTTATTATATTCATACCTGTTAAACCTATTCATAATAATAAAAAACTTAATCAACGTTTATAGTTAATAAAATTGCAGTCGAAGCCTCGAAAGAGCATGTCACCAAAGACAATGAAATCAGAGTTAGCAAAATCGAAGCTTCAGGAGATCCTGACGAAATCGGTGCCGGGAATGGGTTCAATGGAGTTCTCCGTGCCTCCGCGGGTGCAGTCGACAGTGCATGTGGTGCAATTGACGCGCAATATACCCCAAAGTCCGAATTCCACGGCTTCGGGTAATACGCCGCCTCGCAGTCGCAGTAACATCCAACTGCCGGGCACGCCCTCGTCGGGTGGCCATGATAGCGGCGTCGGGATGAGTCCTGCTGGCCAAACTCCGCCGCCACCCACTAGGTCCTCCTCGCTGCAGGACGTTGCCGAAGAAGCTAACCAACCTCCTGACACTTCACCAGGTCCAGGTGAGCAGTTATATCATTTTTTGTAAATTATTCGATTCAATACTGCACCGATTGAATCAATTAAATCATCATTGCTCTATTCTAATCAAAGTACACTCACGTTTACCAATGCATTAAATGTCTTAATTTACAAAAATTAGATAAAAAAATACACCATGCGCATTAATTACGATAATTAAAATGTAATTATGTATACGTAAAATATCTTAGTAATTTGCATTGATAGGCACCTTTCTACTAAAGATTGATTTCTCAAAATTAACTAAACGATAAAACTTAATCACCTCTAAGAAGGTCTTTAAAAAAATTACACTAACGCAATTTTCCGTCGGCAGATTCAACGAATGCATCAACAATGGACTCGACGGACGGCACGCGCACGGTCGCGCTGGCGGTGTTGGCAAATCAGCGAATCGGCTCCGGCCAGTCGCCGAAGAAGTCACCGTCGCCTTCCACCAACAGTACCGGCGATCAACATCAGCAGCAACAACAACCACAGCAGCAGCAGCAGCAACTGTTCCTGTGTAAGCCGGATGGCACGTACCACCTAGTGAGTCCGAGTGTAGTGACGGGGCAGCGAAGCATTCTGTCGGTGCAAAATTTCGAAGATGGAAATATTGGATTCACGCGGCAAGTGCCCGTCGCTTCAGTAGCTGGCACAGAGGCAAAGACCAGCCAAGCTCAGACCGGAAGGAATGCTGGATTACCAAAGTTTCAACAGGCCTTCGGCAAGACTATTTGTACTCTCTCCACTGAAAACACCACTTTACCATCGTCCTCTGCTGAAACACATGGTAAGTTATCTGTTATGTTATATAATTTCTTTTGATCTTTTAAATTTACTTAGTTTAATGCATAAAATCGCGAATGTAATTTATATTCATTTTTTGTCTTATTAATTTAACGGACTTTATATAAAGAAAAATATATTCATAATGTACTTGTCTTAGAAGCACCGGCGGCACCGTCTGGTGCTGCGACGAATGTACGTGGATCGGCAAAAGTAGCAAACTCGCCGAACATCTCGAAGTCTGTGCAAACATCGGTGCAGAGTGGAAGCATTGCTAGCTTGCCAAACCTGCAGGTGTCACCGGGTGCCCGGCAAATTTTGAACCTCGTGCAAAGCGCGGTGACGAGCGCCAGTACAGCCAACGCAGCTGCAACTGCTGGTTCCGGAGGCCAAGCCCTTCAACTCTGCAGCGTGCCGAACTCCACGCCTGGTGTCATCTACACGCACAAGCTTGCCGGTGCAAACCCGACCACCCAGCTCATATCCATACCCGCCGGTATCTCCAACAATCGCTCGAACGTCGTCAGTTTAGGAGTTGTGAAGAGTGGGGTTAGTATTAGTATTTTTTTAATTTATTGCTGTATCTGAAAACAACATGATTTCAGGCTTGACCATTTTATAAACGTAACATAAACTAATAAAATAAATATTTTGTAGTTGAAACTCAACATTATAAGGCCTGTCCGAACTTCCACCGGTACGATCCAGGTGGTAGCGTCTCGAATTCAACAGCAACAATCTCAGCAGCAACAGCAGCATCAGCAACAGCAACAACAGCAGTCGCAACAGCAACAACCGCAGCAGTCACAGCAGCAGCAGCAACAGCAACAGAGTATAAGAACGGCAGATCCACTATTGAATTCGACTATGGAAATGCCGACGAACCAACCACAACCCACGTTGAGTTCTTCAACGCTGGAGCAGCTGCGTGAGTTCGAGAGCGTGTTGGAGCAGGTGAAGGAACGAAGCACCAGCCAATCCTCTGCCACAGATACAACCACTGTTCAAACTCAGACACAAACTACCGCACCCGTGAAACAGCCGCAAAGTCAGCAGGTCAATGTCAGTTCGCTCACGCAACAGTTACTCATGTCGTCGCAATCGCCTAGTAGCGCCCTCGAATTTCCCAGCAATGGCAATACTGTTACATTCCAACAACAGGAGGTACGTTCATCTCTTTAGTTTTATTAATTTGGTTAATGTGAATGTAAAAGACTTCGTTACAATGATGAAACATTTATTTATGTACAGGTGTATCCACAGAAGGTAGCTCTAATGTACACGAATCAGAATAGCAGTACAGCAACGTCAAAGGTTGTCAATTCGACACCGGTGGTAGTTGTTACATCGTACTGTCAACCTGCTGCATCGCCAGCCCTAAGCGTAACCTCGCAAAGCTCATCGAGCCCCTGCGTGACACCCGCGCCTACACCAGTCTCGTCTACTGGCAAAACGCAACCTCAGTCGACATTGAAAACCACGAAAAAGGCTGCCCCTAAGACCGTTAAAGTAAGTTTATTCATTCATAATATACTTAGTAGAACAAAGTAAACAATTCCTTATATTTTAATAGCATTCCCTTATTCAAACATTTCATGCAAATTAAAAATGCCATTCGATACATTCGATTTGAAAAAGAATGTAATTTTAAATAAGTATTCCATAAAACTTAAATAAACTCTTAATTAAAAAATCAGCAGGTGAGTGCGCAAAGTGCAGCGAAGGCGGCACCGATCCCGAAACCGCAGCAGAAACCGCAGGAGGATCCGGAAACGACCCAGCGAATATACGCAATCCTGGGTCAATACGCGGAGCAACTACGCAATTCTCCGGATTTAAACAATAAGCCGGCGCCACGGCGACGCTCAAACCCACCCACTAATCCCAATCAGTCGTCCAAGCGTAAGAAGAGTGGTTCGGGCAAGACCAAGACGCCGTCAGGGCAACAGACTTCCGAGCCCAGTCCAAGCGCTGACGATGCTGGTCGTACCATGGGTAGCAGCGAAGACTCGAGCGGTGGCGGTGGTGGCGCCGGTAGCGGTACTTCTAATACTGCCGCCACCCTTATGCATGTGCAGGACAGTCCTGCTGGCTTTTCCGCCTCGGAGGAGACCCTGCCCAGCAGTAATAACAACAGTCAAGGGTAAGAATGTTTAAATTTGTACTCCTTTAAAATAATTCTATAATACAATTTTTTTGGAAACGAAAAATTCAGTCTTCAAAATTTGGAATTGACTTTAAATTTACCAATGTGTTAATTTGAATGATATCAGTAACGAAGGAAAAATTTTAATTTTATTAAATAAATATAATTTAATTAAAAATATTAAATAATGTTTTTAAATTCAACGGTGATAAAATTTATTAATACAATAATTGTTTTATATCAATCAATTTACTGATATTGATTATGGTAACCTGACCCTGCAGTATTTTATTAATTTCAATCATTTGCTCTAATTATAACTGTTTGCCGAACATCAATATCAATTTCATCAATATAATTAACGCACGCATGCATTTCAGTGCTGTAAATGATAATGCTACTCTTGGGAGCGTCAGTGAAACAAGGACAGCTAGCACAACAAGCGACTCGAATGACGGTGTCGAGTCAAACGTGAAACGACGAAATCTCATCTTTACGGAACCTAATACAGGTTGGTTTAATAATGATTATTTTAATAATAAAATAAAAGATAGAATAATAAATATAAAAGATAGAATAATCTCAAATTTTTGTCTCGAAATAAAAATAAATAAAATAAAAATATAACGACATAAATACAGGTTTTTATTATACATAGGAGGGTAAAAATAAATGTTATTCAATTACAGGACAAGCGAGGGCAGTGATCGTGCAGGAAGCTCTGCAGCCGACGAGCGTGGGTGAGGCGTTGGCTTCGGTAACCGGAAAGATGGCAACGGGGACTGCGGTTTTGGTGTCAGGTACGAATTTCATGCTCCCGATGAACTTTGTTAAGAGCGGCCAGCAGATCACCGTAGTCTCGGGTGGCTCGAAGCTTCTCGCGGCTGTTCCGACTGTTCGCGCGAGCAGCGGCGCCTCCGGCGTGTCCAACGCCTTCGTCCTCCAGTCGCTCCTCAGCCAGGCGAACAAAGTCATTCAGCAACAGCAGCAGCAGCAGCAGCAACAGCAGCAGGGCCAGCCGAAGCAGGTGAAACTGGCTCAGCAGGTCGTGATACCGCAGACAGGCGGTGGTGTGGTGCGGTTCGCGAGTGAAGACAGTTCCGACATCAAGGTCGACACGAAAGCTGAAACGAGTAAGGCACCGACCACAACGATCGGACTATTCCAGCACTCTGGTGTCATCACGAGCAACCCCAACATTGGGCAGCGCCTTTTTAATTCGAGTGCCGTGAAATTTCCCATAAAAAACGAAAGTGGGCAGCAGCAGGTAGTCTGCCTTACGGCGCCAGGCGTAGTCAAGGAGTCAGATGGCCACAAGCTTACGACCTCGGGGATCGCACTCGCTTTTGCCGCGAACAACGACGTTAGTAACGCTAATGTCATGCAAACACTGAAGGAGGTTAAGGATGACACGCTCAACGGCGAGGACGACGACAGAATCGTCTCGCCTAAGGCGGTTAAAAGAAAAGAGGAGCATACGCTCGTCGATGTTGGCGACGCGGTCGCCCAGTGCAATGTCAGAGTTGGTAAGGACGGGAAGCCGGCCCCGATAGTCCCACATTTCGTGTTTTTTTATTCTGCTCTTCGTAAAAACACTGTTCAGTTTTTTTTCGTTATCGAATGTATTTTTGTAGAATCGATATAATATATATTATTTTCATTTGTTATCACTTATTAGAGTAGAGGAGATTGTATATTAATTGTTTTTTTTTTTAATAATTGTCCTAAAAAAACATTAAAAATGAAGATTTAAAGTTTTAATTCTAGATGTTAAAACGGAAATTATGTTTCGTTTTTTATATTAAATTTTTATACAGTATCTCATAATTATATAGTAATGATTATTTTAGCATAATTAGTTATATTATATTATTTTGGCTATTATATTTGCATGATATATTTTGTAAATGATTATTACAGGCACACCAACATCGAATTTATTTTTTTTTTTTTCTCATTCAACAGGTCTACATTAGATAATGTTTTTTCTTTTAATTTAATTTTTATCGTTTTATTTATTTAAAATTTACTATTTTTTTCAGCTCTGCAGCTTTTTAGTTATTAATTTTTGCACTTCATCACACACGATTAAGCATCATTATTTGTACTGTGTGGTTTTATGTATATTTATATATGGTATTGTTATTAGTTAATTTTTAGTTAAATTACAATCAGATATAAATCCAAAATGTAAGATTTCTGTTTTATAAAGGTAACATACGTATGATTTTCCTTATGAAAATGATATTATTATTACGATTATTTCGAAATTAATAGTATACATTACAATTATTCTTTTAAAAACTGAAATCCTACTACTTAGATAAGTAGCTAAATAATACTGTTTTAAATATAAGAATATCATAAGATAAGTAAAATAACATCTTTTTGACAACTAATGAAATAATAAATTTTGATTCCAAATTTCAGATTCGACGCATCAGTTGAATCATTCTATAAAGCAGGAATCGCCGGTGCCATCACTGACTCCAAGAACGACGTCGACGAGTTCATCTAGCCTAGACACGGTGACTACACAATTTCTGGTGAGCGGTGGACCGAGTAGTTCTGACAGTCAGGAGTCGGTCACCTCGACAATCCAGAGCTCTGCGATGGAGAGCAGTATGGACGGTGTCAAAGTAGAAAATGGTGTTCTCTGCGGCAATGCTAGGCTTCAAGAAGCCTGGGAGCCAGAGAGAAAAGGCTCGCCTGATACTCCCTGGAGGTAATATTTTACGAAATAAAAAAGTAAACATAGTATATTTCAATACAAGTGCTAGTAAGTGATTTTAAAAGGTCACACGAGGCTAAAGTTACCTTTTTGCTCATGTATTTAATCGTGTTTGTCAATACAGCGTGTGTAAGGCATGATTTAACGTAATCGATTTTAAAAAGGCGTGCGAAAAATCGTACTTTGCGCACGGCGTATCGAAAAAGCAATCTTTTAATGCATCGTAATAGCAATTGTAGAATCGAGATTCATGCAATTCAATATATTAATAAATTTGCGCCTTTCTTATACAATCAGATATCAAAGCACAACGAGTCTGGGCATGGACCAGCTTAAAGTGTACTCGCGTGACGGCGAGAGCTCGGAGACCGTACACAACAGCGTGTTGCACATAATTAACAAGGGCCAGGGCATCGAGCTGTCGAGCGGTGGCGTCTTCCAAACAAAGAAGTACTACCACACGATGAATAACTCGATCGACGCGTTCCACAAGTACCCAGCCAAGAGCCTGACGAATAAATCCAGTCAGCCGAATAATGCGCGTACTACGGCCGAGCAGGAAAGTCAACAGCGACTGAACGAGCGCAAGCAACAACTGATCGAACGCGAGCTCACGCTTCAAAAGAGTCTCAGCGAAGAGTGTGAGGACCTCGGCGTCGAGGAGCCCAGCGCTAATGATCTGTTCCCCGAAGCCGACCTCCTTTTCGACACCAATCACTCGCCTTCCTTTGATCACTCGTCCCAGGAAGCGAGCTGTAGTCAATCCTTGAGGTGATTACAGTTTCATATTTTTCATGTTTTTTTTTTATTATTTTTTTTTAAAGAAACTAATTTTTAACTTTGTCAAAAAAATCATTGCAGCGGTACGACGAGTATGAGCGGCTTGAAGTATGGTGGTAGCAGCGTTGCTAGTTCATTCTTTAAATTAGAGTCGGTAACGAGCGTGAGCAGGGACGAGAGCCTGGTAACTGCTGTGCAGCCGATTGAACCGAAAAAGAAGGTGCCACAGCAAAGGCGACCGGCGAAGCCCAAGGAGACGCAGGCGAGGCGCAATAAGCGAACCTCGGACGGCCTACTTGCCGCGGACAGTGGCAATATCTCTGAGCCCAAGCAGCTCAGGCTTCACCTCATCGATAACCTGAGCCAAGACGACGCATCTAACAGTAACTCTGATCTCTCCAGATTTTCTTCCACCACCGAAAGTGAGGCGCTCAAGGATTCTTCCAACCAGAAGGTAGATAAATTATTATAGAGAACAAGAAAATTGTTTTGACAAAGTCTTTTTGTATAATTGTATGCGTTACTTAATCAATACTTCCAATTATAAAGAACATTATTAACAAAAGTTTTCACTTCTCTAGGCTGTCAATAGAAACGGTTCAAAGGATCGTGAAGGTACGCCGAGTAGTAGTAGGTCAAGCATGCAATCTCAAGTGAAACTGGAGCTGGATGCGGGCTCTCCAGCCAATATCGTCTCGACGCAGTCGGAGGTTGTACGCCGCGTTATCGATGTAAACAACATCTCTTCCGTAACGAGTTCTGGCGAGGATGATGAAAGCCTCACTCTACTCGACGACAGCACAGCCAACGTCGCGATGCCCTCACCCCTTTCGCCGATCGGCGGTTCCCTTCTCACGGCTCGTTATACATATACCAATAACAAAAAGAAGACACCAACAACCGTGTCCATTAAACAGCCCAGAGCGGCCGACTTCTTTAGGTATGCTTTTTTTTCTTTTTCTTCCATTTTAAACTGGCTTTAATTTTAAGAATTACTAATTCACAATTTTTTTTCTTTAAGAATTTTTTCATATTTGAACTTTTATTCGAATGCGTAATAATTTTTTAGAATTCATTTTCAAAAAACTGATTGATATCACATATTCATGATTTATGCACTACACTGACTAGATAGATTTAACTATTCAAATTTTATCATGACTCAGCTGTCAAAACATGAATAAATGTATAAAGTTTAAACAACTTTATTCTTCGTTACTTGTTAATTGAAATAAACATCATGTCAGCAAATTATTACTGCATAATGCATAAACTTAAGCAAATTATTATTTTTCAAAAGTAGTTTAAAAAGAATCGGTTAAACTAATTTTCTATTTGAATAAAATTTATTAAATGTAGATAATATCATAAATGAATCTCATAAGATAAATATCGATTTTAGAACAACGAGTTTGAGCTGGGAGAGTCCGATCTCGGAAAGAACGAGGTCTAGCAGTGATGAGGAAGAGGATAATGATGAGGAAAATGAGGGTGACGAATCGAGTATGGGTGAAGTTTTTGGCTCCTCTCATCTTGAAGACGGAGACATGACTGCCATGGGCAACGGTCTCCAGGAGGTCATAAGGAATGTTCCGTCGGTCAAAGTCACACCCGTAGATCACGCGACTTACTCGATTAAGAAAAAACCGTCGAGCGTTCGACGGACAGCCGTCAATCATAAAGGTGAGTAAATTCCCTTCTTTTTCTTTTTCAGTAATTATTGTTTAAATGAGCGTTAGGTGTTATACTCACGATAATTTGTTCACTGCTTTTTTATAGATTGAAGATTGAAACGCAGAATTCATATTTTCTAATTAATATTTCTTTAATTAACATCGATTCATTAAAAATGAATATAAAAAAAATATATATATAGAAAAATATATTAACATTTACTTAACCCTGCACTCTAGACTCAGCTTCCGGCGTAAGTCCAGGCACCTTAAACAAATCAGCGGAAGTGAAGACGGGTAGCGCAATGAACGCGAACGCAGCTACAAAGAAACTAAAGACTGCAACTGGGTCACTGGCAGTGTCGTCGATGAGCGAAAACGAGACGTCGAGTCCGGCGGCCTCGGCCGATAAGCTGTTCGAGGTGATTCCGTCGGACGATGAGGCGCGCGCCTCGACACCGACGGCCAGCACCGGCCCCGGCGCCGAGCACTGCTCGACGGCTCGTCGATCGAGTCTGCGCGGCCACGTGAAGAAAAACTGCCCGTGCTGCAACGGCTCGTCGCCGGAGCCGCGCAAGCCGAAGAAGGCCGCGACGCCCAAACCCCAGGCCCAGGCCGACTTGAGCGGCAAGATCAAGCGACCTTCCAAGCAGCAGCAGCAACAGCAGCATCAACAGCAGCAGCACCAGCAGCAGACCAAGCAGCCGGGCAAGAAGAGGTAGTCCTAGCCCCCGCGCGCCTGTACATTCTTCGCGCGAGAAAACAGAGCCTCGTCGCGCCGCTTCGCCTCTTCATACGCCAGCCGCTGCCCGTGAATCCGGCCTCCGGCTCGCAGTGACTTTCGCCGAATCTTTTTGTTTATACGGGACGTACCTTTGAATCGACGGATATCGCTTACTTTGATCTAATTACGATTGTTCGTAAAATAATGATATAGTTTAATTTATAAAATTTGCCTGGATTGATCTTTTTTGTTTTGTTTTTTTTTGTAAAGGATGTAGGAATATATTTATATTATATAAATTTATGTGTTTTAGCTGAGCTTTGGAAGGATTTGTACTGTTTACCAATTGTTTGAATTCTTTACTAGGATTTAGCATAATTCTGATAAGTTAAAAATTACTTGAAAAGTTTGTTATATTTTACGAAAAGTACTATGGCGCTTGAACTATTATAATATTAAGGAACTTCAACGCAAGCCTAACTTTTTGCTCTAACTGTAAAAAAAGAATTGGAATGAAGTGTTCGCGAAAGTCACAAGAGCTATTGCTTGATTTCGCGCGGAGGTCCTCCAGTGTACATAATCGCGCCGCGAATGAAAATCATTTTTAGAAGAGAGAAAAGAAATGAGAGAGAGAGAGTTAGACGAATCCGTAGGAGAAAATTTTAGGTTATACATATTAATGAAAGAAAGAAAAAACTTAGGCTTACTTATGTGTATACAGTTATATATTATATATAAATATACCACAAGGCTCTTGAGGCACAGAGTCGGTAGTGCTTCATTACCTTTTAAATTGTGCGTGTTTTACGATTATATATAAATGATGAGAATTATAATCGCGGGACTATTTCGAGGCGGTAGCAATGACTTATTAATGGGGACGCAGATGTACACACAGTCTCGGAGTATATTGTTTTTACTGACATGTCGACATTAATTCGCTGTTTCCGCGATTACTTATTGTAATAGTTTTTACGGTCGTCTCAGAATCTTAGATTATTTTGTTGTTTATTGTAACGAAGTTATTAGCACTTTGAAAGAAAATTAAATGATAATTACCTGTAGTTTTTTAAAAAGGATTATGGGATGACTGCGAATTTCTTTATTGTATAAAAAAAATAAGTGGAAAAAAGGTAAGAAAACATTTGAGGTGTCAGTAAATATTAGGTACTGCATTGAGCTCCGAGATCATTTTACAGAAAGACTTCAAATTGTTAGAATTATGCAGACGATGGGAAGAACTTATTTCTGCGAGGATTCATTAGCTTGTGTATTTAATGACGAAACAAAAAAATGCAATCTAGTCAAGGATGAGTGCGAACTGCTTGTGTGTACTCTCGCATGATTAAGCGAGTAAGAAATAATAGTGACTAATTCAAAGGTAGTTAGGTAGATTTTTCCTTGCAGAGTTAAGTCAAGATTTATACGTGTAATTCTTACCTATACAGTATCCACTGTAATCATCGTTTCAAACCAGAATTAAAGTTAAAAATGAAAAAGTGAAACAAAGAGAAACGCCTAGGGGCCGATATATAAAGCATATAGGTGATCTTGCAGTTAGTTGCACGCATCAACGAAATAAATGCCACGAGATAAAACGGGTCTTACGTATAAGTTAACTCTTTATTTTTTTATTGCCGATTTTCAGTTTCTTCTTTCCTTACAGATTAATAAAAAAAGAAGTAATTTTTTGGTTTTCTTTGTATTTGCTGATATACACATTCGATTAACCTGAGATTATAATTTATTGCTCTTCTTTTTTTTTTTTTTTTTATTTAAAAGTTGACGTTGATTTCTCTTCTTTTGTATCTTATTTTTATTACCACGTGTAAATAGAAACGTCGTCCGATAGTTATCACCTTTCTTTTTTTCAGTGAATTTGTAATCGCAAACTGTAAACGTGTATGCTTTTTGAAAGATCGTGATCATTACTGTACAAATAAATCCAGATTCAAAGAGCATTGTATATTATTTAAACCTTTATGAGTTGCGAGATTTTTTTGTTGCGTAAGGGTAGAACATTAATTTATTTCTCATCCTCATCGACGCCCGTGTGCTAAAGGTGAAATATGAAATAAAAAAAACCAATGTTATTGAAACCAAGTAAATAGATTAAGGAGCGGCTCCTAAGAATCTTCCTGTACATTGTCAATGTGTAAATTTCCGGTTATAACGTCATAGGCACCAATGAGAGAAGCAGAGGCGCGAACGAAAAGAGAAAAGGCAAATTTCAGATTAGTAGAGGCGTATTTTTGAAAAAAAATAAGAGATGGAATTCAGATTTAACAAAACGACTTACGAATGACAAAAAATACTTGATAAAAAAGTAAATATGAATCGCCGCGGCCTTTTGCCGCAACTTAGTCGTACCAAGCGCATTTAAAGGATGAGGCGAACGAGAGTGAGAGGGAGAAAGAGAGAGCAAACTGATGCTATTGGGGCAAGCGAGGGAGTTTTTTCGATGAAAATAAAAGAGTCGCATTGCATTTCTTTCGAAAGATTTAGCAAAAAGGTAAAGATGAGTAAAAAAAGACGTCGTACATTATCGATAAGGGAAATAATGTGAAAAAGTTTTCCAAAGTTAGCTTCAGGTACTTAAGCTGCTTAAAGGCCGTTATTAAGAGGAAATTTAACTTAAGGAGTTTTTGTAACGTATGTTTGTTAAGGCTAAAGTTTTGTCACTTAAAACGATTAAAAGGATTAATCCAGAGAGAAAGAAAACTGCAGAAAAAAAGATACCATGAAACTTTACCAGTATTCGAAAAGCGCTATACGTTGTACCGTAGTAACATTAAAACTGTCTCCGAGGAGGTAGATGCTACGATGTCACGAAAGGTTGTTCTTCGAGCGCTAATGTATTTGTCGTTTAGCACAAACAAAAAAAAAATAAACAAGTGAGAGCAAGAGAGTAAGAGTGAGCGAAAGAAAGAATAAAATTTTAACAAAAAAAAATTTGAAGGATTGCATATTGTAAATAAACAAGACATATTTTCTATATGAAAAAAACATCACTCGGTGATCGAAAAAAAAATAATTGAGATCGACGGCTCGATGAATATTGCAATATTATATGATAATACTTTCAAGCGATAGAATATAGTGTTTAATCGTTTTATGTAATGTAACAATAGAAAAACAAGAGGGTATTGGCAGAATAAAAATGAAAGTTCTGTATTTAATTTCGACATTTTTTATTCACTCATCGGCTTTTAGACTCATCTCCATTGTCCGTATTTTCCGTCCTTCTTTGCTCCACGACTTCTTGATAAGAAAAACTTGGTCGATTTACTTTTAATAGTTTTCACACTATTTTAATTTTGTTTTTGTGCTTTAAAATGAATTATTTAAAGGCCAGACGTTTAAACAAATTCAACGATTTCTTCTGGTACACATACAATGTTTTCGTTCATTCGATTTTAAAGAAGTGAGATAATATTTAAACATTATATTCATAATCAAGTATTTGATAACCCTTTTTCAAAATACAATTTTTATTTTTCGACTTGCAGATGTATCATATAAAAATGAATTAAAATCTAATTGAAACTTTAAATTAATGAAATTTACGCAATTTATAAGTAATACCATAAAGTAATTGATGTAAATAAATATTTATCTAAATTCAAGGTAATGACAGTCAATTAAGTAGCAATGAAAAATATCAATTAAAAGTACAGTAATTATTATATAAATATACAATACATGAGGTCTTATGAAATCTTATGTGGTATGTAAAATAATTTATACAAGTGGTCTTTATGAATATGAACAATTTAACCCTATATACTTAATAATCAACCCCAACTTACCCAACTCAAAAACAGAAAACGAAAATATATGTTTAAATAATTTATGGTAGTTTGTAAGTTTGGCAAATGCTAAAATCGAATTTAATAATATATATATAAGATTATTCTATTCTTATCTTGGGAATTAGGCAAAGGAGTAATTACTCTTGTGTTGCTCTGAAATAGAGATTT
>JAXIUT010000001.1:4721711-4741562 GCA_035586675.1 Eurytoma californica
TCGCAGTAGAAACATCCGAAATTGGTCGGACAACCCGCGAGGGCGTTTAGCGAAGTTTACAAACTCGTAATAGACGGAATTTCCAGCGGCCCCGGCGAAGCTCATTTGCCTGAGTGCGGCGCGAACGGCGTCGCGAAGCCGGGCGCGGCCTGCCAAAATCCACCGGCCACCTTCGTGCCGCCGTGGCGACGGCCCGTCTGGCGTCGCCTCCGGCACTGCCAATCGCGCGTGCACCTCCCCGCACTCGTCGATCGATAAGCGGGGAAACGCGACTTTTTGTTTAGCGTCGCGCGGTGTAACGCACGTAGCTATGCGAAACGCGCGTCGAACCGAATTTCTAATTTGTCCTAATTGCCTGGCGGGGAGAGGGCTCGCGAACAATGAGAAACGCACGTCGTTCGCCGGGTGGTTGTGGCCAGTCATCGCGGAAAATGTAACGGACACGTCGATGTCGCGAATCTCCATGGCGCTCGTTGCTTCTACTGATTGGCGCTGGCCATGCTCTTAAAGAAAATTTCGGAGATTTGCCAAAATAAGTTTTATAGAAACTATAAACATAAATGAAAAACTTTTGCATGTATTAAATGTAGTTTTAAAATTGTAACCAATCCATAAAAATACTTTAATTTTTCAAGTGAATTTTATAATTCAATCTAACCTGTGCACAAAATTTAGAATGAATTCATGAATACGATTCAAAGGAGACTGGGAAGAATATTAATTTTCTTTTTGCGATAAAAAAGCTTTTTATATGAGAAAGTAAATTTACTTTAAAGGTAGAATGTCTGCTGTCCTTTTTTAAAACACGGTAGGGTATCTGCACAAATTTGAAAATTTTTAGAAATTCATTACTCGCTGTTGGAAGAGATGTCGGGAGGAGAAATTGAAAAATATATTTCGAGCTTTTGACATCTGTACTTATTTGAGTCGTACTTCAATAGACATTTTTAAGATTAGCGAGGATGAAAAGAAAGACTTTCGTACGTATGCTTTGTGACGGCAGAAAATGTAGCGAGGCATTGCTCTGTTTTGTCACAATAAATCTACAAAGGTCATTAAGCTCTTGTAGCATACATTATATATCGATCGCTTGAAATATTTAAGCATGTGTCAGTGGAAAACTTTTTCCAAGCCTTTTGGCTTGTATTAAATTCATTCACTTGTACTGTTTAATATTGCAGTAGTCATATCCACTTTAATATTTCGTGTTTTTCTCTACTTAAAGGCAAATATCGTATATAAATTTTATTGAACATATTTCATCATGAATTATTTATTTAGTCCACATATACAACTTAATTTTCTTGAAATAATTACTCGAAGATAAACCAACTGTAATGGTAATTTTTTGAAAATTATTTTGAAACTTGATACTTCCAGGAAATACTGTTAAAGATTACCGTATGCAGAGCGACGGCAGCTATAATGAAGCTATTTAAAATGCTATCAGTATACGGCTCACGGTAGTTAATCTCTGACGCAACATAATAATCTCGGCTGACAAAATAATCCGATATCTCCGCTCATCTACCAGCGCCAAAGGTATTTGCCGTCCGTGACACGAATCTGAAAATCACGTGGCAAATTCGGAAGATGGGCAGTTCCGGGGAAATCCCGTTATCCTCGGTACTTTGTCCACTCGTCGCGCTCCATCTCTGAATATTGCATGAATTTTTCGGCATTTTACGTTGCACATTATCTTATTAACTATATATAGGAAAGCATAGTATTTTTATTCTGAGCGATCGATTTTTCTTCCGATGGATTATGCTCGATAAAAAATTGAAATACGGAATTTTTTTCTCTTTTGTGCACCGAGCAGAAAAACAAACAAGTAAATCAAGAAATCAAGCTTCGCATGCTGGTAGTAATTTAAAGTCTTCAAAAGTTTACTCGGACGATAGCTCCCCGCATATTTTCGACGAATCGGACTGAATTACTGATTTGTTCGTGAGATACTTTAACTTGTTTTCACTCGACCAGATAAAAAAAAGTTAAAAAAATTTCGATTCTGAGAACTTTTAACATTTTGCTTTTCCAGCGATTAATTTAAAACATTTTGTTTTTACGAAACGTGAACTGTGCTGTTGACGGATAACCCGAACGTTAAAAATATTTAGCGCTAAACTTTGTACCATAAATCTGCTTTCAGCGTTAATTTAATTACAACCTCACTCCAGAATTACATTGATGATAAAAGCTTTTGTTAAAAGTTTAGTGTTACTTTTGATACTGTCAAAGGGACTGCTAAAAAAAATTTGTTGTTTCCTTGCTGTAAATTTGATATGCCCAAATTAAATGTACTTACAAAGATCAGAAATCCTTTGCACAGAGGCTGCAATAGCTTTTTTATTTCTGATTTTTAAAAATTTAACTGGAATCTATTTTATTTCTAATCGATTTGAGCTATCTGAAGTTTTTTTCGTTACTTAGAAAATTCAGGGGCTGTTTCCAGAAATATTTATTAATCTCAGCATATATCGTTCAAGCGTGTAAAATTCACAAAAAAAATTGTTATGCGTATTGTTCGTAGAATAGCGAAATTTACAAAAATAAAATCCCTATTTTATTTTTGTAAATTTCGCTAGTCTACGAACAAGACGCATAACAATTTTTATCGAACGGCGGGCGAAAAACGCCCGTTTATCGTACGCAACCGTAAAATAAATCGGCGTTTTCGCACGTTGTACTATCAAAAATCGTACGATACAAGTGCGATAAGTATTTATCGCAGTTGTATCGTAATATACTAATTTAATCTCATAAAATTAATAAAAAGAAAGGTATATAATGCAAGTTCTACAGCCATTAATAAACCAAACTTAATCTACTCCAGTACAGCATGAACTAATCAACATTCGACTTAACCCCCATCAGCACCCTCCCTGCGTAAAAAGCGTAAACACGTGCATCCAGCATTAATTCCAGCGGCATAAAGATATAGGCTCGCTGTCGGGTCGATCTCGCGCAGAGGCGATAGGGAAATAAAGGGGTGGCCGATTGACCCGGCCCGCCAGGGGGGCGAGTATCGCGGCGCTCGTCCGAAAAACAAAGCGCGTACGCGCCTCGTGACGCGATCCATAGCGCCTGGCGTTGCCGCAACGCCCGCGCGGTATTGATCGCCGGCGCGCGCGAGCATCAGCTGTGCGCGCCGCCCCGAGCGCCTGCGTCGCGGCTAGCCGTTGCGCCGGCACCATCGGTATGCCTAGGCGGCGGGGACGCTAGGTAGCCCGGCGGAATGGTACCGCGGTGAAAGAAGTGTGCTAGTGGGTAACGCGACTGATCGAGCCACTGTCGCTCTATCGATGCTTTTTTTACGATTTTTCTTTGCTGGAGGCAAATTGTGGTGCGCTTTTTTTCGAGCTGCAGGTGAATTTTTTTTCTTTTTTTTTTACTGAATTTATTTCAAATTTCGATCTGTTATCTTTCTTTTTATTGTTGAATTATTTAATATTTTTGTAATAAGGTGGGGATTTATTCGGGAGTCGTTCAATACATTGAAACTAATTTTTATTCAAAGCTGCGGTAGACGTTTTCCTCGGCTTCGTAGGCAATAAATTGTCAAAAAAACTATAATTAAAACAATATTGCATAATTACATTTTTACAAGTAAAGGAAATTTCTCTACAATGACTTCTCTAGTTTTCTCTTATCGATATACAATGATTTTTTTGATATTTTTTACTGATTTAATGGTCACTTTGGGAAGGGGTCATAAGTAGGCAAAAAGTATCCGAAAAATCGTTTCGTCAATGGGAGAAAATTAGACAATTTCCAGAAGGTGAGACACTCTAAGTAGACGATTGGGTAGTGAAGATTCATAGTCAGCTGACTAAGTCGTTCTTACGTTTCACGAAGTAGTTAATCGATGGTAACGACGTATTCCACGGTGAATGTAAAATTTTAATGTAACGCTCCTTTTTAGACGAACTATTAATTAAAAGCTCTATAGTTGTTTCAATTCAAAAAGAGGTATAAATCAGATTTTAACCCGTTGACTGTCGCTTTCTATTTAAGTACAATCGTAAAATATGTACTATACGTACACTCGACGCAAGTAATTTCTTCCGGAACATTCCAGTAAACGGCAACATTGCTTAAAAAATGGCGTGCTAAAATATTTTAATTTACTTTTGTTTTTTATTTTTATCATACGATTTTTTGAACAGCGTTGCCATTTTTTGAAAATTTCAAATATGTTCCGAAAGAAATTACTTCTACTGATTCTACTGAGTGTACGTAATGTCCTTCATAGCACCTGCAAATATACTTGTAAAGTTATAAAAAATAATTGCACATTATATTATTGCTTATTATTTGGTATTTTAAAAAGTTTTAATACTAATTGACTGTGTAATTACTACACTGAATAGTTCGTGATGTTTGCATAAAATGAATTACTTTAATTTCTCTTCTTTTTCTTTGTAAAGTGAAAACGTTATTACCCACATACGAAGCATACCGTGCAAAATGAAAAACTTCATGAGGTCAAAATCATTCGTGCGGCTCCTATTAATTCCGAACTTCTTTTACGGCCAATTTTATTATTTTCGCACGAGGATTAACCTCGACTTCCTTCCCCGAGGCTGCGGAAACTCGCAAAGTCCCCGGCTCACGCAATTTATTTTCAACCTCGCTTCGCGATCGGCCGAGCTTATTAATTTTCCTCAAAGCAAACAGCCGTAAAGCGTACGCCAGCGTCGCTTTGGACGGCGCGGCACCTGGGGCCTTTATTCTGTAAACATAGCGAACGCGTTAAATGGAGTTACAGCCAACGATATAGATACACAAGGTATACAAAATTGCGTAAAAAGTAAATGATAACGCTTCGTTTAACTTACGGAATAACCCCCTCGAGGGACGGAGTAAACGATTTCGTTGCACAATGCGCAAAGTCAACTCCGCTCGGATTTTCCAGCGGCGATTTTGCTTTCGTGCTCCTTATCCCCGGCCGGATCTTCCGCGAGTCCCGTCGAAAAAAAAACGAAGGAAATGCGCCACTATCGCGCACCCGCATCAAACTGCAAATTTGTTGCAAACTTATAATAATGCTAGGCGCGTCACGTAAGCCCGATAAAAAATAAAGTTCTCTAAAACGATTATCGTTCCTTTTCGCTGAGGCTCGGCTTTCCGCGCTGTTAAAAAAAATGTTGCAATTATTTCGCGGCTCGTTGGAAATTTTCATTTTTGCCGTTAGTTGCGTTCGCTTAACCTGAAGGCGATAAGAAGTTCGCTGGTAAATTTTTTTATTAACTGATTAAGTGCGCCGCTTTGTTCCAATGGTTACAACGATAATTTTACGCAGGCAGCGCAGCGTAATACAATATACTGAAAAATAAAAAATTTCAACACTTAGTGATGACCACGATAAAAAATATTAATTTTTCTCGAAAGAACGAAAGCGCATTTTCGTTTTTGCCACGGAAAGTAGCACGAGTCAAAGCTATCACAAAGAAAAGCTCTGTTCATGAGAATTCCCAGGAATAAAAGCATTTTTAGGAATTGTTAAAAATTCTACTGCGAAATAATTTAATTTTTTTAAATAAATAAATTAAATAATAAATTTAATAAATTTCTCACAAATAAAGTTCTTTTTGAAAAACTTGTAAAATGTGCTTTTTCGCGAGAATTTCGCGAAATGTGCTTTTTTCGTGAGAATCTGGGTAAATAACGTGTATATCTTTTTAAAACAAGTTTTTTAAATTAGAGGAGCGACGATATTTCATTGAAGCCAAATAATTATTTCTTGCAAATCTTTGAATATAATTATTTTAATGAAAAGCTTAAATGAGTTATTCAACGAAGTATATAATTATTAGAATGAAAGCATTTATTTGGTCTCGTGAATGAAATTATCATTCAATTAAAATTACTAATTCTTTTCTGAGAGATAAGAATCCACTATTTATACTTAACCGAAATCCTTCTAAAATCTTCTAGTCAATCGACAATCCAATTTCACGGCCGAAACATAAAGATAAAAGACGGGCAACCAAAAATTTTACGAAGCATTTCCAACAACGTCGCCAGTCGTAAAATTGAAAATCCATGGGATGGCCGCGGGCAGCGGGGCCGTAAACTGGGGTGGCCGTTGGCACCTCGCGTATAAGTTTCGATTTTTATCGTCAAGTCAGCTGGCCCTCGTCGCAGTTGGCGCTCGCACGCGGGGGGGCCCATTAGCGCACTTTGCGAAACGATCGGCCCGCACGTGCCGTTTACGCCGCGACTCTGCGGGGGCGATCGACCCCGAAGCACCGCGCGCTGATTTCGTTTTCGGTATAACGGCGTGATTGATTCGAGCGCTTGTTTGCCCGCTTGAGTTATGAGTTGCTCGTTAGCGGACCTCTGAGCTCAAATTGAAGGGAATACTGAGCGATTGGTTTTAAACTGCACAGTGTAGTCGGTCACTCGTACGTTAAGTTTTTTTACTTATATTTAATCCATCTACGTTACAAAATTTAATTTGGGTTTTTTTAAAATGCATAATATATAACGTTGATTATGAAAGCATAATAAAAATTTTAAAGAAACATGCTTTTATAAGATTTTCAGTAGTATGAAGTGTAAATGTCTTTGAACTATTAAACTTTTTAAAGGTAAATAAAAGGAAAAATATAAATTTATCATTTTATATGGAACACTTATTTTAATGCCTTTTCGCGGTTTTCTCAAGTCCCGGTTCCTTTTAATTAAAATCCACGCTCTGTCCGGACGAAGCAAACCGCTCGGTACCGACCGGAGTTGCGTCAGAGAGAAATACAAGATCCCTGATCTTTTTCTCTCTTACGTTTAAAATTCTAGCCACTAGTAAAGAAAATTTTATAATACTATAATAGCAAAATATTTTCTATCGGCTATATACATAAACCTAACTATTTCTCATCGTTAGAACGCATGAGATAGAAAAATTTAAAAATGGAATATTTCCAGGTCACATCGCGCATATTGATTTTCGAAAAAGAACACTATTTAGAAACTGCTAATTGAAACTTTCATACATACCATTAGATGAGAAAAATATCCTTTAAATAAATCATTTTAAGACCCCACATTATAATGTGCTATAAAAGTTATCATCTTCAAAAACCATTATATTTCTTTAAACAAGTACACTCATGAGCCAATTAAATCTCTATATTAAAAAAATAATAATAATGCGTTGTAATAACACCTTCAAAAATTGTCATAATCTTTTTACACAAGCTACTTTATTCGAACCTATCAAATATCTGTATAAAAAAAATAAATGTTTTACGCCCGAATGAAAAAAAAAATCGTGTGAAAACTTGAATATCGCAACGACTGCTATTCTCAACTCTCGCACCGTCGTTCGCCGGGAAAATCTCCCTGAAAGCGACCCTCAGGTATTCCAGGATGTTTCCCCATTCCGGCGCGATTCGCCGGGGGTCGTGTCGTACCTCTCGCCCCTCTCCCCCACCCCTGAATTCTGCTCGAAGATTAAGGCCAGCATGTAACGGGAGTGCAAAAAAAAAAGAGGGGAGGGAATCGAGTTTATCCACCCTTGCCTTCCTGAAAAAGCTTTTATTCGTTAATTCGATTGAGTGCTCGAATGTAGGCCAGCGCCGCGGATGCATCCCCACGCAGACGCGGATGAAAATTCAACGCGTCTCTCGCACTTTTTTTTATGCGACCTTCGCCTTTGTCGCGCTTTTTATCCGACACCGAAATAATGAGCTTCGCTTCGGCGTTACGTCGCCCTTTTTTTTGTTATTTCGCTGGTAAACGAATTACACTACTTTCGCGGTGGTTGATTAGTAATTTTGCGGAATATGTTTTAATCCGTTTTTGTTAACTTGCGAGGCACGAAGTTTTGTTGCTGTCTGGGGGGATGTTGGACTGAATTTTTTTGTTTATTTGTTAGTGTCGGTCTGTTTTAAATAGTGCGCGCTTTTTACTGTACAGACGGCGTTGCGGGGTTTGATAATTAAAACTTCAGCGTTTTTCATGCTTAATTCGCGTGTAAACAGAATAACAATTCATATTCGCGAAATAATGCGTTTTGATTATGATATACAGTGCTTTAAATTAAACGAAACTTTAATTAGCTTATTAAGGTCGAAATGAAAATTAAATCATAAAAAAGTGCTTTAAAATCAACAGCAGTGCGCACTGCATAAATTTAATAAAGAGGCAAATTAAATGATACAAAAGAGACGTTATGTAGTACGTTAAAACATATTTAATTTTTTTTTATTTTGTTTTTCTCTAACAATATTTCTTTTTATTACCCGATTGATTAATAACCATGTGTTACTTTTTTGATGAGTGGAAACATGCAATTAGAGTAAATTTTCACTGTTCATGATTAAAAGAGCGCATTCCTCATTTACATACAAAAAAAGACTGTTTTAACAAAATTCACGAAAATGCGATCGGTAATTTTTCTTTTGAATAATCAGCCGGAGCAATGCTTACACGCTCGAGCGGTTTTACAAAGGGTCGCGACCACCAAAACAGTTTTACTCCAAAATTATACATACCAATTTATTCTGATGTACGGGGGCAAAGAAATTATTATATTCGCGCGCGAAGCTGTGTGTCATCAGCAGACCCTGCTACAAGGGAAGGCAGTTGCTGAACCATTTTACAGCTAATAACACTTGACTTGCTTGTGCGGGTGTACGCGTTACACAACTATCGCTATGACCCGTCGCCTGCGGTTATGAAAATTCCTCTTGCTTAACAATCTGCGGACAACCCGTGGCATGTTGAAGTGACAACTTTGTGATTACATAATTTTTCGCTTTATTAATGGAGAAATGAAAGGGTATTTTCTGCTCCTTCCTTAGTTTTACACGAATATAAATGGCAGCAAGAATGGAAAGTGAAGACTACTTGTGAACTAACTTTTTATATAAATATAAATAATCACTAATTAATATAAAAAAGTATTATCAAATATCAAGTTAGGATATTATAATGTACCTTTACACTTAGAAATGAATATTGTTACAAACAGAATTAAACTTTAAATCAAAAATCAATTAATTAATTTAAAAATATGTTTATTTATACATACTTCATCCCAAGAAATATACTTAGAGCAAATGTAAGATTATTTAAGTGAATAAATTCAAAAGCCCGCATGTTTTCTTTTTCTCCAGATATTCTTAGAAGCTGGCTTGAGAATATCGATAGCCCTCTAAAGTTACCGCGATAGCATTGTATACTGGCGAGCTCGTTAAAGTCGCATGAAAAGGCCTCTGATTAATTTCATAACTCAACAATGACAGGCGTCTAATAAGGGAAGCTGCGTATTGTTCGTGGCGTCGTCGAGCAGGAAACGGTGTCGCTTGATGAATACGTGCACGTCATTCATGCTCGACAAGGCTATAATTCAAATTCGGACTGAAAAATTAATTACTTCTAGTGTCTAATATAGTTTATAGGTAAACTATGTTGAATGGATTGTTTTAAATCTATTTTGGAAATTGAAATTATTCGCGTATTTTCGACATTAACTTGTTTCGTCAAAGATTTGAATATATTCCATTCAATGTGCAGAAAAATTTCAACTCAAAATAATTGAATATTCTCAAAATTTAATTGAATTATAGTGAAATAAATTCGTATCTTTCGTCATCAGTCACATCGAGCAAATAAGCCGAAGTCTTAAATTCAAAGGCTGAGCTTGAATGCGGTACGGTCAAGCTGCCGCCGGCTGACCAGCGCCAAGTGAATGGAGTGCCTAAGTGAAGTTATCGTCGGGCAAACAGCTTCTCGACTTATCTCGCTCCTCGAGTAGCCGCTCAATCGAAAAGCGCCCCTTTTACCGGACAAATTGACAAAGGTCTGCTAGGAGATTTTGGCAGGCAGTAAATGTCTGTAGAGCGACTCCTATGGTTCACAATAATCAAATTATCATTGATATTATTTTTTCAAAAACGTTTTTGTAATGAATTATGGAATTAATGTATCTTGTTGTTTAATTAACAAAGTAGTGTAAGCACCGAAACGTTTGGGTAAAAATTGAATGTGCTTTAACTCATAAATAAAATAAAAAAGATATCAAACAAATGTATCACCAATCTTTTGCGTAAAAATGCTTATGTAATACGAATCTTTTTATCATAAAAATATAAAGAAAATTGTCACTTAAATCAACGATTTATGAAAGATTTTCTTAGCAGTATTAAATAGATATTTAATTAATTTCATTTTTTATTTTTATTAAAATGCAAACGTCTTTTTAGCGACTATAATATACCATTATCATATATTTTCACATTAATGAAAAAGAGTCAAATTACTTGTAATTCCGTAGCCAATTCAGCACTTGTTCTTCAAGTTTTCAAACACTAAGTTTCTTCGCTACACACGCAATTAATAAAGCAATGCTCTTCGTAATAAGAAAATCCCTTTCGCTACTCAGCCGTCGAAGCCCGCGAGAAGCCGGCCATTGGCGTCCAGCACGTCGCAGCTCTCATGACTTCGTAAAGAAAGCGAGCCGACCCCCCGGGCGATGCGTCGGGAATGCGGCCACTGCAGTTCTCGAAAAACGGAGGCGGAGGAAGAGAGACGGGGCGATCCTGACAGGGCGAGTATATGTACGAGCGGGCAGCGAGGCTCCCCGGGGAGTCGCTTCGCGGAATCCGACGCGGCGGCGGACGTTTGAGCGCGCACTCGCCGGGCCCATTAGGCTCCCGCAGGGCGTATCGCTGATCGACGCGCCTCATCAGCGTATTTACGCCCGGCGCGAGGACTAAGTTCCCCCGAGGCGGGGGCGCGCTTCCGGGGACGCTCCATTTGTATGCAGGACGCCGACTCGGTCGGCTGCTTCTGACCAGGAGAGTATCGCCTCTTTGGGTCACGGGTATTTTTCAAATTTGGAGCTTCGTTTTTGTATGCCAAAATATGAAGAAAGCCAAAATATTAAAGTATATTCGATAATCACTGCCACGAGGTAACAAAAAAAATTCGTTGTTTTTTCGAAATATTCTTCCGATTATTTTAAATAGTAGGTATATTTAATTTTGACAAAAGTCGATGTCTTACCGCAACGAGCTATTTCTACTCGCAACTAGAATATTTATGACGTTTACTTTTGCTACGTTCCCCCTATTATACTCTAATTTAATTACGTTTTACTTTCATAATTACTTTTACTCATCGGTCGACGACCAAGCTTAATTTAGCTTTTCAATACATATATGTTTACTTTGGAGGTCAACACAAGTAGATAATTAAGTTTATAAAACTCATAACAAAAGAAACATTTTCAAACTTCACCAGCTTATACTAACTCAAACTTTAGGTAAAAAAATTTGTAAGATAATAATTTTGAAAAACCTTCAAAGCTGCAATATAGATAAATTATATCACAAATTGATATTGTGCTCTTGCTATGACCTGAAAAACTAACAACACGCTACACTATTTGATATCCCAGTCTAAAAACAAATGACATCTAAAATTTAACTAGCGACAAAAAAAAATGCTTCAATTCCAAGAAATACCCACAATAGTAGACAAAATCGGACCCAACGGCGCACTCTTTCGTTGATCTCAATTCCTTGCGATCTGCATTTTCCGCAGTCGGTGATCTGAAATTTAAATTCGAGCTCATCTCGCGCGTCCAATTCCCGAAGATAATTGCTCGTGCCTTAGTAACCGAAGATCGGCTTGTCCCGAAGGCGATTAGAAACTGGCGCGGCCACGAAGCCGAACAGATAACGCGGCCCCCACCCCCTTCGCAATTAGCCGCGGAATGTTAATGCTACGGTCAAAGACGCAGCTTCCTTTCGCTAAATTACGAGACGAGCAGACGTATGCTGATGATAGATGCTCCGTGAATTCTCAAGATTCATTTGGGAAATTAGTGCTTCCAGAGTTTGCTCCTTTACGATTAATGAGTTCGCAATGAACGTAATGTATCACTTTATTGCGCAAGTCGTCCTGTAATTAAAACATGTAGGTCAATTTCACTTATCAAAGTATTGTGTTCAGTTTAATTTAAAATACAATATAATGCGAATTTTGACAAATTAAAAAAAGAATTTAATTTTCACCATAATCATCAATAAAGTAGAATTTATTGATGATTAGGGTAAAAACACACATAAGAATAAACTGGACATACATACATATGCATACATATTTACTTAAAAGGAATTAGTTCAAATCACATCTTTTGTTTTCGTTGCGTATTCGCATTTCCATAACATATTCATAATTATTGTCGAATGAAGTAGGCCTTCGTAAATTATTAGGGTGACAAATTTGATATGCCCTCGGGAGTAATAGACGGTTATTCCCGTGGGAATAATCAATAATATTTTACTCTCTTGGTGCATAAATAACTATTAAATGATATTGATATTTATTTAAAGAAATAGTTACAAACAAAATTTGAACAAAAATTAATAGACATTTATAAACCTGCCAGGAATTCGCATTAGTATAGAAGCGTTGTACTCTGCCGTCTGACAGTATCCATCTGTTTCTACTTATATGCAGATTTACAGTCAACTGCATCCTTAGTTATTTTTATACAATTACATCTATAAAATTGCATTTAATCAATCTACAATCCAAATAATATTTAAAAAAACAGCAAAATATTTCAGGTTAAATGAAATCAGCATCCTTAAACAGAAACTACCTCCGAAATTGTTAACAAAACCCAGCTAACCGCTTGAACTGCTCAAACAGCCCTAAAAGCTAATTTCCCGTCCTTGCAAAATATAATTAGTCATCGTACGTGTAAAGCGGATAAACGGGACGATGATTAATAACCCTCGACACGTGGCTGTTACGCCGATATCGCGAGCCGACTTTAAATCCGTTGTCAGCGTACACCTGCCGCTGCAAGCTCCGCTCCGCCCCCCCTTCTCCCTGCTGGCCCTCGAGACGCGAACTCATGGAAAACTTAATAAGTGAGTTGCGAGCGAAGTGTCAGCTCGCGGGACGAGTGCTTAACTTTCGTCCCGGCTGCAGCCTTTCGCCCCGGCGCTGTTCGCGCCCACCCACCGTGGTGTTATTGACACAGTTCCGCAGGTACGGACTTTGAATTTTTCACTTCGAGTTCGGTGTTCGTTTGGCTTTCATGCAATTGAGCTCGCCGTGGCACAGAATTCTTCGTTTATTCAACGTTATTTGCTTATTTGGAAATGCAAGGGGGTTGGAATGCCTTTTCCATTCAAGCAGATTGAAAGGCGCGAATAAAGTTTAATTTAGTTTGGGTCTGCGTTGAAACGTTTAATGGTTTTTCGTAGCAGAGACTTGGAGAGATTGCTACATTTTGAATTATTAAGGATTGCATTTTTTAATTATTTACTTGCTGTTTATTTCTTCGTCAAAATTAAAAGTTTGTTTTAAGAGGAATAAACTTTGTACTTCGCAAAACATTTTTTTACTTTATTTATAAGGTAAATGATAAAGGAGTTTTAAGTAGTTTTAATGGCTAAAGAAATTTTTCCTTGTTTCACAGCTTTATTTACAAAGAAAAAATCTAATTTAGTCACAATTAAGAGCCTTAGCAGGATCTAAAATTTAAAGCTTAATTAAGTTAACGAGCTTACATTCGCTCAAAAGGTTTAACTTTGAAATGGGACACTACGTATAAGATAATTATACTAAAATGTTACTGAATAATTTTTTATAATATGCAATTATACTTTGAAAATAAATAAAAAAATTTTTATAGTGTGAAATTAAGCAAAATTCAGAATTCCATTATAACAAAATTATAGCCTGTTACAAAATGCAAAATAAATTTACTTGAAGTGGATCAAGATGATTATTTTTAACGATTACCAATAATTGGTGTTCTCGAAAAACAAAAAAATAATTAAGTGAAAAGCATAGCAGTAGTCAGATGAAGGCGGTGCCGCTTCCGGCGAAGTAGAACAACCCGTGGATTGGTCAGACTAGGGCAAGAATTTTTAACGCAGTAGGATTATGAGCCGGTGAGGAGTTACGATAAGGGTAGGCGGGCTCTGCTGCAGTAGAACGAGTCATGGAATGGCCAGACCTATTTCTTTCTTCTTGAAGTGTATTAATTTTTTTCAATAAATTAATTTATTTATTTCAATAAAATAAATTGTTACGATGAAATGAATGTAATTTAATTTGATATCTAATAAATAAATATTAGTGGATAGTACAATTTCTTCTTGAGGCAAAAGCACGTGAAGATTCCAAGGACTTATCAGCTTTGGGGTGAATGACTCTTAGATGGCTGACAGTTCCATGACTTGTTCTTTTGTGACGGAAATCCCTCCTATTTGACTTATCCATGACTTTTTTTACTGCGATAGAACCAACATTGTATCTGTAAGACTACTTCACTACTACTACTACTTTACTGATTCTACTGTGTCCTCATTTCTACTCAACAAACATCGAATCTGAAAGAGTAAAATATTTAAAAGTGAAATAGTTAAAAATTCTAACAATAAGAATAATAAATTTTCTTAAGATTGGACTAACATTTACATAATGATATAAAAAAACTCTCTTGCGTATCTTTTAAATAATGCTAAAGAAGGGGATAAATTTTAAAAACGCTCGCGTAACTTCATTCAAAACGAAAAGCCCCGTCGTCCCTCACCGCAACGCGCGAAATATTTCCACCCTCATCGCAAACAATCCCGGCCATTATCCGCGTCGGAGCCGCGGCGGGGAAGTCGCCCGCAAAATTACAGTCCCCTTCCGCGGGAATTTGGCCGGCGGCTCGCCGCGGAGCGGCTTCGTCCCGCAATCGCGACGATTTACGCCGCGACGCTAAGAAGCGATTTAACTTCTCGCGGCGGGGGCGGAAGAGAGCGAAAAAAGGGGCAGAGGAGACGCCGCGCGCTGTTTTACAGAATCCGATCTATACATAGGATTTTCTGCGAGGCGAGGCTTCCGCCGCTCCCGATTCCCGTCGACGTTCGTTTGGCTCCCGCCTCTCGTCTTCTTTTTTTTTTTATATCCCAATGGTGCGCGGATTGCAGAGTCTACCGACGTCGTTTCGGAGTTTCTTTTCAGTTCGGCTCTTGTTTGATGAAGTCCCTTTTCAGACGGAGGAAAGTGGATTCCTCGGAGCCGTTGGGCTTTTCAAATTTTAATTTACGACTTTGCTGAATCTTTTATTTTATGTGGCGAAATGTTTCATGATTATTTTAATTTACTTCAAGTGGATCAAATGATTTTTAATTTTTAATGTAATGAAGAAAGTCTTATGAGCAAAAAATAGCATATAATTTTCTTCATGAAATATTATTACTGCACCGATAATTCGGACGTTACACAGATTTGCTTCCAGATCAAGATATTTTCTATTGAGCATATAATTACGTTTATTTGCGAATAGGAATGAATCAGCAGGATATAATAAACTAACTTGTCCACAACCACCTAAGCAAGAAGTATTAAATGTACGGTACCTCATGAAATGTTTAGAAGTTATCCTATTCTATCTTATAAAAATTAGGTGCACCTATAAACATGTTTATAATTTTGAAATTTATTTATATCAGTACAACAATGTTTTTTTTACGAATTTTCCGAAATTTCTGAATGTGTTTTTTCTTTACAAGAAAATAGATGTTTTAATACTGCAACATTGTTTATTATGGTACCATATTTATCCAATCATTTAAAACTTAAATACCCTTTAGAAATGTCGAGATTTTTAATGGCCATCAAAGTAGACTATGACTTGAAATATTGTTTAGTCATTACGTGATACTTTTACTTTTGTAGGAATGAATAAGTAAAATATTTGAATTTTTTGAAATAGCTAGAAAATTACCACGTAAAACAGTGACTATTAATACTGATACTTTTGCCAGAGTATTATTAAAGGAAATTAGGTACAAACCATTTATATCTTTATTTTTAATTATCTAAGTCCAATTAGATGAGAATTAATTGTAGCTCCGAGTGAAATAAGAACTTCTTCATTCCCTGTATAACTAATTTCCCCTGAAATTAGAAAAAGAAGCTAGAACGCTGGAAAGTTATAAAGCCTCATAATCCAGAAAACGGAACATCATCGAAATATCTCCGGCACTCGGTTCGGCGTAAATCTTAATGGCATTATCCAATTAAGAAAGTTACGAGTGCGCGCGAGTTTTGCCGGCTAATTACCCCAGCCCGGCAGAAGAAGCTAACCGACTCGGTGTAATCTCTCTGTTCTTTGTTTCAGATGACATAGAATGGGTTGGGCGGCGCTAGGGCGGCGTGCGGGTGGTGGCGGCCGCCTCTCACCTATCCTCTCGCTGTCTCTCGCCTCCCTCACAAGCTCCCTCCTCCTCACCGTCCTCTGCATCCTCACCCTCGCCTTCACACTCGCCACTATCGTGAGCGCCGACGACATGTACGTACTCTCCCGAGGATACCACCCTTACTTCTGTACACCTTGCCCCCTTCTCTTTTTTTTTCCCATTTTTTTTGCACTCCATTCTTCCCGTAGATCTAGCCGGAGAGCGAACGTCGCAATATCAGGGAATCGAGGCTCCGCGCGCCGGGGCAGTTGATTGGGATTTCTCGCGGAAGCGGCGACGATGAGCCGACGATTCGATCTGATTTTGCGACGCTCGCGATGAATGAAATATATTTTTTCGATATAGAATATAGAATAGGATTGAATTCAAGATTAGATTAGTTTCTAAAGTGTAGGAAGAGTTTCGGACGAAACGATGTTTTTTACTCAAATTCATTCATATGCAATTGAAATGAAGTTATTGGTTAGATTAATAGAGAGTTCATTTATTATTACAGAAGTAGTAATAAATATTTCGTTAGATAAACTGATATACATCTGCTTATTGATGATGCAGAGATGTATAATAATTTTGCATTTAATCTACTGATTTTTTATGCTGCAATTATTTAGATACTATAGGCAAAATTAGAAAAGATTAAATAAGTAGGTTGCACTGAAAATTGACATGTGAAAATGTTTGTATAGTGAATTAGAGCAGAAAAGTCGAGTTTCGAGTGAAAATACTTGCGTCAAGAACATAAATACCTGACTCACGAGAAATGAAATAAAAACTGTTAATTCGAATTATATATAAATATAATTTATATATTTGTTTGATAATTTTCTTTATTAGTAAAGAGTAAATAAAATAAATGAGTCAGGGACAAATACTTAATTTTTATCTAAAGTACAAGTTTCTTTTAAAAGAATCCGAGTTGAAAAAAATAAGCTCGATTCAACATTCGATTTACAAAAACACTATACAGAAACTTCATTAATTTTACGATTCATAAAATACGTTTCAAAAAGCCTTCAAAAGCGAGACGAAAATCGTTAAGACATCCGCGCTATTTCCCGAAGCAAAATTCAAGAACGCAGAAACAAATCGCTTCCAAAATTTCAAAGGCCTCCGTGTTTTCAAAAAGCACCGAAGAAATTTCGAGAAGCTCTAGAAAAAAAAAAAGAAAAATGTACCCGATCAATGGTCCTCGAAAAACGAGCCCCGGCGAATTCAATATCGCGCCGGCGGGACCGCCCGAATGCCAAGGAGGCCGGGGGAGTCGATTGCGCGCGCACGAAATTAACGTGCTCGGGAAGTTCGGCCGGGGCGGAAAGTCAAGCAGTCGCGCGGAGCTTCGGGCTCGGGGCCCCGAGCGGCGCTGCGAACGCCGAGCAGATGCTGCGCCGTTTGTTCTCCGGATACTTCGGGATCGCGACTTCGCGGGGCGCGACGCGGCCGCGTGTTGGTCTTTACGCGGGGGAGGAGACTTCGATTTGAGTTTTGAAATTTCCTCGGGCTCGCACTCGCGAGGCGATTCGGCGAGCTCGAACTTCGCGCGGCGACGGTGGCACTGGGATAAGCGGGGGTGTATAAATTAATTTGGACCGGAGGTCGGAAGAAATTTGCCGGTGTGGAGGGAAAAAAGATTATCCTGGGAATGTTGCGAAAAGTTTTGAATCGAGGATGAAAGAGCTCGGCGGACTGAATATCAAATTATTTCGATGCTTATTGAAATTTAGTTTTAATTAGTAGAAACGAAATGATTGCCTTGCAGAAGTTTTTGCGCTTTTATAATTTACGTTTCGTTTAGTTAAATTAGAAGAGGAGAGTTAATAGGTACAATATAATAGGAAAGTTAAAATAGCATAGCACTTAAATTCTGTTTACTTTTTTTAGTATAGAAATTGTAAATGAAGTCTAAAAAGATGCACATATATAGTCACTTTTAAATATACATAGATTTTAGAAAATCAAGTCAGAATTAGAATGGAAATAACGAAATTTCATTTCATTTTATGTAAATAATATGTAACAGTCATTCTCATGCTAACGAAGGCAATTTAGCGCGACGTCAGATCTTACATCCTGTGAATGAGAAAAACAAAATCCATATATGAATGGGAGGAAATGACAGATATTAGGAAATAATGAAATTCACCAATCAATCACGCACGACAGGTAACACAGAATGTGCATCTATTAATTGCACATTAACAAAATACCGAAAATTATGAGATTAGATAGGAATTGCAGCATCAGATATTATATGAATTTTAATTAAATTGTTTTAAAAATATACAAAAAACATAAGACTTCAGATGTCTATGATGTAAAAATAAGCAAAGTACGTTCATATATGAAAGAAAATTGTTTTAGCAGAGATATTAAAAAAATAATTCGAACGAAAATTTATAATTTTTATTGTAGTGCATAGAAAGAATAATATTAAACATAATTTAAAAAACTGCTAAATCACTACGTCTTATTAAATTAAATGTTTAATCAGTGATTATAAATATACGGAGAAAAAAGTTCCATTAAAATTAGTGGAGTCTTTACTATCGAAAGGACAAAATAAAAAAATTACAAAAATCATTGTACACTCTTAATAACATTTATACTAAATTTGACAATTTCATAGACATTTGCTAATGTTTAATCGCTATACGAACGTTTTAATAATCACTACTCAAACTGTTACAATTTTTAAGCCTGTCCTATCGTTAGTAAGTGCTACCCTAATTATTAATCGAAGACTTTTCTCCGCGTACAGCAACGAAAGTACAGATACGGAGGATTCTCCTTAACAATGATTAACGGGGAAGAGAGTAAAGTGGAGAGGGATAAAATTGCACGCCGGCAAATGGAATTGGCGGCGACACTGACAAATGTGACTGTTGCAGCTTCGAGGAGGGCAAGTCGGACAAGGAGATCCTGGACAATCTGCTGCTGTCGACGCGCTACGACAAGCGGCTCCTGCCCCCGGTCCAAGGTACACTGAGGCCCCCGCCCTCCACCCGCCAGTTAGACGACGGCACTCCCGACCTTGAATTACCACCATCACAACCCGACGATACCGAGTACCCCGAGCACCTCGACAATCGCGATCATCATCACCACCGGCACCACCACCACAAAACAGCATCACACAACCACAGTTCACTGCTCACTCCCCGTCGAAAGGGTATTTCGCAACCGTCGATCCGACTGAGACTTTTAATTATCATTTTTTTTTTTTTTATCATTGAATATTATTATGGATTGTGCCGTTTCGGGGTGGCCTCGAGCAATACGGTGCCGGGGTGACTCGGCAGTTTGTCAAGTAGTATTTATTTTTCTTTTCAGTTTGATTGATTTGTAATCCTTTTTTTGTATTTTTTTGCTCAGCTGTTTGAACGTAGATTAAATGTTCGATGACTTTTTTTTCTAAATTTTTGTAAATTTCTGTACGGCCGGCTGCGATTCCCCGAATTCACCGTATTACTTGATTCCACTTCATGACGAGTTACTTTTTCACACTGTACTTTCTTTTGAGTGCAGTTTTGAAGGAGTTCGCTGTTGCACTGATGAGCGCGCACTATGTAGGGTCTCTCGATGTGCAATGCTGATTACAAGTGACACGGCGGACGTGATTTTT
>JAXIUT010000001.1:4759338-4769982 GCA_035586675.1 Eurytoma californica
TACTGCACTTTTCGATAACTCGAAATTTCACGGACGTAACTTATTTTACAGATGAGCTTCGGGATTGTTCCATTTTTTGTACTCCGTAAAGCATCGATAAGAACTTGTTTCGTGCCGCTTTTATCTTATTTATACTAGAATTTGTCTTTGAATAAAAATCGACACAATAAGGAAATTAAGCCTGATACATTGATCTGATAAGATTAAAAGTAGATCAACTAAATGCTTGAATGTTTGATATGTATTCTATCCTCCATTTATCAGTAAAAGTTTTGTTGAAAGTGAGAGATAAAATATAAATTTTGAGAAACTGTACTCTATTTTCTTAGGAACGAAACATTTTAAATGTATATTTGCTTTCTGTGGAATAATTTTTTTTTATTTATGACACAGCTTTACGGACTAATATACCATATAATGAATTGTATAAGATTCATTTAAAAATGGAAAGAAAAGTAAATTAAACAGCATTAACCACCTATGATTATATAAAAAACAAATTCAAACATATCCGGCTACTTTGGTATGGATAAACGATAAAAGCTCTCCTCGGTTAAATCCTCCAAAGTAAAATCGCAACTCATCGGCCGCGTGTCGTTAAGCCAAGAAACACAGAGCGAGCGGCTCGAAAAATCCCAAGGCTCCCTCTTCAATAATGCATAAAAGCAACTCGCCGGGGGCATCTTTATGCAACAGCCGCGCCCCGCGTCGCTCCCGAAAGCTCGTTTCGGCCCTTGTGCATTCGTGAGGCGCGTGCGTCGCGATTTCCGGAAACGCGCCTCGCGGCCGTCTTTGATTACGCGAGCGACGCCTCGGCGTCCCGGGGCTCTCGGGTTTCGCGAGGGCCTTTCGACGGGCCGCTCATTGCATTAGAGCGCCGCGCACGCGATGCGCCGCTGCTTCTCATTAAGGCTCCGTCGGTGTTGCGTCAGGCAGGCAGCTACGGCGCCCCTTGCTCAAAGTCACGATAAGTGAGGACAGCGTTTTTTTTTCTTTCTCTTTTTTTAATTTACGGCTAATTGTGCTGGTCGAAGTTGCTCGTTGGCAGGAAAGAAAAACGATTTTTTAAACGAAAGGAACAAAGAGTATTTTTTAGCAACTAGGAAGCAGTATTGAAAATTGGGAAATTAGTATGCTCAGAAAATTTCATCATTTAGTTCATCATAACATTTTTACGGTAAAATCAGTGTAATTTTTATCAGAATCTTAGACGGTTAGTGGGTATTTTTTTTATAAAAAGTTTTGTAGAAATTATTTTTCTGTTCTTTATGTACAAAAATAGTTGAGTGTTCTATATAAAAACGTTCTTTGATAAATGTTAAAAAACTGTTAATCAGAAGTACAATACTAATTATTATTTTATAATTAATAAATTATTTATTTTATGTCACTCGCATGAAGAAATATTAGTAAAACAACAATATTTTTCTAGAAGTATACTAAATAAATGAATTTCCTCACATACTGAAATAATCGATAGATAATCCCGCTGGAAATCGACTAGTTTTCTTCCATCAATGAAACGACGTTACCAATATACTTCGCCCATTGAGTGGATACTTTGGGAGATGGCCAACTCGATTAATTGGGCGCAAAATATCGTTTAATCTAGGGGAGAGAATGAGTCGATAACCGGCGGGGAAGTGAAGTCGCGGAGGAATCCGTGCGAAAGTAAAATAACGTCTCGGATGTTGTGCTCCGCAGAAATACGAGGTGGAGTTCCTGCTGCAGCAGCAGTGGTACGACCCGCGGCTGCGCTACAGCAACAGATCGCGCTACGAATTCCTGAACGCGATCCACCATCACAACGACATCTGGCTCCCGGACACGTACTTCATCATGCACGGCGACTTCAAGGATCCACTCATACCGGTCCACTTCGCCCTGCGCATCTACCGCAACGGCACCGTCAACTACCTTATGCGGTATTCACCACGTTTTCTCGTCTCGTGCTTTCCAGGAGGCTTGACTTTTTTTTTACTTAGAGAAAGGAAGAGATTTTTCTCATGTTCAATCGGAATTTACTTTTTATAGTTTATTAGAAACGTTAGGCGGATTTTAAGTTACTTTTACGATGTGTTTGAGAGATTTTCTTTCTATCTCACGTTTCTAGAAGTTAGAGTATATTTAAGTAAGTTATACTTTTTTTGTTATTAAAGTACTTATTAGTATTAGATATGTTATTTTAATAAGATATTCTTTTACGAAATTCGTGTTTCACTTAATATTGAGTTATACTACTTGCACCTATCAATTTCCACTAGTGTGGGCTTGAAGTTACTTTTACGGTGTATTCAAGAGATAATTTTCTTTTGTATTATTAAAATACCTATTATAAATAATATGATTTTATTAGGAAAATTTTTATGAAAATTTTATGTTTCGCTTAATATCGACTTGTACTACTTGTGTTTCACTTAATATTGAGTTATACTACTTGCACCTATCAATTTCCGCTAGTGTGGGCTTGAAGTTACTTTTACGGTGTATTCAAGAGATAATTTTCTTTTGTATTATTAAAATACCTATTATAAATAATATGATTTTATTAGGAAAATTTTTATGAAAATTTTATGTTTCGCTTAATATCGACTTGTACTACTTGCCCCTTAAATTTTTTTTATTTAAAGTGCACTTCAGTTATTTAATTAAAAACTCATTACAAAATAATGATTCTTAAGTTAACTGTACTTAAAAAGTTAGGAATGGTAGTTGAAAAATTCTGTAATCTAACAATTCGTAATTTTATTGTTCACTTTCTTATCCTTTTTTGTATTAGATTTCTTTGAACTTACTGCTTCCCTTTGGAGGATTTATTTCGATTGGCTTCGTGCTATACGACACGACGAGTCTTTTCTTTCTCACAAAATTTCATATTGGATTCTATTTCCTGTACGCCCTGCATTCTCCTCTCATTGATTTTTCTCGCGTGAAATTTTTCCATCGCGCTCGGCTAACGTAATTTTCCAAAATATATTTTGCCACAAAGTACGAAACTTATTAACTTTATTTTTACAAGTACATTATTTAAAATATTTTTATGTAATTCTATCAATACTCCATTGAAATTTTCCATGATTTGATTAACTCGCGCTGTATAAACACTCAATAAATAAAAGCAAGACGATCAACTTACGCAATGATACTATTCGTCAAATTTAAAAGTAGCAGTAACACTTAAGAAAAAATCCATTCGTAAAGCTAATTTCTCGGATTTGTTGAAAAAAAGAGGGACAAACCGCCGACATTATTTGTCCCGAAGCAAATGCCCAATTTCTCCAAGAGTACACCCGGGCGAATTTATTCCTTATATAAGACCCTCACGTATCTCGCTGTAACGGCCGAATGCAAGGCACAACTGGGCCGTTATATCGCGCTTGCGAGCGCCATCGGGCGAGGGTGGGCGCTCGCGCCCCGGGAGATGATAAATCGCCGAGCTCTGAGAGGCTTCGTGCTTTGTTGCAGGCGGCACCTCATCCTCTCGTGCCAAGGCAGGCTCAACATATTCCCCTTCGACGACCCACTGTGTTCATTCGCCATTGAGAGCAGTAAGTACACCGCCCGAACGGTCCAGCTGGACTGCGCCCGTAAAGAAACGAATCCAGGCTACCGGACGGCAGTTCGCGGAAACGCCGTCTTTTTGGCAAAGCCTCGCGCTCGCGACGACCGTGCATTACGCTTTATTGCGCGTCTCTTTTTTTGATCGCCTCGCTAAGATGGCTTTCGCGAAAGTTCGAGCTTCTTTTTTCGAGCGAAGAAAATGGCGAGGTGTTGAGAGGCGAGCTGGAGAACAAAGTGAAATTACATTTTGACGATTAGATTGTTTCATGCCAGATATTGGCTGTTTTCAATTTTCGACTTGCGACGAAACTTTTAAAGCTTTACACCACTCGATGTGGACATTTGTATGAGCAGAGAAATCGATTGAGTATTTGTGTCACTTAAATAATTTATTGAGACGACAATTCGGCGATTTTTATCATGTCAGTGTTGGGTCTGCAACTAAAAAGTTTGCAATCAACATAAAAAGCTCACTGTGTGTGTAAGTATTTCTGTATAATTCATGTCATGCGGTTCAGCGACCTCTTCCAATTTTATACAGATTCCTATTTTATGAGATTCAAAAAAAGCAATATTTCGTATATAAGGAATTGGAACCCTCGAAAACTTACAAAATTTCTTTTTTGTTTTTACTTTCATTTTTAAATTGACGATAATGTAAAGTATGTGTGAATGCGTTTGAATGTCGAAAATATTTGCTAAAGTTTAATCTAGCAAAATGTTTTTTATAAATTTATTATTTAAATTGTAGATTTAAAGATGGCAAAAATCGCAAAAACACGGCTTAATAAATTATTTAAATGATGACTCTCATAGACAATCGATTATTAGTATTCACACATTTGAAATGTAAATGTATGTAATCACTTTTTTATCACTGTATTTTTAGGCAGAAAAGATTTGAATATGCAATAAAATGCAATATAACATTGCTATTTTTCGATATTTGATATGTAATGGAAAAAATTATATCTTCAGTCTCTAAGCTTTTCATATACCGTGCTCTCGCAGTGTGTTGCTTTTGAAGATAAGAAAAGTAAATAAAGCAAAACAATGCTATCCTTTGAAGTTTGTTTTTTTAAAAAAGAAACATTTACTATCTCTATTTACTCGTATACAGAGTGATTGTACTAAAAAGAACAAAAACTTTTGTACTCCAGTAAATATTGGATTCTTGATATTCGAAAAAATTCACTTTTTTCCCCAACTACAAAACTTCGCTTTAAAAAAAAATGTTTCAATAAACGATGATTACAAACCACTAAAAGACTTCGATAGTGAAATGTCACTGTCGAAAGTAACGCAAATTAAATTCTCGACTCTCCGAGAGGAAGTCTCCGCGGTACGACATGTATAAAGTAATTTTTACTAAAATTAATTTTTGTGACATAGTAAAATCATGTCATATAGTGACGCGAAGAACCATTTCATCATGTAACGAATGCGGCCAGTCTGTTATGACTAATCTAATTAAGACCCCATAAAGGTCTAATTATGACCCCATAAAGTTACATCACTTTGTGACATCATAAAGTTAAATCATTTTTTTCACTAGGGACCGGGCAATTGAGTTTCCTCGTCGGAGGGAAAATCCGCGTGTACGCGTCCCGTCGCGAATACCATTATTCTTACACGCGTAAATCGTTCCATTAAGGTGGCACACCTCCGAATCGACGTCCGAAAAAAAAAAATTTTTTTTAATCGTACAACCTGTCCTTTTGCAGTATCCTACGAGCAGACGGCGATCACGTACGTGTGGAAGAACGACGAGGACACGCTGCGCAAGAGTCCGAGTCTGACCACCCTGAACGCATACCTCATACAGAATCAGACAATCACGTGTCCCATCAAAGCCAGCTGGCGGGGTGAGTACTGCGGGAAGCCACCGGCGCTCTCGTTCCTCTCCTCTCAATCTTTTAACTTTCTCTCATTCTTTCTTCCCTTTTTTTATCTATTGTTTTCCCATCGATACCTTCGATGTTTCTTATGTACTCTTGCGTCCTATGTACTATATTACCGTATTCTTTTTTGACGGACTTTGGTTTTTTCTTTTGGACTTATAGTACGAGAGTTTACCTTATTGACTTCTCTTTGATGTACATACTGGGCGCACCATATCGACTTTTCATCTCTTTTTTATCGAGCGGTTCGATTAATGTAGCTGTGTATGGGTCTTTTTTAGTGTGTAGGTGTCCCGAGGAAAGTGGGTTTTCAATCAGCGGAAGTGCCGATTGCGTACTTAACCTCAATTTATTCGCTCCTTTTTGACCTACATAAACTTTCGACTTTCCGCGGTGTAGCAGTGAAACGGCGCTTAATTGTCAAAGCCGAGATTTAATAGACTTTACGCCGCGCTTCCAAAACTTCTTTTTTTTATATATATATATATACTTCACCGGTAAATTCGTTCTACTGCACCGAGTAGTTTCAGAATTTATTCCGGCTTAACCGTAAATTTATGTACCGCAATAACGTTAACATATTTAGGAAAAATAAATGGTAATAACTTTAACGTAGAGTATTCTCGTTGATTGAAAACCGACTGGTTTCTAATGATTTGAAATATTATATGTAGGTACCTACATTTATTTATTTTAAAAACGTCTAAAACTCCAAATCTATCAGTTTAGTCAATCAAATTATTACGTGATTAGTAATCTTGGGAAGTGATCTGTTAATAAAAAATTACTATCGCAGCGCTGTATGAAATTGTTCAGAAAAGTTCATTTGTGACATGGCAATTTTTACGAAGTTGTCAGTAGTTTTCAACAAGTAGGTCACTCGATCCTAAAATTACCGAGCGCATAGTAATTTGTGCGAAAAAAAATGACGGTCATTTTTGTTGAACCAATTTACTCGTGCGCGCATCATCCTAATCTCGATCAACTTTTCACGAATTGCAATATTCAATTAATAGTCGCGCATCGCAGGAAAAAAGTATTCGACAGCAGAAAAAAAAGAGCGAGAGTCGCGCGCTGTACTCCCTATAATCAATAAAAAAAAAAACCACCGGGAAAAAATAGACCATACGAAGAGCGGCTGATTTAAATTCAGACGACGAAGCATCGCTGCGCGCGAGGCATCGGAATTACCGTATTTTCGCATCTCCGATGATTCCGCCGTGTCTACCAACTTTAATCTCAAGCAACGTGCCGCGTGACCTCGACTGTGTAAAAAGCGCCGGACACGGGCAATTAAAGCGCGAAAAAAATCGAAATACTGCCATGCTTCGATTCTCTAACTTTTTTTTTTTTTTTTTGTTTTTTTGGAGCGCACTTTTGACGTTACTTCATGAAATACGGAAATCAAATTTTTTGCCAATCAGCAACCAATAGTAAAGGTTATTAAATAAAATTTTCTTGCTGCCAAAAATTAAATGACACTGACTGTTACGTCTTTTGAGTGTTTCAGTAAGATTAACGAAAAAAAAATTTGAACAAACGTCAGTAATTTAATATATATTTTTTCGTGAAAATTTAAAATTTGCACAGTGGATGGCGATGTTTTTTTTCTGATAATGAGTGAATAATACATTTTAAAATATAAAAAGAAATCATAACAATTCTAATAACTGACAAGAATTATAACCACCACAAATGCAGACGTAGCTACTTTTTGTGTAAGACCACCAGTAGATCTGTCGAGTAACACCCCACTGCGAGTGTTTGTTTTTCTGATAAAGCACCAAATCTTATACTAAGCTTCTGGCGGTAGTGTTAACGAAGTGACGTTTGCGATGTCAAATGTCCAATTTCATATCTGCATGCTCTTAGGCTAAGGTAAGTTGAATCGCTAAGCAACAGATGCGAGTAACGGAAGATGCTTGAAAGTCAAAGTAATAAATAACAAAATAATATATGTAACAATAAACTATATTCCTGCATAGGCGCTGCGCAAGTATGGAGTGTTTGCTTGTTTTGTGGAATGCATTTTTTTTCTTAGTTGTTGCATCCCCCGCCCGTTGAGCCCGTCTTACCCCTATTTTTATGTCGAATATATACATCGAACGTTACATCAGCCCCTCAATACTGTTAGGATTTTTGCATGCACGAGGAGAAAAATATTCTTCTTGTCTTCATATTTCGTGTTTATCCTATTGTATCCTTATTGTCTTAGGTTTGTACGTTGATAATGGATCGAGAAAAACACGGAGTAAAGAGAACAAGAGCCTTATTTGTCTTTTGCATGCAAAAAATTTCCATAGGTACAGAAAAATGTATAGGAGATTAGTGATGAAAGAGAAAATGTTTTATGTAACTCGGGAAATAACAAAAACTTCATAAGAAATAACAACTTCACGTCCTACTTTTGTTCTCTATTCTTGTGGGAACAAGTTTCCTTAGTTTAAAATCGTCTAATAGATACCGAATTTCCTCAATTGGTAAACAATTTTTGCATACAATTAAAAACAATAAAACTATGGTTTATAAAAAAATATCGCATGAAATTTGATACACTTTTATTAACACCCTGTTCATTCAGTGATATGTCAATAAACAGGTCACTCGAAAATTTTATCAAAGAATTTTCAGAGTATCGCAGAGTTGACTCAAAATTTTACCCAATATATTATACCTACATGAATGTAGGGGAGAGCGGGGCATAGTGGGACACGCATACGATTTTTTAAAGGCGTATTGTGGGCCACCTGTCCATCCAAATTTAATTTGCAACCCCTTAACTTAAGGTATCGTACCAATTATATATTAAGTTTAGGGGTTGCAGATCAAATTCGGATTAACAGGTGACCCGCAATACTGCTCTAAAAAATTGTGTGTGCGGCCCACTATGCCCCGCTCTCCCCTACATATATCGCAGGTCCACGAAAATATTTCGGTGAATGCAGCATGTCGCGGAATGAACCTTTTTTCCTCGTTTAATTAGAAGTAGTAGCAAAGTTTTTGCACTAGATCACTAGAGATTGGCAATCTTGGTCTCTGTCTCGCTTGACGATTGATGAAATAAAAAAAGCTGGCTGTGGTTTCCATATCGCGGCGAGGTATTGTTTTTGCGTTATTACGCAAAGTCGAAAGGAAATTAAAAAGGAATTATTATTATTTATTTTGACTTACTTATTTGATTGGCGGTAATTGTCAAGGAAAGATCTATGCATAAAAAATAAAAATTGCGAGGAAAAAGAAAGATTGTTTATAATATCAACAGCAAATTAAGAAAAGCAAATTGGTAAAGTAAAAATGAAAAAGCTCAGTTAGGCACACAATAAAATAATAGACATTGGTGCAGTGATAAAGCTCTTGAAGTTTTGTCTGCGACAAAAAATTTCAACAAGATTTTAAATATATTCAACACAATACTATTGCATTAAAATACACTCACATCATGCATTCACTCTTTAGTAGTAATTACTATTTAATAATAAAAAAAAGTGTTACTTATTTTATAATCCAAGATTCATAATATTTAGTTTAACATTAGTCTAGATCTTTAACATCATACAATTTCGTAATATTCATTCGCAGTACATACAAGTTTTATGTGATAAAAATCATTACATCATCGTTATGTAAATAAATTGATTGTATAAATGATGCGATAAACGATTTTGATATTGTAAATAATGTACATGTATATATGTGTATTCTCACAATCATTTTGCATACATTCAGTACGAGAAAATATGTTCAAAATTATATCTAAAACGAAAGAAAATCAATTTTACTAATTATTCATCAATGATCATTATTTTTACAAGTTTGAAAATATAATGATGGTACTGTGGATGTAATATTAATTTAATAAGACATGGATAGTAAATCCCATAGCTACAATTATTTTAAAATTAACTTTCGATTGTTTACTAACATTTTTATAATTTCAAGTAACTGCACGAATTTTAATATTTCACTAATAACGATTTGTTACAAAAGTAATTAAGAAATTACATTTTTTATTTAGATTATTAGTTAATAAATTACTACACTATTTTACAGGAATTTACAGATACAATCAGTATAGTTGCTCATTTTTAATTAACAAAATGTAGAATGCGCGATATCATAGAATGTATGTAGTACAATAAACGCACTTAAAACTTGTTTGAAGAATTAACATATTCATATAATTGGATATTTATTCTATGTAAAAGAATTCTCACAAAAAATGAAATTAAATAACAGTAATACTATAGCTTCGCTTTTGCAGTAATTTGTTAAGTAAATTAAAAGTTGATTAGACTTAATCACACATTTTTTGCATATAATAGCAATATATTTTTTCTCATTCTTAGAAAAATTAGTCATCAATTTTAACATTAAAAATAAAAAAAATCATTGTTAGTTTAGAGAAGCACACATAGAAAATATCCAAAATTTGAAGAAAAACTAGAAATTATCCAATCGAAATTCACTAGCCCGAAAAAGTGTTATCTCGCGAACTTACGTTCGCAAAATTCTCGGTATAAAGCAAAAAGCCTCGAAACGCAGAGCCGCGCGAGCGATTGGTGACCATATCGACAGCTTGTGTGCGCTTGGTCTAGCTCAGGCAGTTTTTTTTTTTTCTAGGACACGATGCTCTCTCGCCACCGAACCCTCTTTTATCCTCTTTCCTATGTACTACTCTTTGTTTTATCTCTCGTATACATCCACTTCTCGGAGGTCGAGGCGCGTCGCGGCGTTTCGGGGCTACGGCCACTGTACAGATATGCAGCATTGCGATCGCGCGAAGGCGCGGGCGAAGCGAGCGAGCGCGCGCCCGGCTTCCGGGAGGCCCCTCCCCGCTCACGAACACCCGCCGACGTTTGAAACTTTGCCACTATGGGCATTCGAGTCGGAAGTGACGCGAGGATGAGTAACGGCGGCTCTGTATTCTCAAGCGCTCTCGATCTGCTCTCTCGCTTTCATCTCGTTTAGCGTTTCTCCAGCGCCTGTTATGAAGTAACTTTTTTTTTTCAAAAATATACTTGAGAATTCGTCGGAAAATTTAATTTTAACGTTTCAGAGACGCACCTGCATCTTTTTTGAGGGCGTGATAATGAAAAGATGGAGAGATATTTTGATGATAAAGTTTTATAAAAATGAACTTTTAGGCAAGAGCTGTTTAAATTTAAATGTGTATGCACTACTG
>JAXIUT010000001.1:4770082-4802284 GCA_035586675.1 Eurytoma californica
GTTGTCTTATTAAGAGTAACTACCGTGAGTTGTGCGGTTTGTCTTTGTCTGATAACGTGGACTTGTAACTTACTCCAGTAAATCTACTTTTTAAGCTCATTATCGATTAAAATTAAAATGAAATAGTCTTAACAAAATTTTTGAGAAAAAAAGTGCGGTTTTTCTTGTGGGCCACAGAAATGTGCCATTAACGGTCATGACTTTGTTAAAACCTTAAAACCTACAGATTTATCAAATATTAAAAAAAAATTAAAGGGTTTCAAAAAAATATTAGAGTTAATATTAAAAATTCTACGATACTTGAGTTTACCGACATCAATAGAGGTGAATAGTAATCAAGAAGAAAATTCGACTATGTCTGTATGTTTTATACTCTAAGACTTGAGAAGGATACCAAAAATATAACCCAAAACGTCGTCACCTTGTAAATAAACAAAATTCTCGACTGAATAGCCCGTTTCTTCTTGATTACTAATAACAATTTTATTTTATAGAAAAATCATAAAATTGTGATATATTAATTTTTTTCAACTACTAAGGTTTTAACATAATCCTGACATTAATACATTTTAAAAGTAATCATAGACTTTAAACTCTATTTATAAATCTCTTACATTATATTATTTCAATTGAAAAGAAAACGCTTCAACCTCGCGTCAATTCCGCATTAAAATTTCGATGTAGTTAGTAGATTCTGAAAAATAATTTGCAAGCCATGTAAATTGTAACTCTAGCTTGAGTATATTGTTAAAATTAAATGAAAATTCAAACCAACGGACTCTAATCGCTTTGAGAGCTATCGTAATAAGAGAGCAAAAAAGAAACGAGTAGGTGATTACGAAAACTGGGTAAGGAACGCTTGAGCAAAACAAAAAGAGATAAAGAAAAATAGTTTGAAATTCGAAAACCCCATGTGTACCAGAGGAATACGTAGGCAGATCGTGGCTGTTCTGTTTGCAGCCGATGGGCAGCTGATCGTCGACTACGAGGACGAGTACGATGATTTCGGGGACTCAAAGTGCTCGCTGTGCCAGCGCAGGTTTGAGGAGCAAGGTAAACGAACAAAACGACTCTCTAAGCATTGTGTGAACTCATGGCTTTTGGGGGAAGTCGCGCGCCCCTCCGCCGCGGTGCCCTCCCCCCGTTTTCGAGGCGGTTGCGCGGCTAACAATATTTTTTTTTTGTTTTTGAGTGAGCGTGAGAGACGGGACCAAGCTTACCAAAGTGAACCGTGAGAGATCGGTCCACGGCGATCTTCGTCTTTTTTTTTATTATCATTAGAGAACCTTTTTAGCTGTTGCTTTCGTTTTGAAACCTTTTTGACTTTTTTGTTAATTTATTGTTGTGTTATGTTTACGTTTCTTTTAGTTACGAATTCTTGTGAGCTGACTAATCAATGCTGCATGATTAGTGAATTGGTGTTTCAAAAGTATAATGTAAAGGAACAAATTATAAGCCATTATATTCTATTTTGTACGAGCGTGCGTAAAATGCAGCTTTTCGTGCGAAAAGTGATGTTTCTTGTACTTGTGCGTAAAGCTTGGTTTTACGCATGTGTATCTTAAAGAATTCATTTTACGCACGGAAAACTGTACTTTATACCCCCTAAATTGCATCCAGAGAAATTTTCACTGATTTTCAAAGCAATGAAATAATTTTTACTGTAAAACAATAAAAATTCACAGTTTTGCAGTCAAAAGTATGTCCCTGTTTTGAAAATCACTGACAATTTCACTGTTCAAAATTTAGAGAGGTGCAGTATACAACACGCGCGGAAGCGTGCAAAACGTATCGTTATAACTCGTGCGTGAAATAGCTCTTTACGCACTTATTACCTTAACTACTGCTAAAGCACTGCTTTCGTAATCTGTACTTGTAAAATAAAACAAATAAAATTCATAAATTTTAAACCGAAATCACTTACAAGAATTTGTACTATATGTATTTATTTTGAATAAAATAAAATGACTAAAACCTAAAGACTTTTTCAAGTATAAACATTCATACGTCGTTGAGAAGGTCTTTAATCTTTAATTTTTATTTAACACAGCAAAGCTAAGAAAAACATTAACATACCATGCGCTTGAATTTAAAAAAAATGACGAAATCATATCGTATAATTGCAGAATTGTATAAATTAGGCACACCGTACAAAAAAAAATCCCGGAAACTAATTAATCAAGTGTGGACATTGAAGCGCTGATGTCCGCGGTGCGGTTAAAATCTAATTAGCGGCGTTACGCATCTCTCGCCGTGGCTCGGTCGACGAAAACAATATGAAATCGTAATAAGGAGTGTGGGTGCGCAGGCTGGACGAGTGCGCGCGACAGGCTATTGACGCGCAGCCCTCGAGCGAATTATATACGAGGCATTTGCCCGACGAGCGAGCCGCTTCAGTTTGGACGTTAATGTACTGTTAATATTGACTGTTTATCCCGTCACTCCCCTCCACCCCCTCCCCCATCACACTGTAGTTTCGATGTAATTGATGTTAAACGTTTAGTTTGGTCTCTTTTTTATTGAGCATATTTGCGGACCACCGAAGGGTTTACGCTCCCGAGAAATGTACACAGAGCTTTTTTCTGTAAGTCCCTTACACATTTTGTTCCCGAGGAGTTTTGTTTCGGTAAAGCAATTTTTTGAGTAGATTTTTTTACAAGTTTTTTTTACTGACAGTTGAATTAAACAGTTGTTTATGCATGCGCTGATATTACTGCAGAACGCAAAGTAAACCTTTTTAGAGATGACAAAATTAGAACAAGACACGTCATGGGTATAAAAACGCTTCCGTCAGTACCTATAAAAGCTAAGTGAATTTTCACTACTATTTTTTTTTAATGAAAAATAAAATAGTACGAAGCACTTTTAATTAAAAATTCTTATTCATTATGGAATTTTTTGAAAGAGGGACTTGTAAAGCTTCACTCTTATGGATATCAAAGAGAGCTGATCGCCTGCGTAAAATGTTAAACCTTTGAATATGGTTTCATTTAAAACGCTAGTTAAGGACTTTTTTATTTTTTCCTCGCAGCTCAAATAGACTGAAACCAACGAATAAAAAACAAATTTATTAAAACTAAATCAATCTAAAGAATTCTCCCTTCTTAATTTAGCCTAATTCAAAATTTCAATCGAATAATTAACAATGAATAATGTTGCACCCCAGTGTAAGCTTAACATGTTCATTGCGCCGATATTAATTCACCGACTGTCTGGCTTACAATCAACAGCGTGCAACCAAACCGAATACAAACATTACGTGCATCGCTTCCAAGGTGTTTGTGCACATTAGGATAATACACACAAATAATTTGAGCAAATATATGTATCAATATATTCATCCGGACTAAAATAACGAATTCTTTTAGTTTTTGATAATCAATCTAAGGAAAATCAGCTAATTTAACGATAATGTTAATAGTTATTTCAAAAACATTGAAAATTATAGTATTACAATCTCTAGAAGTAGTTTATTCTCTGTATATTTGTTGCAAAAAGTTTTTTTTTGCATAATTTAAGAGTTCACTAAAATCATTAATTGTTAGATTTTAACCTTAATATTTAGCTTATTATACTATTATTTAGCTTTAATATACTATTATACAATGCCTAAAGACTTACATAGTTTTCTAGTATAAATTTTATATAGATGTACTAACTTTTTATTAATGAGCTTTTCAGCACACATAAGAAACGAAACGAGTAAATTAATAAAACTAAAGTTAAGCAAAACTAAACAGTAGACTATGACAGCTACTAATACGCAGGAAAATTAATAAGCTGCCGTCAACGAAATAGAGAAAATCAGGAAAAAGCGAATATCACCGGCTAAATTGAATCTTCCGAACGAAATTCGCGCGAGAAGCCAGACTCGAAACGAGGAGGCAGCGACGCGCGAATTCACGGTCCAACCGGCGAACGTCGCGCTCCGCGCGGCGTCGGCAGGCTCGCGCAGTCGCGCGAAAAATGTCCTTGGACGCGCGGCTCGCCTCGGGCATGCCGCCCTAACTATGCGCCCGGCGCGCCTGGGAAATGCGCCGCGAGAATCCGACCGGGCAATCCTTGCGAAAGAGCCGTCTTCCCGCGCGTTATTAAAAAACCCGAGGGAACGGATGATTTTGCCTCTCTTACCGCCGTTTATTCCCCTTGGAATTCACCCTCTCTTTTTTCGCTCGTACGTCTCTTCGTGGGTGAGTTGTAGGAGGAGGTACAAATGAAGTGGAGATAAGTCTGGTAGTCCAGTGATGGAGTGCGTTGTTTTTGCCGAGCGTGAGTCACGTAGTCTTGTGTGGCAAGTAGTAGAGCCTGAGTATGTGGAAACGGATAAAAGTCTATACAACTTGTTGACCCTTAAAGCGAAATTGTCATAGTACACCGAACATTTTAGAAGAAATTTCTTTTAGAAAAATTTAAATAAAAATCAATCATTTCAAATCTCTTGTACTGATCTCAGCATTTTTCTAATACGAGCTCTAAAGAATCCATTGAATTCTGTTTATGATATATACCGATATTCAATATACATATTTTTATAGTAATGTTAATAAAGAACATTTGGTTTATTATCTTAAGTGAATAAAATCACAGCAATAAATTAAGAAATTTTCTTTCTTAACTTTAAACAGTAGTGAATATATTAAAGAGACTGCTTAATTACTTAGGTACTAACTTCTTGAGATAATGGATGGTTTATAATTATTTCGCACATTTACATTACGAGTTATTTGAAAAGTTTGAGAATTCGTTTAGATAAATGTTGCGGTTACGATAATTACGGCGAATAACGGAAAATTTAAACAAAGTATAGGTTATTAATAATATCACAATATTGGATATTAAACTAATTTAAGAGAGCATTCTCTTAAGTATACAGGCTTTAAATTTGAAGTTTAATTTTATATTCTCTTGTATAAGGAATTTCTTCGTAAATAAATAATAAAAATAAATATAATAGTACGATCAAATTCAAAACTTTTTATAAGGAAATAACCAAAAATCTCTTCTGCGTTGTCGTGTTTCACTTGATGCAACTACATTATTGATATATTAAAATAGAATTATTACATTAGGAAATTAAAAAAAAAAATAGAGCGACAGAATAAAATAGAAAATTGTAATGTTTTAGTATAGAAATACACATGAAAAAACGAGATGAAAAAGTAGAAAAGTAAACAAATTTCTGCAATTATACCGCAAAATTCGAAGTCCTGGTAGAAGGTTCCCGGAGATTTTCTGGCTGCTCGGGTTATTTGCGAAATTTTGCGCAGACGGTATAGCAGCCGGAGCCTCGCGACCGTGAAACTCGTAAATTTCGTCCGGAAGTTAAAGTGGATTCTCGAGAACTTTTTAAAGCCTCCAGTACTGTTTCCAGCATCCTCCGGCAAGCTGGTCGGCTCGCCGTGAAAACAGCTCCCCGTCCAGGAGATTCCGCGAAATTAAACTGAATTGATGAGGGGAAAGCAATACTTACTCCTCTCCGGATATTACCAAATTGTGCATTTTAAGCAGAAGTTAACGAAAATAAACGATAAATTATTGTGTGAATGAATCATGTTAAAGATATCTACTTTATTAAGGTTTGCAATTATGACAAGCAATGCGAAAGTGAAAAAGCAGTGTGTGTGATGTGTAAATTTTGCTAGGAATCGAAGTACTGATTGCTAAGCGCCACATTTTTTCCATATCATTTTATCTAGAGCAATTGACTTTTTAAATAGGAAAATGATTTTTTAGTATAGAAAAATTTTTCATTTTGTAAGATATGATTTTTGGTTTTCTATTTACAAAAGCCATTTCCTTTTATTTTAGACATACTAACTGCATTACGTGTTTTATTTGATCTTCTAATTATTTCTTTTAAGGTGTGGTTTAATATCAAAACTTATAAGAAATGTTTCGACTAATCTTTTTTATGTACATAAGATTTTTCATACATCGCCCTGTATTCATAAAGAAAATATTTAGTGCGATTATTTTTACTTATGTTTGTAGTTATATCTTAGATAGATAACACACAGTAGTTACACATCTTAGCCACCAATATCAATCGAAAATAAGTAATTTCCTTCTGGATACAGGAACAAGAGCTAAATTATCTCGAAATATTAGGAAATGTTGATCAAAATTACATTTTCGCTTCAGGTAATTATAGCTGCCTGAAGGTGGATCTGATCTTCACGAGAGACCGAGCCTTCTACTTCACGACGGTATTCATTCCGGGTATCATTCTGGTGACCAGCTCCTTCATCACTTTTTGGCTAGAGTGGAACGCCGTACCCGCTCGAGTCATGATTGGTAAGCCGATCCATTTATAATATATACTATATTTTATTATTTTATAAGTAAATTAATATTTTACTATCTTTTATTATTTAAAATTAAAAATATTAACTTATGGTTAATAATCAGTCAAGTGTAGTTCCACAAAATTCCTATTTCGATTATATAAGTAGAAACAGACGAGTGATGTCAGACACTTGCTTTAATTTCTAAAAAAAATATTTGGGTATTGTATTTACATTGATTATTGTGCCCTTCTGTTAAAGTATGAAAATTGAGAAAACAGTTATAGTAAATACAATCCTGCATCATTATTACATTAGTGAACATATGTCGTACAATAACTGACGTCTCGCTAATCTACTTCAGAAAATATTTTTATCGTCCATGCGTTTTCAATCAAATTAAATAAACTCATACATAAAATATTAAGCAAAAGTTTAATTAAATTACAGTTGAAAATGTTGAATATTAATAAATTCATTCAATTCGATACAAAATCCAAGCATCACCTTAATCGAAGCAATCACCGGAGACTTTAGTATAATACTTTTTGAATTACACAATTTTACAAGGGGTCTACTTTTTTATTTATAATTTATTTTATAACTAATTAATGAGCGTAATAATTTTTAAAATGAAATTTATTTCTTAACGGTCTAAACAATTACTTAAAAGTTGAAAGAAACGGCTTTATTATTATCGATATTCTATTTCGATCAATACTAGTAATTGAATGTTTACTGAAGCTCTTGTAATTGAAATCATTTTAATCTAATATACACTAATATCAATAAATTGGTTCTACTAGTTCTATCTAAATTTAAATTAAATTATTCAAACAGTATCGATTGTCTTAATTGATTGTTTATATATTATAATGTTAATTCAATTTACATATTGCCTACAATATGACTAAAGTAATTGTGTTTCGTTCTATCGACATGACTGTCACTCTTGATTAACTACCTTAACTAGATAATATATAAATAGTAATATTTAAAGTATTTTATTATTCCGCGCTATTTCGCATAATTAGTTTTGTCTTTCCTACCATCGAATAAATAGTTTTTTGGGAAATTTCAATCACAATTGTCTAAATTGGAAAAGATCTTAAAGCGATCGGTGACAAGAAGCCTCTATCTTCTAATGAAAAATTGATAATTAAACTTAATCTTATTATCATTAATTCGAGATATTTCAATCACAGTAAATGTCTTTAACGATCGGCGGCAAGAGACCCCTAATTCGTCATGAGTGTCATGAGTGTCATGACAAATCTATAATTAAACTTAATCTTACCATCAACTAAACATTTCATTTGATATACCTACAGCAATCTATAATTAAGCTTAATCTTACCATCAAATAAACATTTCATTTGATATACCTACAGCAATTTATAATTAAACTCAGCATCGTACAAATAATCAATTCGCCATTGCAATGACAGCAGTGCAAATTGGTAATATCCTTACTACTTGGCCGCAAGAAATCGCTAACACCGTACGACGAACGACTGTTGCAGGTGTGACGACGATGCTCAATTTTTTCACGACGTCGAACGGCTTCCGGTCGACGCTGCCGGTCGTCTCGAACCTGACGGCCATGAACGTCTGGGACGGGGTGTGCATGTGCTTCATCTACGCGAGCCTCCTGGAGTTCGTGTGCGTCAATTACGTGGGCAGGAAGCGACCGCTCCACAACGTGGTCTATCGCCCGGGCGAGAATCCCGTTACCCAGGTAACTTTGCCGACCGCCGATAAAGTCGACGTCGGCCGCGTGTGGCTCACGTGACGCCTGAACTAACCCCCCCTCGTACCACTCCCCGGCCCACCCCATGCCAGCTAATCGCCGCGAACGCCGTTGTGCAGCCGACCCCCAATTAAACTGAACGTTGAACCAAACTTTCGCTGGCGTTTATCGAACTCGATTTTACTTGGAACGCGGACGAGTTTACGTGCGTTACGCTAAGGGAATATAAATCTCGTGGTTAGGGAACTACCGTATCGACATTTTCTTTAACATTTAAAAACCATAACAAATGTTCAAAAAAATTGCTCGACCCAATTTAAGTTTCAAGTCATTTAATTTGGAACTGTTACCGACAGAGTAAGGTACCAATTGTTCATCGACAAAAATAAATTAATAATGAGAATATTTATGTTTGTATTTGATCGAAACTCCACAAGAACCAGCCTTTAGAACAAAGCCAGACTTGACTTGACTCAATAATTTAAACCATTTTTCTTCTAGGGTTGTGAATGAAATGTCTTGAAATTGAAATCAGACATATTTTGGTAAATTCTAAAGGATATAAAAAAGCGAATTTTTTTTAAACTTTCTTTTGAGTTTAAATAATAAAGAGAATATTAATGTTGATATGGTAGATTCTTAAACGTAAGCTTCACATCCCGCGAGATTAGTAAATATAAAAAATGTAAATGCACTGTGAAAATAAAATTAATAAACAAATTTTTCTATACTAATTTTTAGTGGTTAACATATTTAACTTGTGTATAATAATTCAACATTATGTAAGTGCAAATTTTAATTGGAGGTCAGGCTCGCAAAATTTTTCCGGTGATTCCTAATTAAGAATTCCAACAATTCCACAACCCAGCCGTTTTAAAAAATGCATCAAGAAGGCAGAATGTTTGCATTGAATTCAAAAGGTGAAAAGCCAGACCACTTACCCCTAGAGACTCTAAAGAAAGACTAATTAAGTATGGGAATTGAATTAAAGTAGAGTAACTTCGTTGATTCTTCCTCTTTTGCATTTTTTAGGTCGCGCTAATCTTTAATTATAATCTCTTTTAAAGAAACTCCTTTTTTTAAACCTTTTTAGGCAAATTTACTTGTGCGTTTGTTCATTGTAAATATGAAATAGTAGAGAGAGGTACATTTACGAAAAATAGTTGAAAATCTTTTGTCTGAAAATAGTTATTATAAAAAGAGTCTATAAGAATTATTCAGATAAATCCAAACTTGACTATAGATTAATCTCTTGGAAAAAGGTAAATATTTAAATGTAGCGCTGAAGCTAATTATAAATGGCTTACGAACCCCATACCCCACACTACGAATTATTAAATATAATTTTTAATTAGCAATCGATTAGAAATCATCTCTAAATATTTTTTAATATTTTGAAATTCGTTAATCTCGTACTCCACGACACTAAATATTAGATTTTAATAAAAAAATATGCACATAATTACAAGATTAACGAAGTTTGGTAAGCAATTTTATCTAAAATTTAGAATAAGGCAGTCTAATAAAAGAGAATTCTACTTAAATTTATTTCAGTTCTTCACTAAATTAATGGAAAATTCTTTAGACGCAGTTGATAAAGACCTAGTTGTAAACGAAACTGTCAATGGTAAACATTAAAGAAAAATTCTTAAAAAAAACATCAACACTCGGAATCTCTTATATTTGATAGACGCTTGTTTTGGGATTGGGAATTACTGCAGGTCGAATTGATTTTCTCGCAAGTTTTTGTTCGCATCGATTCGCTCTACGCATACAACATGCCGAATTTCACACAACAGAAGCACAACGAAAAAGACAACCGGGTCTAAACCTCCTGCTCCACCAACTTTCAGACTCTTCGCCTGTCGATTGATTCAAGAGAGTAAATACAAATTTTCCATTGAATTTTTTATTGAAAAAAAAAGAAAGCTACTCGCCGTGCTTCTGTTAAACATTACACACAACATGACACATGCGCAACTTTATGGATCTACATATTGTTTGACTTCCCTACAGCCGAGATGTACGTCCCCCGCTATGTGCCCTCCACTTTATCGCTCACCTCCTGCGTACAATGACTCGCTCCCTTTAATCTTTATAACCCCATTCTCCAGCTTCTTTGTGCTTACTCGCAATCCTCGTGAGTTACTTAAACCGGGGTACTTGTCGCTGCTGCTTTTGGAGTATAAGCAAACCCTCCGGTTTCGGGAGGGAAACTAAAATAGCTGCAAGAAACTAATAGTGATTGAATTGATGATGTGCCGAGGAGCTGAAAATAGGATTTGCTACATCGATCCTGGTTGAGAGGATGTGAAAGGACACGATGGAAAATATTTCCGATATTAAAATAGCTGCGGGATTCAGAAAATAGTTTGACATGCGAACAAATTCAATGTGCGACTAAATGACGGATGTTTTGTTAACGTCAGTCGAGCAGAACGAAGCATTTTTTAACTTGTCACACTTCTATCATTGTCACCCGATTCATTCGAGGTATTTCATACATTTCAACGTTTTGTTTGATAAGTTATCTTCCGGAAAGGATCGCATTGTTTAATGATTGGTTAAACAATCATTTTGTGGAATTTTCGCTTTAAAAGTAGAGTGCACTGTTGTTTCACATCCTCTCAAACTACTTTTTCTTCTAACACGGTGTTGTCCTACTGCAGTGCGCAGTGCCTCGCCCTTCTCAAGATGACCTTCTCCGAGTTTTCCCTCTCTCTTGCGAATTTGCCGCTTCATCCCTTTTTCCTGTCATTTTCGCTCTTACATGTTGCCATTTTCACGGTGTTTCATATCTTTTTTTCACGGGCGATATTCATTTTTCTTCCTCCACCATAGCGAAGTATTCGTTACTCCGCGAGTTTATATCCAATTTGACGGATCTTCTAAGAAAAACAATGTGGTGCCTGTAAATTTCATAACGACGAACGTACAAGTGAGGAAGAAAATAAATTAAATAACAAGATATTAAATTTTACCGACAGCATCTTACGCAAACTTTGAAAATATTAAATTGCCACTTCAATAAATTTTTAATCATTAAAGGGACCATCACGCCAACCAAATAATCAGCTTGTTCATACTTTTGAAGCTTGAATAGCCCTCGTACGTCCTTTTCTCATTCGCAAATAAAAAAAGATGCATCTTTCTTCACAAAGTCAATTTTGCAGATCCGTCATTAACAGAAGAACATCATCCCAGTATCGCTTCAACTCTCATCTCTTGAACATCGCAATCTCGAAGCTCGAAATCCAGAATCTCCACTACACCCAGAGTACCCGCTCTTCTAATCTCCCATCCTCGCGAGAGCAATCCACCCCCGTCTGGCCTCTTCCCCTAAGGTCGCGACTCGCGAAAACACTTATCGTGCATGCAAGCGCGTCCCCGGGAAAATCATCATGCGCCTCGCGCCTCGGGCCGACATTTTCTTATCTCGTTATCCTCGCCCGTTTCCCCTCCGCACGGTGCATCAGCGAGCCCCAGACACTGTCCGATGCGCACACAAAAGCGCACACTTACACATACCTACCCGCACACACACTCACACACACGCACGTACACACACACGCACACACACACACACACACACACGCACACACGCACACACACACACACACACACACACACACACACACACACACACACACACACACACACACACACACACACACACATACACACTCACCCTCATACTCACGGATACGTGAGTGAGTATATACATACACATGCGCGCACTTATACACACATACACAGCGAAACGCAGTAGGTAGCGCACGTACAAGCGGCGGCGAGACCGTCGAGCGTGTACACGTATGCAAAGTCGAAGCTCTCGGTACTATTGATGCGGCTTTATTTTCCGTTCTCTGCTCTGTCTCTTTATCTCTTATTCGTTTTACTTACGCTCGTTTTACCTCCTCTAGGGGTCCGTGTAGAGAGATACCGTTTGCACGAGTGTAACGAGCTGAATAAGTCCTTTCTTTTTATATGGTGATGGTATCCGTTAGGGTAGCAGTCTCGTAAGTTGGCGACCATTTTTTCCAACGTTGTTTCAAAATTTTGTATGTTTAAAAATCGAACTTAAAAAAAGGAATAATTAAATACGAGATAATGTTTTTTATTATCAAATTGCAAAACTCTGTTCACTGTCAAAATATATCTTAAATTAAATGACATTGAAATGAAATTCACAGGGCGCGACTGCTACCTTCGCGTTAGTTCTATTTTATATTTTATAAAAAGATTGCGACATCGCGTATATCGCTGAATAAAAAAAAGTAACATTTTATCAGGGTTATTTTTAAAAGTCAAAGGTCTTTTTGAAGTTTATAAAAAAGAAAATCTAGACTAAGTAAATCTACAGGAAGATAAAAAACCGCTTTGAGTGACGTCACACTCGTTAATACGTCAAAGGACACGGCAATGACAAAGTCATTGTGTTTCAAAGAACGCGGTTTTCTTTTCCCGTTAATTTTTCTTTGAACCACTTTTCTCGCTGAAACTGTTGCAATCTTTTTAGAAATGCACTTGTTGAAGTGCTTCAACTGTTTCTTATTTACATTTATTTTCTATGATTAATTTTTTTAGCTGTCAAAAATTAATAGTGTCTCGCGAGTCTACGTAGCTTTACAACAGCTATAGTGGAGAAAATTCAGAAAAAGTAATAGATCTTTCGCTATCTTTTTTTACGGATATAGTTAGTAAATAGACTTAATTTGCCATCTTATTAAATGCTTCTTTCTTTTACCAATTGCATTTTCCCAAAAAATTTTTCCAAGAAATAAAGATTTTTTGATTTATTATATTACAAATAGGTCAGCTGTTCTTGTCAACTCGATGAAAACTTAATTTATAGAATCGATACAATTAAGATGTTTTAAAGTGAATTCGCCGAGGTAAAGTCTTTTTTTTTAAGTTCAGCATTCGTATTTTCAAAGTGGCGGTACGCTCGCGATTCTCTCTGATTAACAATGGAATAGCGCGCGCTAATTATTAACATACGTTACGCCTAAACGAATAAAATCGCCTCAACACTGAAGATTCCGTATTTATTTCTGCCCTTGGTAAATATTTTGCATGCGAGTACAAAAAAATGGCTTCTTCGTGGACCATACGTTTGAGCATTAACAAAGAGTGACCGTTTTATCTTTTCTCTGTCCATTACCACGTGTTTAATGTTTTTTTTCTTGAGCAACTCCTCTCTACTTTTGTTTTTGAATCCAATATATACAACAAAATACATGATTTTTTGCTCAACACTTGTTCTGTGTTCGAGTTTCTCTCTTTCCGAATGACTTTTTTTATTCACGTTGCTCAACTTTCACTTTAGTAGAATGTTTTCGTTCTCGCACATGCAGGTGTTTGTTTGGTATATATATTTTTTATGATATTTGAATGTTCAATAAATAATAACGATAAAAAAGCGACATAAACAAACATTGTTAAATATATATAAATCAAGTTCACCGTCATTAAGCACCTAAGGTGTGAATTATCGTCACGTACATATCATGAAGAATAGCCTTTTCTTAAAAATTGCAAAACGTATGTAAACTGTAATTTGGAAAATAAACAAAGACATTTTTAATTAAAACTTTAGTGTTTTAAGTACACGTTCAATTGTTGATTTCCTTTCTAACATTGATTGAAAATAAATTTAACGAATATAATTTCAAGATACTCAATTAAAGACATTTCTTGTTTAATTCAAACGCAAAATCTTGATTAATACAATTTAAATTAAAGTGAATAAATGAATGTTATTATACAATAACTCCATGTAAAATCATCAACAAAATTTTAAGTGATCCTCTGTAGATAAAATTTACTCACACTTGTTTACAATAAATACTGCTGAATGTGCTCGAGATCAAGAAACCAAGAGAAGTTTAATAAAAATTTTCACAAACATAACAAACGCTTGAACTTTTCTAAGTAATTTTTACATTGCCGTCTGATGATTTTTGTTAAACAGATCACTCGAACTCAAGACGACTAATCACTTAGTAATTTTTATCACAGAACCAATCAAATCTTTAAATTAATTCTTTTAAAAGCTTTGATTAAAAACTAATTTCTTTTCAAAGTATCGATGTAATCAAGAGTGAGAAAGCCTCGTTCAAACTTCGATTGCACTTGGATGAGGAGTCGCGTGCTCAGGTGCGATCGGGGGGCTAAGATCGGCCAGTTGTTTTTCAGAAAAGGCTTTTCCAGATCGAGCCTCATCACCATTAAGCCAGAGGGAAGCGCGTCATTAAAGAAATCGGTGTCTGACACGGAGGCGCGAATTTGAGGGACACACCAAAAATTAGGACCAATGTCAGGTCGCCTACTCATCTTACACCTTATTCGGGAACCGCGTTACGTCAGAGATTAGTTTGCGTTATCCCTTCTTTTATGATTGTTTTTTTTACATCCGTTAAAATTTTTTACTTTAAATTTCATTATACTGTTTATAGTTTTTACTATTATTTCTTTTTATGATTTTTTGTTAAAATTGCAAAATAATATGACATAATAATAAGTTTGAAAAGTAAAAAATACTAAAGTATCTATATATGTAGTCACTTAAAAGTAAAGAACGAAGATAAACCGACTCGTTACTTAATAGCGAAAATAGCTCGGTCACCATTTAATATTCATAAAAAAAAACTCGGAGAAAGGTCCAACCTTTTTTGTGAATGAGCAAAGAACATCTTTTTTTTTTGTCGGCCAAAAAAAAAGCGAGCTAGAGTAGCGCGGATTTAAAAGCCCCGAAAGCCGAGTAATTAACGCGATGCGGCGCGCTGCGGCGCATAAAGAGCGGATCTCCGTCCAATTATCCGCTGACCCTCTGTTCTCCCGTGAACGCGACGTTCAAGCATCTGACGACCCGCGAAAGATCCGGGCACTTTTTTTTTTATTCAGACTCGGTTTTTTGAGAAGTCGCGGCTGGTTTTATTTTTAAACGTTCCGAGCGGTGAGTCGAATTATTTTTTATTTTGTTCTCAAGAATAGAGTAACTAATACCTAGGAGAAAACATTTGCGAAACTTCAGTCATCTTTCGAAATATGAGATCTTTATCATTCACATCGACTTATTTTTTATCAGATCGTTTGGAACGCCTCGATCGAATGTCTGGTAAATGTTGTAATAAAAGTCATTATTAATCGTTGTTTTTTTTATTGTTAATTGTGGTTAAATATTTATTTAAAAGTGAATTTGAGATTTTCGCAGTATCGAGGAGTTTCAAAGTGACATCACCTTCATGATAAAAGAAGTGTACAAAAAGCTAAGCACCTGTAAAACACTCTTGAACCAAACTTTCCGTAGCGTTCCAAAAGTGTTGTACCTAGCACAACTTGTACCAATACTTAAGAAAATCTGGGTCGAAAGAGTGAAAGAATGAAGCTGGTTTGAAATTGCCTCGTGGCAAAAATCTTTAGGCCGCCTGACCAAACACGAGTTTAACTACTGAAATCTGAACTTAAATATAACGTAAATTAACAAACTAAGATACAACAAAAATTTATTTATCAGTAGCGTAACTAAAATTTAGAAATATTTGCATTTCATAATTTTACATTCGAAATTCAAAAGTAAACTAATTCAAATGAAATTATCACAAGGCAATATCAAGCCGAGAAAGAAAGGCTGAGAAACCAAAAAACAAAATAAACAAGCCAAATAGTTAAAAAAAAAAGAACATAAGGAAACGAAAAAAAACAAAAACAAAAACAAAAAAAAAAAAAATAATAAATCGATTAGTAAAGCGTATCGTTGGTGGAACGTTGGTGAGTAAGCCTCTTTGTTTGGTGTCTGTGATGTTGCAGCGGCTTCCAGCGGTGCTCAGCAGGATAGGAATTATATTGGCCAGCCCCTTGGTAAGATCCCCTCTGTTTTCGCATCTCACTCTCTTTCTTTCTCTGTCTGTCTGTCTCTCACTCACTCTCTGTCCCCCTCCGTTCGTACTCGCGAGAGCCACAGTCAGCGGCGGGAAAACGAGCTAAAAGAGAAAAACAAAGCGACGTAACGAAACTAACGAAAAAACCTGCCTGTTTACACTCCCCGGTATATCCTCGCGTCTTGGTTTTTTTATCTTCTCTACTTTTGTTGGAGGTGCTGGTCGGCTCTTGGGCTGGACGCATTGCGCCTCCCTTCTTCAGTTTTTTTCGTTTTCTTAGGTTCTTACCCCTGCACCGAGGACTTGCGCATGATGGTCTAAGCAATATATCTAGCTCACCCCTGCCTTGTCTAGACCGGCTTCACTTGTTCACTTTTCTTTTATGTACTGTTTGGTTTGTACATTTCGTTGGTGAAATTATTATTGTTGTATACAAAATAAATAATTAGAAAAAAAATGTACTGATTACAGTATTACCCTACAATTAAGTACATCCAGTTTATGCAATTCAACGCATTTATTATCGAAGTAAATCTTAAAAAATGCAAATAAAAACTGTAAATAATTTACAATTAAATTGAAATTTTTAGTTAAAATTATTTAAAGAAAAATCATCACCAACGAAATTTTTGTCGTTTATTTATTTAAAGCTTACTCCCAACAAAAGAAAACATTCGAACGAAGCACCAGTCACAAAAATATCTTTATATGTAACGTTGTTAGGATGCAAAGAAAAAAAATGCAACAAACTGGACTGCCAACAATTACAGTATCAATCAATCATGCGTATCGATAATGTACGTACGCTCTGTGCCTCGCAAAACGACTTGTTTTGTTCCACGCGCGATCCATCACGTCGTTTCCCGTATTCGCGAGCGATAGCATCAACCAGTCGGCCGTTTTATTTATTTCGCGCTTCTGACGACATAATTACACATTATCCTAACGACTTCGAAACGTCTCTTATTTGTTCACTTTTAACTGTGTCCTGTCTGTCGATTGTGCGATATGCGCTTGTAAAAGTGGCTAACGTCCAAACTGTTTGCAAAGCAAATATGTTGCCAAAGAGAAATGAAAAGACGCATCGACATGCAAATAAATAAAACAAATGAATAAAATGAAATAAAAAGAAAAATCAGAATTACACTTACACTCTGTAAAGTAAATTAGTGATACGCACAGAACTGCATGTTTGTATCGTTGGAAAATTTTTGGGAATGTACGGCACGAGTATTATGGAATGTAAGTGCATCCTTTACTCTCTGCCATGTCTTTTTGTACCTTGTGATGATTGTTTATCTTGCTTTGGTCGGAATCTTGCCCGTGATTTCACGCGCAGTTTGAGCAATACATCAGAGAAACGCGAAAAAAAGCTGCGGAGTTAATTTACACTGCGTTAGGGAAAAACGGAATTAATTCGATGGAAAATGAGAGAAATATTTTGCTCGAACTGCGCTTGTAGCTTAGCCTGATAAAAGCCGCTGCTGCTTGCAAATGCGAGATTTGCATAATGTTGAGAAGGTAAGAAATGAGTTGTGCACATTTTCCTTCACTTCTTTATGATAATCCTCACGAATGTTGGCATCGTGAGCTGCAGTTGAAGAATGTCGATCTAATTAAGGTAAATGTCCTAGATACGTACTCTCTTAATTTATTCGGAGTCTTTTCTCGAATGCAAATGCAGGCCCGTTGATTAAGAGGGCAGAACAGCGATTCTAAAAATTATTATTATTAAAACAATTCGTATTCGATAGTCAACGGTTAAGCTGCCCCGGCGCAAAGATTCTACGCTGGGATCTGAAAAGATAAACAAGGAATCTGAAAAGTTAAACAATTATTTCTACAAACTTCATAAACTTATTTATAACTTTCTACAAAATATAAACTAACCTAAATTAAATAATGAAATAAAACTAACTTAAATTAAAATTGTTATTATTTAATTAATACAGTACTTAAATTAGATAGGTAGGTAACTAAATTTGTACACTTGTTATTTGTTATTCAAATTCTGCAAAATCATTTAGAATTTTTATAGAAAACGTGGATTTTCATCAAAGTAGAGATAAAGTTCTATTTTTTTTCTACAAGCGTAAATTAAAAATTTAATATTTCAATGTCCATTTCCTCTGAAATGTTTGCTTACTGAGTCAATATTGAAATGGAAAGCTTACAGTTAATACTTTCTGTTAGTATTTTTTATGAATTTTTATTATGAATTTTAAGAAAGCACCTGCAAGCCACCTTTAATGTATACTTTTTTGCATTAAATTGTTGTTATAATTAAAGATCTGTATTGACATGTCAGTATTTTCGATCCAGACTGAGCTTGGCACATGATGATTTAAGTTTATGGTTCGATTTACTAAGAGTTTGTAGTTAAACCTTTAGTATCATAAAATATACTTTAAATGCAACATAATTTACAATTAAAATACCATAAGATGAAAATTGAACTTTATCAACTGATGTATGTATCAAACTCAATTTGGGCTTAATTCAATAAACATGTTTAATATAAACAAATTTTCATACGATTAATAGATTTTTTAAATCATATACTAAAAAATAATACATATTTTCTAAGATTAATATGAAAAAATATTGATTTATCAGGCTTGAAAAATAGATTGTATATAACTTTATTTTTCAGTCAAATTTAGCATACTATATTTTTCTTTTTTTATTTGCTTTTACTAATAATCTTGAAATCTTAATAAAAAATTTGATTCAACAAATGAAAATCAAATGAAATTTTTCATTTTATCAATAACTAGTTACACTTAAAATAGATCCTTGTTACGATTTTTATTAATAAACGAATTACCAAAAAAGAATTGTACATCAATTACTATCAAAAAGGTTAATTCAATGAACTGGGATACCGAAGGCTGGAATTAACCTCTGGGGGATGTAAAAGTTAAAAAGCTTCGTATTAATTATTGATTTTCCTGAATTGAATCTTCGCTCTTTTCTTTCATCCGCAACAATAACAAACTGTACAGTCGATACCGAATATTGCGAACATAAACGCAGCTCAAGGCTAACTCCCGTCACGCACGATCGGTAAGTAGTAACTTTTGCATCCAGCCGAGGAGCCCAGCAGCATTCTAGCGAGCTCGCGTCGTCTGGGACATTTGCCGCCAAGTGCCCGCGTGAGTGTGTGCGTGTGTAGCGTGTGCCGCGCGCAATTTTTCTCGCAATATATTACGCTGGCATGTCTCGCACCTCCCCGGCCCCCGTTCACCAGTCACCTCCACCCCCGCCCCACTCCCCGCCCGCTTTTCGCTTATGTACCCCCCACGTATGAGAAAAACAGCTGCTTCTTCGACGCTCACCGCCGCACAACACGATCGTAAAATCGATTGGAAGACGAGCGCGCGCCTACTCTTTTTCTTCTATATTTTTTTTTTTTTTTTTTTTTTTTTTTTTTCACCGCGAGCTCCCGAAGCGCGAGAAGCAATATCGGGAAATCGAGCCGCGCTAAAGCGAGCGCCGAGGTCGGGATAAAATTACGCGCCGTGCCGAAGGAGGCGGCAGCGCCTCGATAATTTTCGCGAACTCTTACTCCCGGTCGTGGATGAAAAAAGTAAAGGAGATTAACTTTCAAAAGGTGCGATAAAAAACGGAGATAACAAAAACCGGGGGGAGGGAGAAAAGTTTGTAGGCATTGTCTCGTCGCCGGTAAAAGCGCACTACTCGGTCGATTGAAGGGAGAGAAAAGAAAGTGGGGGAGGGTACGGTAGAATCGGTTTAAACAAACAAAGCTTGAGCGCGCATAAATCAGAGGAATATATCGGCGCAAGCGGGAATACGCTCTTAATCATGCCTTCATTGTGGTACTGAGGACCGCTTTGCAACCGACCCCAATCGATGCTTCACTGTAGCATATATACATATTATATAAGTACATTACGAAACATTTTTGAGCTTGACAGTCCCATATCGCTGAAATACATTACTGTTTAATTATTGGATCCGTTCGAACAAACGTTAATTTACTATAATTATATGATACATTATACATATGTATAAATATATAGTGACTGATCGTTTCACTTTTTTTTTCATGACATTATTTTGATGATACGTTGCGTTATGTTATTACCCAGTTTGGCCCCAGTTGCCTCTTTCACGTCAGACTGCGCGGAAATTGTTTTCTTTCCTCCTCTGTCTCATCTAGGATTTTATGAGCTTTCTTACATTTTTTTATGGGAAACTTGCCACATTTCGTCGATAAATTCATTTGAGATAAAGAAACAAGTCCATAAAATCAATACTTTACTGGATGATCAATACATTTAAAAAAAAGAAAATAGAAAACGACGTAAAAGCAAGTCTTTAGTTGACGAAAAGTTTACCCGCACAGCCTGATAGTTGGCAAATATTAATAGTAGATATTATATATAAGTACATATATTATACGGCATGTAACTCGTTGACAGTGAAAAATTCGTAGCACGATAAATTTTTCAATCGGTATACATACTGTACATTTTAACATGTTTTTTAAATCAACGAGAGTTACAAATCGATGCGAACGATCCACTTTTCGTTTGTTCTTTTTTTTTATGCGCACATACGTCGGAAACAGTTGCAGAGAGCAGAGGTGTAAATGGAAAATTAATCGATTCCGGGCGAAGAAGCTTGAGCTTACCAATTTATATGCTTACAAAACTTTTTTCAAAGCCAGCACTATTCGATACAGTAATGAGCTTACATTCATGAAGTAACTATTGTTAAGGAAAGGCTTTCGGTTCATTTTTGTCAGCTTCAATTTTCAAAGCATTTTCACTTTATACAAAGATCGAGGACTTTCTCTTAGCTTCCATCCACCGTCAATTACTGTAATTTAAAAAAAAAAAAAAATAGAACAAGTGATCGATCGCGACAACGAGCGATGGAGCCAATGAGAAAAAGTCCTCGAACTCGTCGCTACCGCAGTAAACTTTGTTACCAAATATACCGAGCTTACTCTCACGTTGAAAAAAAAGATAACAAAAAAAAATCCGTAAACGATTCCAAGCACGCCAATATTTTAGAAAAAGAAATGGAAAGGGTCGAACTGTCGAGGAGGTCGTCGAGTTACAAAAAAAAAGTAGCCTTATCTCTGCACTGCCGCTTTGCTCTCGGCATAAACGTTAAGTATTACACCGACGGCGGAGATTGCCTGTTTTTTTTTTATTATTATCGTATGGAAAGAAGGGGGCCGCGATTCGAAAAATGGATCGCTCGCCGATGAGCCGATTTTTATGACGAGACACTCTGGCACGGAGACCCTGTCGCAGGGTGAAAAGAAGAGGGAAGGCGGCGCGACGACGGCCGGGGGCGGCGGACCCAACGAGATCGTCACCTGCACCAACTGCGGCCCGAACCCGTGCACGCACACGGCGACCAACGGCTGTGCCGCCGAGGTACTGGCACCTCCGCAGGTTTCCATCTTCATTATACTAATACTCGATGTTATTTCTGTGTACAATAATTTTTCTTTTTTATTGTATTGTGATTTTTGTAGTTTAGAATTGACTAGAGTTTTACATTTCAATTAAAGGGTTGTCGAACTTATGATTAGGAATCTAGATAACTGACTTCGCCATTTTTTTTTATTATTTGAAAAACAAAACAAATTTCTGGTCTCGGTATTTTCAATTTTAAGTCATTCATTCTTCATAGATTTAGGAGAAATATGATTTGAAAAATTTGTAAATATTATGCAAATTTTTAAAATAAGTTTTCTAATAGTGTGAATAGAATGACTTGGAATTAAAATCAAATACTCTTTGCACCACTGAAAATTTGTTTTTCAGTTTGAATAATAAAGAAACAGTCGATACGCAACGATAAATTTTGCATCCTCTTAATTTGTTTGAAAAAGATGATGCCTGTAAGAAAATGCAAAAAAAATATTTAAAATCTATAATATCTAAAAGATGGGAAAATATATCATTGAAAAAAAATATTGACGTTTATACTCGAAGCATGATGTCTGGTCAGTTCTTTTTTCTTCTCTAGAAAAAGTCTATACTGAATCATATTTTACCACCGATCTTGTATACTATCAATGAGTGCAGGCATCCTCTTCCTGTGTCTTTTAACTAAAGAATTGAATAGTTTTTTAAAAAATTTGTTTCATTTTCATTTTCATCTGTGTTTCATCGAAGATAAGTGTGCAGTTTTTGAACCAAAAAATACATCACCTTCAGGATGTAATTCCTTGATGAATTACGTAAATGAAGAGATGAAAATTATTTATAATTTTGAAAGTTTTATAAAGAATATTAAAAAAATTAAAAAGCAAATACTTTTTTTACGAACATTACGTTGAAAAAATAAGTTTTAACGTCGAATTCAATAACTGCGACGCTTACCCAGTGTCGAAAATCGATTTTAACCAATTGACTCCGCTTAAAGCAGGTGCGGAAGAAGGAGCCACCGCATCCGATAAGGGTGGCCAAGACGATCGACGTGATAGCGAGGATCACCTTCCCGGCGGCGTACTTCGTGTTTCTCACCTTCTTCTTCATCCACTACAAGGGTGTTTCCTAGAGCCACGCCTTCCAGGCCTACGAGGAGCCTCCGCCCCCACCGTAAGCTGATGGACACACGTACACACACCGTTTCGCGCGACCCCTCGAGCGGCTGACAGTGCGCGAACTCAGTCACCCCGACGAGGAGTACCCGCGCCATTACTTCAATAAGCAGCAAGCAGAAGATAAAATAAAAAAAGAGATCGAGAGGTTGGAGAACAAGTGGAAGTGCGATTGGACTCCTGTAGCGAGCTGATTGCGATGAATCATCGAGAGAAAGAGAGAGAGAGAGCGAGAGAGTGAGAGTGTGAGAGATATGCGTTTATCGAGGGTAACCTTATAGCGATTTCACGCTCGCTTTGCAGCCTTAAGATATTTATAAAATTAATCGTGAGTGCGCCACGGCGCGCGGCTTTTTATTATGATTATACCTAGTTTTTATTACTACGTTGTAAGATCGCGATCGAGCTCCGATCTCCGGACCAACACTACACTCACACACACACGCACACGGAAATACTCACGTACATTCACCCAAGTATAGACAGGCTCACACGTACATTCATCCGATAACGATTACTTGAGAGTGCGAATTATTGTGATCTATTATTGCTGAGATACACTGTTATATTATAGGTATAATAAAAAATAATTCGTCAACGACGAACTTAAACGAAGCGGGATGAGCGGAAGAAAAATATGCGTATATATTATTACACACCCTATTAAAAAAAGGAGAGCAAATGCAAATGCGTAAAACGCGTAGGTGAAAATAAAAAAAAAAAAGTGCACCAGGGAGATAAACTCACACACACACATACACACACACATACCGCGCGTGCGTTCTTTGCGTATAAGGGGATCATGAAAGTATATTAAATAAAGAAAAAATAAACTATAAATAAAGGGGAGTATATGGTCGAATCGCGTGGTGCTTTCGGGACGATGCAATCACTTATTAAGCGGACGATGGCCGAGATGCGCGGGACACGAGCCCCGGACGAAAATACATCGCGTGTGTCCCATACTTTAGCGGACGGCCGGGGCGGACGCGCTATCGGGGCGGCCCGAGCGCTAATCGACCGGCCGTAATGACGCCGCCCCGAGCTATGGATTAATTGCGTTACGTCCGATCCTGTTACACACTGCTTAATCATCATCGCGGACGCGATCTGCGCTGCGTTTCAGTGAGTCCTCTTTATTTTTCGCACGGAACAAGTTCATTCGTTGTCTTATCATTTTTAACCGTTTGAAAGAGGGCATCTTTAGTATCAGTTGAAAATCGCGAGGAAGTGTACTTTTGCGATTCAGAACTTTTTTTTACAAAGACAAGCTAGACAGATTTTTTAAATCTATACAGTCTCATAATGTAAAAAAGTGGAGGAACCTCATATTTCAAGTGAAGAATAGTTCAACTATTTTCTGCGAGAGAATTAAGCGATCTGTAACTTTTCTGCATTGTGAGAGTATCGAATCGATAAAAGAAAGTTTAGCGCAGAAAAGTGTGTGGACTAATTAATATCTTAAAGAGCAAAATTATTTTTCAATAATGTAAAATACATTTTTATAGATAAAGACGTAACCAATCCATATCTCGAGTAAAAAAAAATTGAATAGGAATTTAACAGTTTACGCAATCTTAACTTGAATTGAATAATCGTAACGCTACACTGTAACGTAAAATAATCATTATATTCTTCCCTTACGGTGTAACCACTGTTAACAAAGTTAATAAGTGCAAAGTCGACGGTAGTGCATGTAGCTTACTCTATGAAGCCATGCGACGTACATTTATTGTCAGGGCGACGTTGCAGACCAATTGCAGGGGCGTGCTGTAAGTAACAATTCCAACATTAGTTAGATTCACGATCGAGTTACGAAAAATTGATTCTTTCTCCTGTAGATTTTCAAACAAGTTTGAGCAAAATGCAATTTTCATTGATTCTGTTGTTTTCAGAGGTCGAAAGTGTAGCAAAAAAAAACTTTCTTTTTTATCGCAAAAATATTTTTGTAAAAATAGAAAAATTCAATGAACTGCGAAATTAATTTTTACGCCCCGAAGCTACAACATATAAAATAGTTAGGCAAATGTGTAAGCTACGCTGACGACGGATTTGAGCGTGAAAGAAGGTCGAAGGAGCGAAACCAACTGAAACGTTGTCACTGAACAAAAAAGTATTATTATTGTACATTTAACGTATTTCAGAGATGTTTCTTCTGAAAGTAACTGCCAAAAATTGTTGATCGAATCGATGTCACGAGAATATTTTTTTACGCCGTGGCGGAGCATGGCAGAAAAAAAAACGCGTACCTTAAACAGACAGTAAAATGCTAAGATTTGCTTTCTGATACAAGGAAGGACGGGGCCGAAAATGACGTAAGAACGGAATAGAATCTTTTTCATTACCACACAAACTACAGTATAAGTAACAAATAATTAAAATAATTGTGTTAGCTTATAAAGTAACGGTAAATTTAAAGCATTCTTTTTGTAGTAAATTATAGTAATCGCAAATTTCAACTCATAAAAATAAAGAAAAAACCATAATTATAATTATAGCCACGGTTCAAATGAAAAGACCCGCGAAGTTTCCGAAAAAAAAATCCGCTGGTTCTTACGGAGTGAATTATTTTTGCCTTTAAACCGAGTGTCAGCCATAAATCATTAAGAATAGCAATACGCCAGTGAGTAGCGCGTAAACTTTACGATAATAAAAAGCTGCTTCGAAAAGCTTTCAAGTCGTTTGAAGCTTCTACGAACTCCTTTGCGCGGTATACGATCTCAGCTGATCGTTAACCAAAGGAGTGTCATTGGAAATCGAGGGGCATTAATATTTTTCCTTAAATTTTTATCAAATTCGTTTCGTGGATTAACAAAAACGTCTGCCGGGATATTTTTATGTCTTACGTTTCAGGAGCAAACGAGAGAAAAAAAAACGAAACTGTCTCGCTTCGCACTTATGTCTAATTTCGAGCACTGCCAAGGAAATCGTATAATTGTTATCTTGATTAACTTGAAGGGTCGAATTTAACGACTCGACAAAGTATATTTGGCCGCGTGAAATTTTGCCGACGATGAATTTCCTAATTGAACAAAAGTATGATTTAACCGTGTGAAATCCGAAAATCCAATAGGCGACGAGTGTGGGCGTAACTTCGAAATTACGTTTAGCTGCGTAAATGAATTTTCATTCTAAGGAGATTTTTCCATCCCCGTAACAGTTAGAATAAAGGTGGTGTGATTAAATTTTGAAAAAATGTCTCTTCCTCTTCTCCGTGATGTTCATAGATTTCAAAGTTTAACTAAAAAAAAACTTATAACTCGTTTTAAACGATCGCAGCTAGTGCGAGATAAGAGAAAATACGTGTGCACATGAAGAATTTCTTAATCGTAGGAATTATAATTAAATAAGAAGTGAAAGAATAATACATCCGAGTGAGGAAAGTCGTTTAAGACGTTCTGCAGGAGAACAAATATTTAGGGTTTATGATACAATTAAAAACAACGAATATTTGTCGCGCTTAAAAAAAAAAAAAAAAAAACAGCTGAAGTACATCAACTACGTCGGATATGAATACAGTGAAGTCGTTGTGAAAAGATGAAACAAATAGAGCGTAAAAATTTCAGCTGAAAATTTACAAGAAACATGCCTGAGTTTAACGGAGGCAACTTGAATTATACTACTTTAATTTGCATACCAGCTTTTTCAAGCAAATATCCAAAACGAAATAACTTTTTCGATTTAATTAAAATTATCGACATTTTGATTGATTTCATTTAAAAAATTTGCTAAATCTTTTCGCGATCGATTTCACGCAAATCTCGATACTAAAACTGTTCACATAAAATCGTAAGAAAGGAAGTTTCGGCGAACGTAGAAGAACGATGAGAAGAAGATGATGAAAAGAGGACATCAATTAACAATACTTTTGTATACATCGTGCTGATAAGTGCAGAGTCCCTTAGGTGGTAAGATAAGACGCTAATCGATACTAATTAATGTTTAAATGAATAATAATAAAAAAAAACAATGCTCCACGGACCAAACACATTAATCCTATATACGAGAGACCTTTATTATTGTATTAGCTGCACTTTAAAACTAGGCTGTGGCCCGCACGTGAATCCTAAATATACTTTTACATGCTTGCACGTTACGGTATTTAAGATCATGTTGCGCAATTAATGATGAAAAAAAAAAAAATAATATAGAAGTAAGACGTCGAGTAGCGGGCGTGTGCACAATTTTCCTTCTTCGTGTGTAAAAAAGCAAAGAACCCAGTAAGTTTCGGTGAACCATTGTGATATCATTAAATTTACTGTGTAATTTTAAGTATTCGTTTTTATTTATTTATTTATCGAGCGTCACTTCCTTATACCGAAGATGACCATCCGACTCACTTACACCGTGGCGTGTGTTTCTTTTTGCCGGAGCTGCGAAATTATATTTTTATACCGACGACGACGGGAAAATTATTGCATCGCGCAGAACGAGGGAAAAGGTACACTGAAAATAGTTTATCTTAGATTACGCGTAAAGTGCGAAATATATTCAAATTAGCTGACATTACGCGTTCTCGTTAGTATTTAATTGTTATTCTTGTTTTGAATTAAAAAATAATTTATTGTACATTATAATTGTGATATATTATTTTAGAAGGATTATTTATTTACTTAATTTTCATGTTAATTCGTATCGTAATTTAATGGTAAATTAGTAAAGATAAAATTGTGCACATGCCCGTCGTATAATTTATAAACGTCGAACGTAATTCAGAAAAAAACTATATATGTATAGAAGATATATTATATATATATATATATATATACATATAAAAATATATATATACTGCATCAAAGGCGTGATTATATATAGAAGAGATTAAAGAATTTCTATAAACTTCGTTAAATGAGCAAAGTTTTAAGTATACGTTTTCATCCATTCGCATAGTATTTATAAGAGCGGAAAAAATTCCAAACGATTGAACTCGAAGGAATAAAAACGAGAGTCTCGGCGCACCGAGACGCGTGGGGTGGCATTGTAATATAAAAAATCCATCACTGAATTGAATTAAATAAAAAAAATGTATTATATATATCGCCGATATATAATTCTTCGCCTACTTTTTTCGACTCTAGCTCCGTTGCATTATTTGAAAAAAATGAAAAAAAGGCAAAAAAAATGAATCTTATACATTGAATTAAACGTCTATATATGCGCGTGTATATAGGTATATATGGATGGCGAGCGCCGCGGCCGCTGTGCGGTCCCGCCGCGCGATATATAGGTATATACATCTCTATATACACGAAATACGTAATTATATGAATATAAACGATAATAAATAAACAATCTTAAGATTATTAATTAATCCGTAAGTGTTTTTTCGATGACTCGCTGCGAGCTTACCTGAATAATCTTACGAAAAAAAAACTAATAAAATCGTATGTAAAATTGCGATGAGGCGGGGATGGATTATGGCGTAAAAAGTGCCAGCGCGTCGTTTCGCGTGCGTTTGTTTGGAAGCATAAGAAAAAGAAAATAACGACGAGTAAAGAAAATAAAATTGTCACTCTAGAGCATAAAATAATAATAACAGGAAACTTCTGCAGATTTCTCAGTCCCCGAAAAATCTTTGCGACCAAACTTTTTTATGATAAAACAGTGTAACGTTTAGAGATCTGTTCTATATCTGCATGTCTCATTTGTTCGCGCACCTATATATTTCATTGGAAATAACCGAGTTGTTTATATCCACGTTATTAAATACTTTTTTTTTATTTAATTTAAAAAAATATTGTTATGTACGATTGAAGAAAAAAATTTACCGAAGAAAACAAATTGTAAATAAAAGGAATTTTAAATTAAAAAGTAATAAGAGTAATTGCATTGGTACTTAATTAAGATCTTGTCAATCCCCCCTTGTCTTTTGTTTCACTATATGAGTTTTGTGTAAAATTCAGGAAGTCCGGCTGTTGTTTAATTGATGATTTTACATTGCAAGAGTGTATTTTTATAATAAACCAATTAAAAAAAAGTGGATGAAATGTATAAGTTTGCCGTTAACGGAACCGCTATTTAAACGTTTGAAACACTTAAGAAACGCGTAAGTTTTATAAGCGCTAATTTAAAATGTGGATACTTTTTTGCTTAATGTAATTTGTACATCCCCTCATTGATTAGTCACCACATGAGAATCAGCAAAAGAAAATATACAAGAGATGTTAGATTTTGCACAATTTAAGTAAAAGAGTACAGTCGATTTAAGACAGCAGCAGTAGTTTATCGTCATTGTAAGCAATTAAAAGTACACCTCGTCTTGTAATTTATTCTCATGTTTCTTATTGAGGAGTTTCAAACATTTAAATGAAAAAAAAGAGGTCACTTTTTATATAGAATCTTCTTAAAAAGAAATATTAAATTACGCATAAAAGTGTATACATCGAACAATACCGACATGATTGATGGGTGAAAAAAAATGTATCATCGATTTGTTGCTTAAATTTTCGTAAAAAAAAAATCAATGAGATAATTACGCAAGTGTTCGGATGTTACTTTGCGTATCTAATCGAATCACGTAAACGACGTTACGTTAATTATATTTATTAAATACCACCGCGCCCCGTTTGCAACAGCAATAAACGACCACACTGCGAACGACGTACCGAGGTTGCGCTGCAATAATGTCGTAACGACGGAAGAGACTGTTGAGATGCGAGATAGAAACTTGTTTTTTTTTTTTTTAAGTTCGCCCATCATTGATAAGGAAGAGAGAAACAATTTACGAACTGGGAATTCATAACTGCGTGTTCGTTAAGGTATGATTTGCTTGAAATGGAAAAGTTAAAAAAAAAAAGAAAACATTGTAAATAATTAATTCTTTCTCTCGATTTTTTCTTAAATAAAATAATTCCTTGAGCAAATTCTCGAAATTCGTACAGGCTTCAAGCCGAAACTATGTAAATATTTGAGAGGAAAGGGAAAAGTCGGATTCACGACATTATGTTGAGTGATGAAGCAAGGGAACGGCGAAGCCATGTTTTTAGCACGTCATGTAGAATACAAAGTGAAAACGTGGAAGCTAGAGGGAATAATAGAAAGTGAATTGTAAAAATGAAAATGGAAAAAAGATACGTTTAAAATAAACCTAAGATGAAACTAAGACGTTACATTTATTTTATTGTAAAAGTCTGTAATACCCTGTGAAACATTAATTTTTTTATTTTTAAATATTATTATTTATCAGTATCGGTGTGAATTTTTACCATGATGTAATCTTCAGTGAATCATTATTTTTTTTAATAAACTCTGAAGGAAATGAAGTGCTATACTTTAAATTTTAACTCTGAAGGAAATGAAATGTAATATTTTTTTTTAATACAATAGTTTAGAAGACTATATACCTACGTATAAACGTTTAAAATGAATTTTTTTAAAAAATCATGATAAAATATTTTAATTTTATAAAGCCATAACCAGCAAATCAAATTTTAATTCTAGTGTCGTCGTAAACGTAAATGTAACGATGATTTTCCATTAATTCGATATCCTTCTCCAGTCGCCTCAATTTTTCCTCCAAGTGATGTTTCCTTTTAATTTTTGGAGCTGTGTCAATTAAGAAGGGTAAGCACTGAAAGCGTTTCATTATTTCCGACCATTTTTTCTTCATTTCCTGGTAAGTAACAAAAATTTCGTTAACATCTTAGTAGTTAAAGTATTGCCTTTTTTACCCTAGAACCAAAGTAATGATGAAAGCTTACCTCTAAAATTTGCGCTCTTTCATCTTCGGTGATATATCTGCACGCATTTTTTTTAAGACTGACGTAATCGTTGTCATCTTTAGATTTTCTCACTGGTTTAGTAATTTGTTCAGCTTTTGGAATTTTTGCAGATTTAAGTTTGTTTATATAATTTGGTACTTCCCCGAAATTCTAAATTAAAAAATGTTTACAGTTATAAAACTTTAAATATTTTGTTAGTCTAAAATATATAATGAAAATTGTAAGCTTTATTTTTTTAACATAAATTGAACATTGTATTTTTTTAAACTGGTATTAAATCGTTTTGTCGATACTCCGTGCGCTAAGTACGATTTTGCACACATTTTGTTAAAATCAGTTACGTATAATCGTGTTTTGTCCACGTCGTTCGAAATGTACTATTATTTCGTGCTGATATAAACTTGACCATTTCTAACGTGATTGAATATACCTATACATTACATTATGATATTGATAAATATTTATTTAAACCTCAATTCTAGAGCGAATTAAAATAAAAAAAGTACTTTTCAATACTAGCGCGATCAATAAAGTTAATTATTTTTTTGACTTACTAACATTTTAGTTATTATACCTATATTAAACTTTTCAATCGTATCAATCGTACAAAAAAATGAAGGCAGTGAAAGAAAAGTGCCAAAAAGTCGACAGTATTAATAAATTTTTATTTATGAATCATCTCCTTTTGTTTAATTCTTTACTCATCATTTTGATAATTAATCCTTTAATCAGATCCCGCCCAATGCGTTATCCAAATCTTTTTTCCTCAAACGAAATCCCGATATTTTTCTGGAGTAACTTTTTTTTAAATTTTCTTTTTTTTTTTAAATTGAGAATTCTTTATTAATGCTTTAGAAGCGGACATTCGTTACAAACATAAAGCTATCACTAAGAATGCTATTAAAACGCTTACCAAAAAAAAAGCATTCATTAAGAATTCATTAAAATCTTTTTATGCTTTCATAATGCTGATCGGGATGTTTAGATAACTTTATTTTTTCAGAAAAAAATCTCACTATTTAATAAATATTTACGTGCAAACACACCTTCTTGTAAACGTAAAGAGGCACGAGGCCACTGGGCACGAGTCGCTGCACGTCGCCCCGCCTGCTGTCCACGCTCCTGGGCTCGTGGCTCTTGGGCCTGAGCGCCTTGGCCTGCTCGACGTTCCTCCGGCGGAAGTCCAGGCGCGCCTGGGCGGCGGGGTCGCGCGGCATCGCACCGGCGCTACGGGGCCGCCGCGGCGCCTTCGTCCAGGCGGGCAGCCGGGGGGCGGGCTGGGCGCGCCGTCGCGGGGGCCGCGGCCCCAGCGCCGGCGTCCGGCTCCCCTTGCGCAGGAACTCGCACGGACGCGGCAGCGGCACCCGCGGCTGGCCCAGCGTCTTGTGCGCGCTCTTCGCCCGCGCCACCTCCTCCCGAGTGCGCTCCCTGTGGATCGACTGGTACCTGCGCGTGCCGAGTTTCTTTTTTTTACTTTTCTAAAAAATTTCACTGCTGAGGGCTTTTCTCTTCAATTAATTTTATATTATTTACGTTATTCTTTTAGATTTTACTGGTAAGAACTTTTCTGTTAAATTTAGCGAATTAAGCTTCGATAAGTATTTTAATCGCAAATTTCATGGAAAAATTGTCTTGAAATCGTTACCTATATAGATTTTTCTTATGTAAATTTGACAGAAAAATTATATCCGTGTAATAATTTTTTATAAGACATAATTAGTTTGAAAAATGTACACAGATCCGCTAAATCACCTCGACCTTTGACGAAATAAGAAGCGAAATTCAATTTTGTTAATCACATTGCACATTTAGTGTACAGATTGTGAACCACTTATCTATATATAATAATTTAATTTGTTAACTTAATCGATCGAATGGAATCTCCTTATTGAATCTACTTCTTTTGGATTATTAGAATATGATAGGTGACAATTTCGTTTGTAGGTATAACAAATATTAAATGTAATAATTTGTC
>JAXIUT010000001.1:4823809-4841262 GCA_035586675.1 Eurytoma californica
GAATAATAATAAAAATAATAATAATAATCTAATTCAAACTTAAAGAATTTATCTCATCGAAGTTTCAATATTATTATTTTATGCATCGATTCAATTTGAAATACGAAATATTTAAAATAATTATATTTAATCCAGTAGAATGTAAACAGCTGCGTATTCATGTTTAAATCAATTTTCAACGATTTTAAAGCAATCAAAATTGAAGCACGCCTAAAGCGCGGAACGCAAAGCTCAAATAACCGTCGGCGCAATCGCGTTGTATGACAAAGCAGCGGTGGGTACGAAACAAAAAAAAATCACTGTTATTTTTCCCGAGGTCGCTCTTAATGACCGACCGGCCGATCGAAATAACGGCGGCGTTAAAAAAAATCGACCCGCCTCCCCCCGATCGAACTTCCGCAGTGCCCACGCGTCGTCTCGTTTCCCGTTTCTTCGAAAATAGAAGTCACACCGGCCCGAGATTTTACGTAAGACTCGCACCGAATAAACTCGGGTCTGGATACAATCGTAGCGAGAGCTTCATTGACCGGGATACGAGGCGATAGAGGCATTAAAGTCGATATAATTTCAGAAGCTAATGAGCTAGGCTATTCGAGAAAGCGGATAATATTCGAGCCGGCGCGAAGTCGTATTAGCATGGAAATTCGCGGCGTCGCATAAATTTTAAAGCCGCGCTTACGTAATTGCAAGCACGCGTCCCGGCGGGGATAATAAGAGTCGTAATCAACAAGCGGCCTGGCGCACAATTTGCATCGCATTGATGGTTACCCTCGGGAAGACGTAAAATCGAGTGACGCATCGGGCATCGTCGAGCGGATTAAAAATTCCGCTTCTGCGTTCGCCTCGTCGTTTGATTTATTAATAGGGACAATCGAAGTCCACGCGGATAAAGGGGATCGTTTCAATTTGCGGGAATAAGCGGGGAGAGTCACAAGAGCCCGTATCGCGTCGCGGGTTTGCTCGATTTTTGTGCCGGTGCCATCTGGCAGCGGCGGATATTGTTTTGCCGGAGAGTCGAGCGGTTGCGTAAAGATTGTACACTTGGCGCGGGAAAACGCAATCGCAGGCGAACTTTTTCTTTTTTTCTTTCGAGCGAATGTTTTGGGTATCCGTTGGTGAGAGGCTAATTTTTAACCCGTGCTTTATTTTTTAGTCATTTTTTTGTCGCATTGTAGTTTAAATTAAGTAAATTGAAAAAAATAGAAGCATAAAGGGGAGACATACAATTAATGTGGAATGTTTAACTTTCTCAATTGTATAATTAGTTATCTGATTAATCTACCTTTGACATTCCAGTGGGAATATTGGTTTTAATAAAGAATAAGGCGTAGGACGATCGAAACGAACCCTAGAGCCAGATAATTAATGTTACATTTAATTAATATTACATATACGTCAGTTTTGGCAATTTCATTGTTTATTATTATTTATCTTCATAAGGAATTAAACTTATTTACAAATAACAAATTTTTCTTTTGACTAATGAGATTAATTATCATGGTCAAGTATAGACACAATTAACTGGTAAATAAATTTAAGTTCTGATAAAGACAGTCGATAAAACTGTCGAAATACTGACGGTATTAACTGAAACATTCAAGTTGAATTAATGAAAAATCTATAAATGCGCTAAAATTAGTTAATTATGCTCTACTAACAATATATGATTAGTGGAGCACATTTCAACTAATTCTTAGTGCATTTAGAGGTTTTTCAACTTCTGAGAATACCTTATGATTTGTTTATAATTACACGAACGTTTTACTCACAACGACGGCAAAGAGTAGTTTTATAAAAATAGAAATATTAAAAAATTAAAGTTCTATTCTAAAATTTCCAATTTAAAAAAATTGCCGTTAACAATGGTGCTTAATAGCAAATCCGGGTGCAGGAAATAGGAAAGACCAAGGTAGAGAAGGCTGGGGAGGGGGAAGTCATCTCTCACCGTTTCTTCCGGTGGCATCGCCGTTCGGGGCTGGCGTGTCGCCCCTCGCGTGCTGCTGCTCGCGCGCCTGGTTCAGCTTCATGATGCGCATGCGCAGAAACTCGATTTTGGCGCGCGAATCGTCCAGCATCTGCTGCGCCTCCTGCAGCAGCTTCTTGTCCCGGTGGCCGCTCGTCAGGCTCTGGATCATGTTCTCCGCGCCCTGCTTGACCTGCGGAATAAATCATTGCGAAAATCCAGTTAGTCATTTTTTTATTGTTTATTCATTTGTGCTTATTGGTACATTAATTTCGATTTTCGAATTGGTGAGCAATAAACTTCGATTGAGTGGCAAAATTTCTGTTTCGGAAAATGTGACAGTGAGGCTAACTATATTTAAAATAACTAACTGCTTTAAATGTATTTTTATAAATAATGAAATATAGTAAGTAAATAAATCATTAAATAGTATGTCTGTGGGTGATCTGGTGCTCACAGTTATTATTTATTACTTATTGTATTGAAATGAGCTGGACCACACAATAAATAAATAAGTAAATAAAAAATAAACAAATTTACGATGAAGTTTAATAAATATTACTTGTTTATTAAAGTTTATTTTGCAATAATTCCTGAAGCAATGGAAAACTAATGCCTTAATTGTGTCTAACTAGACACGATCCTATTACTACTTATTGAATAACGCGCTTACTTTATTTATAAAGCTTAAATATAGTGACGTCATTGGTTGCGGACTAACAAGATATTGCATTATTTATCTAGCTATGAATAGGATATTTCTTTTTAAGTGAACGTCAATTTTCAATTCATTGAGAATTTATCTCGGATAAAATGCCAAATCACACGTGCCCGTAACGCGACGGGCTATGTTTAGATATGTATATTGTGCAACGAGCGTCAAATAAACCTGTAGCCTTACTAGCAATATATCAGGTATTAGTAACACCTGCTGTGAGCTAAAACTAATTCCTCGGTACGAAATGGTGTTAAGTCAATAACGCCGTCGCTATGCATTTATGCACAATAAGCATACGGCACGTAGTGTTCAGCATAGATTTCCACCGAATGAACATTCAAAAACATGTATGCTCATTCGGCTGAAATAATCTCCTTTAGAAGATAGACCTCCGGAAGAGACAACGAAGTGCATATAAGGAATGGTACAAAAATACCGATGTTTACGAAAGTGTCATAAAAAAGGTAAAGTAAAGAGAAAATTAAATCACCAACGTTATTTTTTTTTTTATTTTTTAATTCATTCTGATAAAAATAAACTATTTCAGTTCAGAGTGTATTTCTACAGAAATTGAAATACGCAGTGAACAGTAGAAATGCGCAATTCAAATATTTGAATAAACTACAATTGTATGGAAAGGATTCCTTTAAAAAAAAAACTCAATTTTTACAAAAATATTACTGCACGGTCAATAATGATGGAATTACGTGATCTGTTCGATTAACATAACTCACAGCTTGATAAAATTGCCGCAAACATTGCAAAAATTTCGACTTTTCCGAGTAATTTTAGCTAGCAGCTTTACGTGATAATTTTTATAAACCAGATCACTTGATCACAATTTCACTGACCGCGCCATAATTTTTACAAAAAATTCTCTCCGCGCGCTTAAAAAGAAAAGCACTTAATACCCATCCTTTGAAATACAGTTCCCAACGGTTTCCTCCAGCATCAATCTCAATCATCGCGTATAGCATTCACAGCTCGCCGGTGTTTTTTTTTTCTGTCGAGCGCCGCGGCTTACCGGGCGGCATAAATCAGCTGTTCGCGCGGTGAAAAACGCGGCGGGCTGTACGAGGCCGCGAAGCGCGACCCGCGAAAAAGGAGGCACGTGGACGTCGGCGTCACGCGCCGATATTTTCGTTTCGCACACGTCGATGCGCTTTCCTCGCGCTCATCGCGGCTAAACGAGGTGAAAAAGAGGAGAGTCGGCGGCACGCGGCCCAGCGACACGTGAAATTATTGCGCCTCTCGTTTTCCTTTTTTATTTTTTAATAAGTTCAAAATTTATTCGGTTGGTTTCGCAAATTACTGTTGTTTTGGTTTTACGCGAGTTTAGGATTGCGATCAGCGAGTGATAGTTTAAATAAACTGATTTTTTTAACGCGTATAAATGTGTAATTTGAATGCGACTAAATTCTTTGAACAAATAATTGTTAATTATAATAATGTACGTAATAAATAATTGTTTGATATTTTTTAACATTTAGGATGTCGAACAAAATAGTCGATTCATGATAGAAATGTGTCTGATCACACTTGACTGTATCTACTTATTTGAAGATGACGTTTCAAATTTTCTTATTTAAATAAACATATAACATTTTCTAATCTGTAGGTAGCATAAAAAATATTTTGTTAGGACCTTCTTTACATATTGTAAGGTAAGGTGTATCAACATCAATTCTAGTTTTATTTATGTTTATGTTTTGTCAGCGATAGTGAGGATTTTACAAAGATCTTTTTTAAACACTGTCTGTATTGAAAAAAAGTATCCTAGCTGGTTTTCTGACGCAAATTTGATGTCAGTTTCCGAGCAGAAATGTTTATCATAAAAAAGCATTCGCGTATACTAATTTTGTTGGAAAAATATAAAATCTCTGAAAATAAGATGTTTTTAAATAGTTTGCCCGATGCTAACGTCAATAAGAATTATTTTTAGAACTTATAATAGTTACAATTTGTTAATAATCTTTTTCTTTTATTTGCATACATAAAAATACTTTGTTTGAACTGATGAATATCAGTTCAAACAAATACTTAGGTATTTGAGAACATAATGTTACGTGAACTGAAACTCGTATAATACTGCATAATTGACTTTACGGAAAGTCATTGAAAATAATCGATCTAATGTCATCGAGAGAAAGACAATATTTTCAAACACTTTGACAATGTAGCCTTACTTTACTTTTTACAATTTACTATGATGAAACATTACGTAAATATACTTTGTAAAATATTAAGCTTGATAAAAGCACTTAACTGTGAAAAATGGTATCACAAACAAAAATAATTTATGAGGGAAAAAGTAAACGTTATTATTAATTATGTGTCTTGCACTCAAACGTATTCACCTACTAGCAACTAAAAAAGGAATTTCACCCATCACTATCAATAACCGACCAACAAACAACAATAATAATCCAAACGATTCATCAAACTTCCTTCACCACACCCACTTCAACAAAATAACATTTCACACCCAAAATCCACCATAAATCTTCCGACTCCCTAACGAATATCGCCGCGAATTCCCCCATCACCCGCACCTTTCTCCACAGCGACTTCGCCATCCTCTCCGCGTCGCTTAGCTGGTCAGCGTGTCGCCTCGGGGGCGAGCAGCGGTCGCCGATCGCCCAGCACTCGCCGCGACATCGATAGCCGATCGACTGCGCGGGGGGCGAGAGACAGACCACCTCGCCTCGCGCTCGCCCGCTAAACTGATTAGAGGAGAGTCCGAGGGAACCCCCTCGGCCGGTTTTCGAAGCCCACGTGACGCGCGTATCGGATAAATATAGTGAGGGAGCTGCCCCCCTCTGCCCCCCTCGCGGGGGGAAAGACGGCCGAGTTATTGGCGCGGGGAGGCTATGTAGACTGCGGATCGCCGCTCGCGAAAAGGTCGGCCGCCTTTGGGAGATTATCGCCCGCTGACCCGAACCAGCGGCCGCGCGTGCCACCCGGCGAGTTTCGACTCGCTGTGCACACGTGGGCGGATTTTCAAGTTCGCCGCGGCGCGGGGAGGTTGGGTATAAAGCGGGAAATTAGCTGGCGGCGACGGGAATAACCGGCAGGTGGACGAGGGGCGGAACTTTTTGGCGAATGGCTTACACGCGCATTGAGAAGAGAAGCGGTGTGGGTTTGAAAAGAAGAGCGGATTGTTGTTTGGACGTGTGTTGTGTGACTTATCAAAGTTTTTTTAGGGGGTGGCGACTTTTAATTTTCCTGTATTTTAAGATCTATTTGATGTTTAGTAGTTTTTCAAGGTTTTTTGGTTGGATCTGTGCAATACACGCGAAAAATAAGATGTATATAGTAATCAAAATAATAATAAAACGTGTCTAACACTTTTAAATTCATCAGCCTTTTCATTTACCTTCGCTTTCTACCTTTGGTTACAAATGACTTCATCTGTGTTAATATAGGCACACCGGCGCGGCACGTGTGCTTAGCAAATTTTCACGGCTTGTGTGCTTGCGTGGGCGAACAAGCGACTTCTTGTGCCTCATAAAAACAAGTCTTTCATTAGCTGAATAATCGATCACACCGCTATTTATCTCACTTAGTCCACATGTTTTCCAACGCGTTTTTTTTCTCTCGCTGAAATAACACAAAAGGTCGCGAACAATCGATGCCCTTTAAAAAATGAAGAAAAAAAACGTGTTCCGTCCGTTTTAAAAAATCTGATTGAAAAATGCACAGAGGAGTTTTGAATAACAGCTATCAATAGATACATCAGCGTCGTTATAAATATACAGACCTTTTGTTCAATATTGAGCTGCTTTTCCAAGGAGAGAAGCCGAAGGTCCGTGAAGAGGCCTTCTTGACTTGGTGATGACGGACCCGTTGGCGACATCGGAGTATCTGCAACAGCGAAACGCAACGAAAATTTATTTGACCATTTAAAATATTTACCGGTTTGTTAAAAGTAATAATGATCCACGATGTTTACAAATAATAAACATTATATCCAAAATCGATAAGTAATCTTAATTTTTAACAAAGTTTTAGCCGTGCACAAGTGCATTCTATAAAAAATCAAGAATGCGGCAGTAAGGGAAATTAAAAAATAGTATATATTTTAGAATTATTTTAATAATTTATTTTCACGGTGCACTTTAATCATTAATAATCAGTATTTTACATTATTCTGCATGTAAAATTTGTTTTTATACTTGAAAATATCAAACAACAATATACGTCTATTTAAACACGTTATTAATTATTATAAATCTTTAAAAGGAAAATATTCTTTTGAAAAAATGTTGTTGAAAAATAAAGGAAGAATGCTTAAAAAATTATAACCATCAGCTCAAAGTGAAACTGAGAAAGCATATAGTGCCGCCTTTTTTTTAAACCAGCTAAAACCGCTTCTCAACGGAAACCGCCGAATGAGAAAACAAACGTATAATCGCAAGCCCCCTAAAAATGTGCAAACCGCGTGTCACTCTCACACGCGCGGAAACCCAATAGGCCCGTCGGCGGCGGCAGTTTCACTCGAAAGTGCGCCTCCCCAGCATCGCCCGTCGAAGGAGAAAACCGCTCCCGCGCGGAATCCCCGCCGGAGCCATTAATTAGCGACACGGTCGCGAAGAAAAGCGGGAGATTTCCCGGTTTCGCGCGAGACACAATGGGGCGCGAATCCCTCCCGGTTTTTCGGTCGCGGGACAATGACTTCATTTCTGCGCGATTTCCTCGTGGGAGCGCGGCCGCGCTCTCCTTTTTCCGCCGCGGGCAGCCTAATTCGACGCATTGTTCGCGGCCGGGCGGCGGAAGCGCGATTTGATAATCGACCGGCAGGTGGGTGGCGAGCGGAGAAAAAAATGTGCGCTAGTGAATATAGAGAGCTTCACGGCGGACCGACGGTGACCGTATTGGCGGCGCGAGGGACGGTATGTATTTCGGTTTACATTGGGTAGGTGGGAATTGGACCGTGACAAAATTTCAAATGCACAGTTGAATGGGATACTGCGTTCTTTTTTTCATGGAAGTTTCAAATATTGACTCTTTTATGGACGGTGAAGTTTTAGTGTCTCTCTGCATATTTGAATGTTGAATGGTGTTTTCTTTTAAACGGAACTATTGTACATTGTTTTATATGGGGCTAAGGCAGTTTTTTAATGGATTTTTTTATTTTTAGTTAAAATTGTTCTTGAGCAACTGGATTATTGAGAAAAATTGCTATTATCTTGTTGCAAAAATCACGGTATTTAAAATCAAGTGATCTGCGATTGGTAAACATTGTTACATTCATTGTAAAAATCCATTTGTGAATGAATTTTACAATGTCGTATGGTAATTTTTCGAAACTTCACGACGAATTCTATTGAATGATTATTACAACAAATTAAGACCTGTAGATGGTAACAAAAATCACCAAAAGGTCCGCAAATATTAAACAAACGATATGACTCAAAAGAAAATCGTTTTTAATTGATAAAAGCTATATTAACTCTTCCTTATTCCTAATTCTTTGCCAAAGATATATTTAAAGGAGCAACTAAATAAACTAATAAACTCAATGTACTTTTTAAAAGCAAATATTTAAACAAAACCCGCGCCTTATGGCGATCATTTACAAAGCAAACAAACTCAGTGAAAACAGAAAACCGAGCAAAAAACGAAGAAAGTCAAAACGCGAGTGGATCCGGCAGAAGTTTAAAAGAAAAAAAAAACTGAAGGTCTGAGGAAAGTCCGGAGGCGGCGAGCGCGGATCCCAGCCTCTCTCGCGTCGCGCTTATACAGTAATTGCTCGGAGTTCCGGCGCGGAGAGCCGTCATAATCGTAATTGCGCCGGCGGCCGCGATTCCCACCGCGGGCTCCCCGCTTTTGTATGCTTTGGCGCTTTCGCGCGACGGCATCGTGAGAGACTGCTTTTACTAACGACCCGTACAATTAGACGGCGACGAAAAAAAAAGAAGAGACAAAAAGGCGCCTGGGGGGCGCCGCCCCCCCCCCCCCCCCCCCCCCCTCCGTTGTCTTTTTCCTGCGCGATGATCGTCGCCGTTTGCCGAGGGATCGGTCGGTATACTTTCCTGTTTCTTCTCTCTTTTTTTTTTGTTTTCGTTCGTCGCGCTAATTTGTTTGTTTCCGCGGCTTTTTGCGCGCGGACACGACGATCGGCGCGCTCGTTTCACCGGGCGCTGATGCCGGGCGTCGCCGCGGTTCAGTGAATGTTTACGGGTGATAGGGGACTCCTTTTTTTTCCGATCCTCCCCCCCGGGAGGCGCTTGTTGTTTGCGGAGGTAACGAGTGTACACTGGTGCACTAGAATGTGCTTCTTCCGCCGTCTGCGTTTTTGTCGTGTAAATGCCGCTCTTCAAGAAACGGCGAGTCTAAAAGTGATGCTATTCTTGATTTAACTGGGTCTGATGTAGTCCAGTGATTAGTGGACTATCTCTGTCTAACACGAGGCCGCATCTACGTACGGCAATATATGCAGAGAATACGAGGAAAAGGAATAATTTACTATGAAATTAACTGGAGTCATTCTTACGTTAGCTATTCACTATTTTCAATATTCTGTATGGTTTATGTAATGCATTTGCTCTAATTTTGAAAAGTAAAGTTACGAATATGAGCTTTTAGGAGCTAGGACACTTCCAGAAGGAAGGAGAAAAATTCATAATATTTTTTATAGCCATTAAAAAAAAACACATTATTCAAAAAATAATTTTTTTTTAGAAAAAACAGCATACATAAGATCGATTAGCTCCGTTTTCACTCGAATCGAGTGGTTTTTCACTCTTCCACATTTTGAGGGTATGAAAGTAATAGTACTTTTCAATATACAAGGACAGTATACAATTATACATATAGTAATTTGAGCCAAAATATCGAACATTTTTTTCTATAACTGTTAGCATTATCGAGTATATAAAACGTTAATTTTACATACAGAGTGTCAAACTTCCGGTACTATATAATGCTAAAAGTACAAAACAATTACTTTACAAAAAATGTACCGACGCCATCGCAATAGATACAGCTATAACAATTAACACCCGAGCACTGAATCGAAAACGCACTCCCCGATTCGCCGATACCGAGAACATCACCGCAGCCTAGAAAAAAAAAAGGAATACGGAGCTCTCGAAATCGCGCATCTTCGGGCTGAGAAGCGGGCCGCCGAGAAAAATCCGCGCTGATATTGCGGCGGCGGGGAAAGGAAACCTTAGGAGCCGGCGATAAGCGACGATCCGAAGCTTAATAACGGTTTTCCCCGCCTCGGTTCCGGAACGCGGTCAATCGATCGATCGCTCGCTCGCGCGCGCCGCAAATTCTCACAGGCGGCGCGAGAGGAGGATGCGCGCAATTTGCGCTCGCGCGCGGACTCATTGTAGCGAGGCGAGAAAGCGCTCTCCGGGGTATGTACGCGCTCTTTTCCGCAAACGCGCCTCGTCCGATTGATCCGCGCGCGGTGAAATTCGAAAATTGCCGGATTACGGGCTTTTTCGATTGGAAAGCCGCGGCGCGCGTGCGTGGTAAATTGAGGATGCGCCTGGGAGAGCGCATCCTTATGGGAAATGCGACTGTTTACTTCGAGCGGAGGGATATTGAGTTGAAATGCCTAAGTGGGCACCTCCAAGTTTTACCGCGATAATAAAGTGTTTGAGAAATTTTCAGGTCACTTCTGGACAACATCTTGAGTCTCCTAGACAAATCAATCAATAATTGAGTCTCCTAGTTAAATCAATCAATAATTGATTGAATTAGGGCAATGAAGACCTAACAGACGCACTTTTTTGAACCGACGAATTTTTCAGAAGCGAAGGACAATTTACTGTACCCATCATCCACTTAATCTTTTTCTTAATATAAAATGGAAGTATCAGCAATGAAAGAAATAAAATATTTTATAGATACAGCCAGATGTGAGAAGATTCTAATTCTAGCGACTTTTATAGAAGAATGAAATTAGAAGAAGAAATGTACGATAAAAATTATCTCAGTGTTGCATAATTATGCAAATTAAATTGCCGTAATTTCAGAATTTATTTTCTTAATTAATTACATTGCTCTGCTCGTTTATTTCGATAGCCATCAATTACCGTATTTAATCTTTAAAAATTAAGTCATGCAAAAGAATTATAAACAGCTACTTGAAAGTAGCTGGTGTTTAAAAATAACTTATAATTGAATTAACGATGTTTCCATCAGCAGCTATTTACTATGTAAATAAAACTATTACATTCATAGATATCTTGACACTATAGTATCAAAATGTATTAATTTAAACAAATATCTTCGCACTATTCAATATTATATTCCTGAAAAAAGTCCGCGATACATTTTCATTTATCAGAATATTACATCTCCTAGTATCAAAGCAAACTAAACCAATTAGCGCGCGCACAATGAAATAGCAATTCAACAAACAAATTGACGCGGGAAGAAAGGAGGCGCATACCTCTCGCCCGAGTTCTTTCGTAAATCGATACTTCCTCCGCGCCGCGGGAGCTTCCATTCAGCGGAGCTTTGAAAAGTCCGCAGCGAAGCGTACGCTGACAAACGGGGAGATTGCGAGCCAGCCACGTGTTACACTTGCGCCGCGGATTTTCGTTTCAATCGCGAGGAAACAATAAGAAGAGCTGTCGAGAGGTTCGAGCAGCGGCTCCTGGAGCGCGAAGAGCTGCCCCTTTTTTCGAGTGGACTTAATGAGCCGCTGCAAATTGGATCTCGTAGTTTGCGCTGAGTTTCCGCTGCGCGTGGTTCTACCGCGTGAATACACTTTTATTTAAAGGAAAGTGCGTATGAATAAGTGTTTGCGTTTTTAGTTCGTTAGGCGTGAATAGCGGGGGAGCGGAATTCAAATTCTTCGGAAATGCGGAATATGCGTATCTCGTTGCGCTCGAATATGAGTCAAGTTCAAGTACAATATGAGAAGGCTATAATGCATTCCGAAAGAAGATACGCAATTTTTCTGCGCAAGGTGTAATACATAGCAAATTTCATCGAATGGTTAATTTAATCCGTGCTTTGTATGCGTGCAGTTATGCAACAAAGCAAAACCTAATTTCAACAATAAAGTATGCACTTTATTGTTGAAATTAAGTTTTTGAGAAATCACTTTTTTCATAAATTGTTTGAATATTATGAAGAAATTGGTAAATCCGAAATTTCCCAATGCCTAAGCTAAATACATGGTGGTAGTATGCCGCAGTATTTTAATAGCAACTTTCATCGTACCTTGCAGCCATATTAAAATATGAAAATTTAATCTGAGTAAAGTACGGCTAATCTTACCATTAAAAGCTTAGGAAAATCTGACTAGGGAGACTGTATTTCATACTTTATGCCAGACTTTAAAAAAGGTCATTAAAATTTCCAGCAAAATGTCTAGTACTTTTGGTTAAGAGAATTTTTGTTAATTGATTTATTAATGAAAAAACTAGCACCGAGCACATTGACATTTTTTTCTAAAAATAAATTATGTATTTTCACAAACCTCCTTAATGTTAGCAAATAATCCTAGAGCTTTATCCAGTGTTATTCAAGAAAGAAAAGTATCGCAAAAAGTCTACACCAAACAATACTACTACTTTTTGCTAGACGTTTTCTCAATCTTTCAATAAAGACCATCACTAGATTTTGAAGCTCATCGTAAAAGTTACGGGAAAAAACGTAATCGTGGGACTGTTTGCCATCTTGGAAATTTTTGCGGGAAAATCATTATAAATCTTACGCAGAGATTGCACGATATGAAAAGCTCCGCAAAAATTACGCTGATGTTCCCGTAAAAATTACGAAGCTTTTCTCGTAAAAATTACGGAGCTTTGCTTGTAAAAATTACGGAGCTTTTCGTATCGTGCAAGCTCCACGTAAAATTTACAATGATTTTCTCGCAAAAATGTCCAAGATGGCAAACCGTCCCACGATTACGTTTTTTCCCGTAATTTTTACGGGAAAATTCTCTCAGTGCACACATTTGAATTACGTACACACCTGCTATCTCCAACCATAATCTCACCACGAAACAACTATAACTCAATTACAAACAAAAGACCACCCGTGAAAAGCAAAATCACTACGTGGGTACCCACGAGTCGAAAAAAAAACCGCCCCAAGCATTTCCCCGATATTACCGGCAACGGTAAAGCGTGACTCGTGCTCCCGAAGCGGTGCGCGCGTCGCAGCAGCACATAAAAAAAAATGAGGAGGGGGCGATCGGCGAGAGAAAAAAAAACAATGCATCACCAACGGGGAAAGAATCGTTTACCGTTGAGCGGCGCGTTTTCGATAACGCGGCGCGCCTATCGCGCGATCATCATCGTCTTAATTGTTGCACTCGAGCGCGCGCGCGCGGGAAGCGGATGATGAAAAAAAAAACGCGCGCGCACGTGCGCCGCGCGAGCATTGTAACGTATCGCCGGGGATAATTAGGGAGGGAGAGAGAGAGAGATCGATCGATCGGTTCGCGCGTATTTATAACGTATCCGAGTTTAAAGCGGGCTTTGTGGAAAGTCGAGAAAGTTTAGAGGCTGCTGCGGGCGATTAGTGTGTGTGTGTACAAGCCACGTTTGAGCAATTATACTTATCGGGAAAATTAATTTTCGATTCGCGCCGGCAGCTTTATCGAGACCTCAGATTGGCCAGATTTTAAAGGTTACTTTGTGTACCTCATGGGAAGATTTTGTAATTGAAGGTTTATTGGAATTATAAATAAAATGGATGTTTGAATTGCATATAAAATGAAGATAAAATTTTTTATTTATAGTAATAATAATAGTAATAAATTAGCTTGGACTAGTTTTACTATTTTTATTATTACAGCATGAGTAATAATAAAAGCAGTAAAATTAGCACTTTAGTTTGGAAGCGTTGGTAATTACGAACAGCTATACTTTCTCATTGATATTGGCGTAAACAAAAGACGGGAATAAACTAGTAATAATGTGGAAGCAGAATATAAAGGCGACAAGCACGTGGGCGAGAAGAGCAAAATAAATTAAACGAGAACGAGGAAGGCACTTCCTACACTGTCGTGAGCATAATTTCAGGGTCGCCGTGCAGAAACGTCAGACGGTTGATGATCAAAACAAAAACTATCGAGTGCAGTATAATCCAATTTTTTTTTCTTTTTTTTTTACAACTTTAAGAGGTTTTTTTTCGCTGTTTGAAAAGGTTATATCACTGCAGTTTCCTGCATACGTCATTGGGGGAAATAGTTCACCTTTTTCCGTTTTATTGCGTCAATGAATTTGCAATTATGTTTGTTTACGTAAATTCGTCAATAGTTTTTATTACACGCGTAAAAATTGTATAACCAAGCGTAATATGTTTATTTACATATACGGTTTCTTAATTTTTCGAAAGACACGTTAGGTCGAATTATGTAAAGATATGGATGTAATCTTCACGATTTTTAAATGCAAGAATTAATAGGCGACACTTATCGAACTTCATAAATCAGATGCTCCCGCGGAGTAAGAAATAATAAAAAAAAATACCGAATTTGCATCGAGCCCGCGAAGAAACTTATTAAGATTAGTCGCTCGAGATAATGAGTTTGCTCAGTTAATGATGACATGAAATTTGCCTTTCAATTTCAACATTAAGTATATAGACAAGGTGTAAGTACTCGGCTGCGCAAGTCGTAAAATTTTACGAGCCGGTTATATAGTGTATATCAACGCCCTGCATAATAATCCCAACTATCATTTTTTTTTGTTTATCAAAGAAATTACTATTGACGAATTGGTCGACGTTATATTATTGCTCGGGTCCGCGAGTACGTCCTTATTGCCGGGACTGATTAAAAAGATTGCGATGCTATCCGTCGGGATGCGCCGGTAATGACGGCCGCGCGTGTACATGTAAATTGCATTTCACCGCGCGCGACGAAGATCGAAAATTTCCTTCGCGGCGATTTTTGCGGTAATTGCGAGGCGCGACTTTTCCAGCGCGGAAAAAAAATGTCCGCGGCAGATTGCGGTTATTAATCGTAATTATGAGAAGGTATAGACTTTCTATTTTTGCTTGCGCCACCGCTCGCCGATGGTAAAAAGAAAAACAGTTAAGAATGATTTTATACAACCCGAGTGAAAATGGTACTATGTATCTTCCCGGAAATTTCTTTCTTTTTGCACGAAACACGTTTTACAACGTGCCCCTTTCGCGGAATAAAAATGGCCGATCGAAAGTATACGTCGCTTCGTTGGAATTAAAAGTAGGTTCATCCGCGGTGTGCTGCAATTACAATAACTAATTTTGTGCACGTCAATTTAAAAAAGAAAATACACAGACACATTTGCGTCGGAGATGTGGATTAGGTGCGCGCTAAAAATTTATGAGTGAAATTCGCTCTTTTTGAGTGGATGTCCAGTCATAGTTATGAGTGACGTGGTAATCATTAATTCTAGTAGAGTGCGAGTAGAGGGAAATTATAAACCCTAGTTTCGAAATGCAACGGCAGGCTCTTCTTGCAGCGAGAAACATTTCTAAATTAAATTAAAGGCTATAAATTAAAATAAACTTTCGACTTATCATTTCCGTTTATACGAAATAAGATTATTTGTACGATTGGATAGATACATAATATCGTTATATATTTTTGTAAAAAAAAGGAAAAAGGGAAAAAGAAATATTAAGATGTAGTTTCTGTCTTGTATAAAAAGAAAATGTAATACTCGATTCGAATGATAAGCAGCCTAATGAAGCTTAGAATGACTCAATTTTTTCCAACACAGATATCACTCTAGTGATTTTTCACTTTTCTACATTAAGAGAGTATAGTAAGTAGTTTGGAGTTTGGAAGTAGTATGCATTAACCAAGTCCTCATTTCGCTGATTCGAGATTCAGAAACAAACAAATAAATCAGACCCATTCTAATTTTTAAAATACACTTAAAAGATGTAAAAAAAATCTTTGCCCACTCACTATAAATTTTTAAATTTTAAAAATAACCAAAAATAAACTAATAAATAAATAACTACTTAAATAGAAATAAACATCCGATAAAAAAAACTTGATTTGGTACAATCTCTCGAGTAGTAGCAACCGAGAGACATCATAATAACATTATCGGACACTTAGCGCGTGTTTCTTACGAGGGCAGTGCAGACGTTATTATCGCCGCTGACCGCCGCGCCGCGCCTCCTCCCGCGGCGACGCTTACGTCAGCTGCAGCCGAGCTTTTTATTGCGCGGGAGTTTATCTCGGGGTCGCGGGCCCCGAAGACGATTGCAAGAGCTCGGCGGAACACGAGCCGCTGGGAACGCACTCGCCGGCTAACCCTTGTACGGGGAATTGGCGTCGCGCGATTTCCTTTTTTTTTGCGACGCGAGGGTCAGTTTCGCGGAGCTTGCACGACGTGCTTAAACGGATAGATTTTACGTGCCGATTTTTTAAAGGGCGTACGATTGATCGGTGTTGGTAGTTACTAAATTAATGTGATTTTTTTGGATTTAATAACTTTTTAAATTACTACAAGTTTGTGTGAGCTTAAAAGCTTAAAGCATAGTGGGGTCTAACGGACCCCACAAATGGTTGGCTAATTTTTGAGTAATTAAAATCTTTGAAAATCAATTTTTTCTGTCGAATTGAATTAGAAAGTTTAGTATATAAAATCGAAGCGTAGTGGACAAGAATATCTCGGATTTATGAAATCATTTTTTTAAGTCTAATGTAAACAGCTTCACTGATGCGCATTGCATTGTAATTATGGTTGAAGCAAACGTACTTAATAGATAATAAGTCTGAAGTAACATTTATTTATTTAATTTTAGTGACATTTGAACACAATGATTATAAGAATTCAAGAATTCATTTCATCATGAAATTATAAACTGTTATTTAAAGTGGCTTGCAATTGCAGAATTACTCCTCAGTACTTAATCTTATTTAAGTCCATTTTCAAGTATTTCACTTTTTATCATAAATTATAAATTTATTGCTTATCAACTTCTTTAAGCACACAGATTTATAATTAATTAAAATTCATTAATCAATATTTTCAAATGAACTGTAAGATAAAGAAAACACGATAAAGTGTTTTCATCATTCATCAGCTCGCTCAACCATTCTTCTCTGCGCTTTAGTTACAAGAATATAATTCTATTCACGTTGCATTCTCGAAAGCGTATTTTTGCTACACCGATTACACGTAATGATGCATCGTCACGTGAAAAAGACCATATACCGCACTTAAACCTCGCCTCGCGGAAGATCCTCGCTCGTAAATAAAAAAAAAAAAAGTCGACGACGCGCTCCCCGAAAATAGACCCATCCGCGATTTTAGCCAAGTTTTGCGCGAAAGTACAGATTTAAAACTCTTTCGTAACGCTCCTTGAGTCAACTCCGGCGAATAGACGCGCGCGCGACTCGAAAATAGCGGCGCCAAATTTCGCGGGGCCTAAATTTACGAGGCGAAGGATTCGCCCGCGCGACGCGCGTCGATCCGATTGAACGCGGCCCGATTATTACCGGCCGCCAATTGAAAGGCTCGGCGCGCGAACCTCGAGCGAGGGGGAGAAAAAAGACGGAGAGGAGAAACAAAGGCGCGGAGAGGAGAGGGCAATCTCGTGAGCGATTTATTCATGGAGCGGTTCATAGTCCGCCCGACTTAACAATGGAGGATTGCGAGCGACGATTGAAAGATCGCGCGGCGGGGATTTTTTTTTTTTTTCTTTTTTCATTTCTATATATCGCGTCGGGCGCGCGCTTTTCGCGGAAGCGAACGGCGATGTCCGAGCTGATTGTGAATAATATTGTTTACGAAGCGCGTTGAATTGACAATTGCAGAATTTTTTTTTCTACGTGGAGAGAATTTT
>JAXIUT010000001.1:4850866-4879295 GCA_035586675.1 Eurytoma californica
TAATCTTTTTTTTATGGTCAAGTAGGTCGCTCTTTTAATAGAAAAATAGTAATTTTTACTAATCCTTTTTCTCAGTGCACTCGTCATTCGAAATTTTTTTTTTTTTTTTTTATCGCGTCGATTACTTGTTCATTACGCGTCGAGAAGTGCGAAATTGGTGACCGGCGGTGCAATTTGCGCGCAGCGCGCATCAGAGCTTTGATGAATTGCACCTTTCGCGGGTCGCGGACTAAATTTGCGGAATGTTTATTTTTCTGTTTGAAGGGCCATAAATTTTCAGTGATTGAGAATCTCCGCTCGCGACTTTTAAAGAAACAGCCGATAATTACGGCCTGACTGCGTTATAAATACAAAAAAAAAAAAAAAAAAAATTATCGCGTTGCAAAATTCCAATACATCAGCGATTTTTTCGAGAGGCGGAACAAACGATTAAACGAAAGTTAGTTAGCGCGCGGTTGATGTTCAATTTTGAACGCGAAGATAATTCTAGAAAGTGAAGTGCAAAGAGGCACAGTACTCGCGTCTGTTTTATCGGGATACCAACTGCAACGGTCATAAAACACTTTCCAATAGTCATTAGCATCTGAATAATTAGAAACAAATATATACTCTGCGGCGAGCCTATACACTTACCATTATTTAACTTTCATTACGACTATTATACTTCGATTAAAGTTACTCGCGGTGTTCCAACGTCGCGCACGCAATGCAGATAATAAATAAAGCAAAACGTAAACGTTCCTAATCATCACAGTTGCAATATACAACTGTAATTAAAACAATTAATTATGTTAAAAAATGTAACATGAATCATAGTTCGATGAATCACGACTACAATGCATGAGCACAGTCTGATAATGTGAACGATACACGCGCAACGTCACATTCGATGCAAAGAAAATTCCGAAAAAATATTTAAATGAAGCATACTACACTCATAATGTAGAAAAGTGAAAAACTTTAAAAATCACTCTGTTTGATTAAGAAATCACTCTTTTTCAGAAAAAAACTGAGCCACTCGAAGTTCGAGTGGTTCTTCACTCTTCGACATTTCGGGAGTAAAAACAGTAAAAGGGACTGATCTTCGTAGATCTATTATCTCACATTTATATACCTACTCGTACAAGCAATAAACGAACGATCGGCAAAGTATACAGATCTGTTAAACCGCGGGCAATCGAAGCGTGAAAGTGGCCGGTACAAGACAGGTTCGAAGAGCAAAAGAGAGAGAGAGAGATGCTAGACCGGCCGATCGAGTTTTCCCGCGGGTTCGAAAACTCGGGCGACCTGGACTTCGCGCTTACGTACCTTGCGTATCTCGCGTCGAATGTGCTCGCGCAGCTCGTCGAGACGAGCCGGCAAGGGCACCTGGTCACTGCCAGCCACTCCATACTTGTGCGACAGCTCATAGAGGACGGGGTGTCTGATGTAATCGCCCTGGAACAGAGAGAGAACACGAGAGTCAGTCGCGCGAGGTAAAACCCGCGCGTGTTGTTTACGCGGCGCGGCGTAGCCGTTCGGTATAGGAGTTTAATGACCATTGTTGCTCCCGCGTAATGAGGGTAGGCATATGCACTGTCCGCTGTGTGTAGCAAAACTAATTTCAGCCGACGCAATTCGCCGGCGTTAATCGATTTTTAGAAGTGGTAGAAGGCCGCGCGCACTTGTGACTATTTATGGGTATGCGTATTGTATCTAGTGAATTTAGTAATGTTACCGTATTTTTTATATGTTAAGTGTAGATCTTTAATATGCAAATTTAGATATTGATAAGGGATAAAGGAACACAAACAGTCATAATTAATTTAAAATGTATGTATATAGAACTAGTATTGACAAGGAAATCAATCTTACTTTAGTTTTTAATATTTTCATCTTATTTATAATTTACGGTTAATGATAACGACGAGTTTAATTCGACATACTTTGATTTATTCTCATAACTTGAAACACCAGTTAAACTACTTGATTTCTAGCAAAACTTGAAGAAGTTTTTTTAAAAAAAAAAGTTTATATAATTTTCTGAAAATTATTATTACGTTTATGTCACTGATATACAGTTTAAAAAACTCGAAACCTCCCCTAAATAAATGATACTATAATTAAAAGTGCAGATATTATTGATTTGATTGGTACTGACGTGATCTTGTGATTAGTACAAGCGTTGTTCTGTTTAACATAAAGATTAGAATTGCAGATGTGTATAAGAGAAGTAGTATTAACTAGAATCATTTTTATATTAACTACTCTGTAATTTCGATTAAGTCTGTATTGTTTAATGTAATGATTCCAATCTTTTATTCAAATGAGTAATCTGAAGTAAGACAAGATCATATCGCATACTACTTTACAATAAAGAGGAAAACAATTTATAAATATATTTTTTCATTTCCACAACAAAATTATCTTTATAGTAGTGCAAGTAAACTATAAATTGATGAATAAAAGGGTCAATTATATCGCAATCAACGTCAATCGTATAACCAAATTAAAAGGACACAATTCCGTTAATTCGCATTACACTACCGCCACCTCCAATAACAATCCGGCAATTTTAATTCCAAAAAGGACCTATACGTATGACGGCGCTCGCCCGATAAATCATTATCAATTTGTCGAGAGAGCAGCGTCGGCGCCGCGGCACTATCGCCTACGTACAAAATTATCGGGGCGAAAGTGTCAAATCGCGCACCTCCCCGCGCGCTATCTGCCACCGGGCGATTACACGCGTGCGCGAGTGTCGTTGCACAATGGCGATTATAATAATAGTGGGTGACACGGCGATAACAGCTGCGCTACGTCGGCGCCCCCGGGGCTGTTATCAAGGCCGGCTCTGACCGACGCCGCTTGAATCGCGCGCACACAAGGGCATTGTGCCAACTCGCGAAAGCGACGCAGCGCACCTCCACGCAGATAGTTTTGTCTCTACGGGGCCTATTATTTCGACGTCTTTTTTGTGGAGAAAATACGCCTACCGCGATTGGGTTCGATTTTCTCGGTGGAAAATTTACGGTCTCGCGGGTCAACAGATTTATTTGCGGCGCATTGTTGGGCGAGGGAGCGATACCGAACGATTCGTTTCTTTTTTTCATATATATTGCAGATAAGATATTGCAAGATATTATATTAAAATCGAGTAAAGTATGAAAATGAAATTGAATGATATAAATCAATAAAGTCTTTTCTCTTACTCAAGTGTGAAAAATTAGCGCTACTACACATTTTTTCATAATAAATGCAATAATCTTATTTCTACATCAAACAATGTCTTATGAATCATTCAGGTGCAGTTTATTGTCCGCGAAGATTTTATTTTATTTCAATGAAAATTAGAATGAATAGCGAAGTAAAAAAAACTCGCTTATCTATTTGCTATTATCGCATTGAAATCTATTGTCAAGATTTTAGAAGTACATTTCCTGTGATAATGGGTATATTTTTAGATATCTCGGGAGTGAGCAAATTTGCAAGATTTACGGCTATTGCGTTTTACGAATTTTTGTATTTGCATTTGATATAATCTGTATTTTCTTTTAGTTGCATAAAAAAACATACCACGCAAGGACGAACGCATTGCCAAAGTAAATTGTATTCTGATTTCGGCCTCTTTAGTTTCTTCTTAGGTTTTAACATAATTCCAAGAAAAATGTTAATAGATCCAGTGAAATGTCTATATAATTGCTTGTCCTTTACTAACACTCGTCACGCACAGTATTTTTCACTAAACAAAAATTTTTTCACCAATTTTATCAGCCATTTCTCGCTCACATTCTACTCACGAAACATGTATATTACACTTTTTTAAATTATGAATTAGCCGGTTTAACCAGTGGAGGCACGCGAGTGTGTCTTCTTACTTAAGACTAATCGGACAGACTGATTGCTTTGCAGGTAAATTTCAGCGTACAGTGTTATCTGCTGTCGTTTATCAAAAGCATTGATAACCTGGATTTCACTTTGAACGCGGATATTGATTCTCTTTTGTTACAAAAATAATACGTGTTATTCGGTTCGGATCAAGTTAAATAAAAGTGACTTTTCATTTTAAACATTATTAATTTTTTTGATCATACCTCTACTATCATAGTAACAATTGTAACGTACTTGTACTATCACTTCATACAATTTAAAAAATAAAAATTTCTAATTATTTACGTCTCTACAAAATAATCACAAATTACCTAGACACGAAAAGCTACCACCCCCAATTGAAGTGATTAATCATCGCCTGTATCACACCCGAAAACTAAAAAACGCTATTGACAAGCAACAACAAACACCAGGCTGAGTCACGCGTCATAGACGCGCCGTCGTCGTCGAAATAGGATCTAGGAACTCTACGGTCAACACTCAAAAGTGGATCGCTGATTCACAGCAGCGCGAGCGCGAAAAATCGGCACGGGACTCTTCATCGCCGTCGTCGTGATGGCTCGCGCGCGCGCTCCAGCTCCGACTGACACTTCACCCATTCAGCTTCCTCCCCCCCTATCGCCGGCGACGACGCGCGGCACTCTTATCTCTTCCTTTCATTTTGTCAGCTCGACGCGTGCGCGAGCTATTTTCATGCCGCCCCGTAACATCTGCACGCGCCGTCGGGTCAACAGTCGTGCGCGTGTGTGGTAACGGCTGCACTTGCGCGCGCAAAAAGAAACGAGCGCGAAGAGCGACAAAGGTCGAGAACCGGGCGGGAGCGAGCAAATCGACGGAATCCAGCCGCGTTGACGGATGCGCGGATCAAGTGTATGTATAGGTAGATAGAGTAGGGTGGATAGTAGATGTGGTGGTTTAACGTGTCTTAATGTGCTTTAGATTACTTTTTAGTAGCAGTTAATAAGTTTGACGGAAATTTTTATCGGTCGTTTGTTCGTTACTTCATTATGTAGAAACGTAAGCAACATTCAATAAATAAATAAATGGCAAAAGAATTAAAGCTTATAAATTATGCACAAAAGTGTTATGCTTTACGCGTGTTTCATTCAAAATGCGAGAACCTTGTGATTGACACACTAAGGATAGTCACGAAAAGAAGTGTTTTGCATACACGGAATGAGAATCACCTACTTTACGGACTAGTTGTATAATTACAAAATTTTTTATATTCCTGAATTTTCATGTAAAGCTCCGTAATTATTACGGAAAAATTTCCGTAATTTTTCGGAGTTTTTCATATTATCAAAAAATTAGATAAAAATTACGATGATTTTCTTGTAAAAATTACCTGTGTTGCAAACCATACCATAATTACCTTTTTTTCTCGTAATTTTTACGGTATAGGAAAGTTTTATTTTGCCCGAGGCAAAACCCGGTATGCTACGTTACTATATGGATTTCCTGCCTTTATAAAGGAAGATTAAAAAAAAAAGATAAGTAAAAATCTCACATTTATTTTCATCTCGCTCATTATCGAATGAAAATAGATTTCGACACCTTAAACACATACGCACGGTACCAAATATTCACATTCAAATCATTAAAACAGCTTTAACGTTTTCTCACTTCCTTACGCTTGCTTCACACTCCTACAGCCAATTAAATCGTTATTAGATTAGGCCCAAACATTTTTCCCGAACATTTCAATAGACACACGACCGCCGGCGGATGTACGCACTTCATTAAAGCGTTACATCCTAAAACCGAACTCTCCTTGCATAACATTTTACGATCAGCCTTTCACTTCGCCGCATCGTATTCGCTCCGAATATCGCCATTCCACGTGTACAAATATATATATGAATAAATACATGTATAAATATGGATATATACAGATATAAGGTACGTATTTTCCTAGGGCGGTAGACTCAGATCGTTTCACTTGCGAAAAACTTCACTGGTCGCGTATCGGCGCAAAAGAAAGAGAAAAAAAAAATCGCGCAGCGACCATTAGGACGGGAGGATTTCACCTCGTTAGGACATTCCGCGCTCATATTTCCCGGCGCGTGCGATTGTCGCCGGCGCGCGCGATTGTTTACCGCGGCGCGGCGTGCGCCGGGAACGCGGACCGTGACCTTGATTTCTCCGATTGTAAAAGTTGCGCTCGCGACTGCGATTCAGCCTCCGCGCCGCGACCGAGCTTCTCTCCTGCCGCGCGGTTGTTACACTTTTATCTTACTTTTGGATGGTTCGCACGGACTAGGAGGCGACGGGACTAACTGTTAATTGACGTTTCCTCTTTTAAGGTGAAATTTTATCGACGATTTTTCAATCGCGAGTAGAGGCGCTGCTTTTAGACGAATAAAAATATCTTCTTTTTTTTATTGTATTTATGTATCGTTTTGTTCGATTGCTGCAGTTTTATATTTTTATACGAAAAGTGAAAGTTTTGAATGCTAAATCCCGGCGATTCCTGCTGCTATATAATTGAAAGATCATAGACTATCATTTTTTTTTAAATTTTTTTTTAAAGGTGAAATATATTTATTGCGCGAGTTAATTTTATATCGTCGATTTAAATTTATGGTTAAACTATGTCCCCATTCGCAGCCCCATTGTACTACTAATCACAGAGAAACACAGAGACCGGCTAATAAATCGCTTTATCAAAGCCGCGTACTTTATTACCCCGTGGAAAAATGCAGCGTACACAACTTTTTTTCTCTAATAAGTTAATTGTATCGAATAAACGGTCCCGTATCAAACGAGCGGGTAAAATGCATAATTCATACTTTCGCATCGGGGATCGAGCGCGCGCGCGCGGCTCAAATATTGATTGTTTCATTGAGTAACGCGCGCTCGCGCAGTCAATGCGGCTATTATGCTAACTTCGCGTAGTAATTGATAGCACCGCTAAACGTTTTGTCCATCGGGCTAAAAATAGAGAGAGAGCCAATTTTGAGCTAATGCACGCTCTATCGGCGTGCGACGAATAATTAGCCGGAATTAACGCGGCTCCGTTCCATTCATTCGATTTACTTTCCAGCGCGCAATTTTTTTCCAATTACACGCAGCATACTTCTTTTTACTTCGGCGTTTCCGAAAGTAGGGTAACTTCGATATTGCACACTAATCTTCTTTTTATATCGTCTCTGTTTTATAGAGGTTGAAATTTAATTAAACTGCTAGTGTTGTATTTTTCTGAGCTTTTCTAGAGCAAAATCTATATTTTTTTTTATAATTTAGGTTGAGGGTAATCTAAAGGTTTAATTCATCAATAAATCAAAATTTATCTTTATTAATGCAGTATATAAAATGAATAGGACGAGTGGTTTGTAACTTTATTTTTTCGAGTCGTAAATCTTTTTGTGCTTAAAGAGCTCGCCAATCATAATTTTTGCTTTATTAATGCAGAATATAAAATAAATAAGACGAACGATTTTTAACTTCATGTTTTCGTGTCACAAAAAGTTTGTCCGCCTTCACAAAACTTTTTGGGCTTAAAAAGCTCGCTATATACTAGTACCTCGGCATATCATAATGACAAAGGAACTGACAGCGCATTCGATCGCATTATGGACGATGAACCCCTCGTCAATCGGTTTCACCTTGACTCCGAAATTTCTAGCCTATTCCACGCCCAGCCAATCGCACACCGACGCACCCGAGTAAAAGGCGAGCAATAAAAACATTTCCTCCCGACGTCGTCGCTCGCTCTCCTTTGAACCCCCGAGAGAGGGCCAGCGATTTTACGCTTTTATCGCGGGATAATCGGCCGGCCGACCTTGCCCACCTTTCGGGCCTTTCTCGGGCGAAAATTTCGCAAGTCGCCGGCCTCAGCCGCGCGCGATTCTACCTATCGGCGCCGAGGCTGCCCGGCGCGTGTGCGTGACCCAAAAATAAAGTTGCGCTCGGAGAGTGTGATTTACGATGTTAATCGCTCGGTCAGTTTTCATAGCGCGCGAGAGTCACGAAGACGGATCGTCGAAGGCGGGGGCCGGTTTTCGCGTATACACCCGAGTTGTTAATCTGATCTCGTTATTTTCGAGCGGGTGGCTTCTGGGATGGGTCACGTGAAAAATAGGAGCCTTGAGCCGGGGACGATTTTTGGTTGCGTGTCAAGAACGCTTTGTGATCTACTAATCTTTTCGCACTGTTTATATTTTATAGGTACTTATTTAATAAAACCGTTGAAAACGATCCAGTATTCTTCCATTGAGGAGACGGTTTTTGGATATTTTTTACTAGTTCGAGAAATATAGACCGAATAGGTCAACAAAAAGATTTATTTGAAAAAATTATAAATAAAAGTTAACAAATTTTTGTACACTACTTTGTTTATACATGGAAGTGTATATTATCCAATTGTTTTCATACAATTAAAATAATTCACGTATTGTAGTTTTAAGAGTATCATAAAAATATTACATTTTTTTTAAATAAAATTTTCAAATAAAAATGTCAACCTATGACGCAGCATATAAAGCTAACAATTAAAGCCAAGCGTACTTAAAAAAGTATCCCCTATTTTTACGAAAAGGAAAAAAAGAGGCCGTTACTCCACTCTAAAAACACTTAAAAACGATTTCGAGCACCTGCGACTCTCCGTCGCGACTCCGTCTCGTTCCCACCGCTGTATATATACGTATAGACGCTCGTCACGTGAGAGTCGCTTGCCCGCCGCTTACGGAGTCAACCTCCGTGAAAAGCGAAGCATCTGTTTCTTCGCTCGCTCGGCCGCGCGACTCAGGCAAACGCATACATACATATATATCTTTACATACATACATGCATACATATATATCTATCTATATAGAAAAGAAAGAAAAGGAAGATCGCGGCGCTCGCGTGACCGGCTGATAGCCGCGCGGGCTTCGCGAAACGAGGCGCGATTTATTCCCCCCGCGGGAGAGGGGAGGGGAGGAGGGGGCAGGTTGCATCGATCACGATCGAGGGGCACCTGCGCGCACCGCCTTCACCCGGCGTACGCGCGCGCGTTACAACTCGTTTAATGAATTCTGGTTTTGCAAAAGCCACCGGGGCCTCATTGTCGTCCTCTTTGCTCGTTTCCCTTTTTTTTTCTTTTTCTTTTTATTTTGCGCGCGTTTTATATGTGTGTACCCCGCGGGATTCGGTGGCGATGGATCGTGTTTCTTTCGGTGGGCAGCGCCGCAGAGCCGGAACGAACGCGATATATACCCTCCCTCTCCCGCAATTGCTTTGTGCTCCGCTATTTGCTCGCTGCTCGTTTTAATTGTATTTCGTTGGTATAGGAGGAGGGAGGTGTGTACGTGTGTTGCGGTGGTTTCAGTTTTTGTGGTGTATGTATACACGCGTGGGTTTCTTTTATTTGGTCGGTGCGGTGCGTTTCCGGTTGTTTCCGCGCGACTTTTTTTTTATGTAATTTCTAAATTACTTATGCAGAAGAGAACGCGTCGTGTGGCCGCGACCGGATTCGTGGTGTTTCAAAATTAGTCACGCGAGGGGATCATTATTACGACTATTTCAAAATCTAAAATTGTAATGTTAAAGGGAACGATCTGATTTCCAATTCAAAGTCCTTTTTGTTTTAATTAGTTGTTAGTATGATCATATGTACTTTCTTACATCGGAGAAATGGATAATTATTTTAGAAATTTTTTTGTCAATCCAACATTGCTCAAGAAAAAAATATCTTAAGTGTATATAAAATTCAGTATTTACGAATTGAAGTATGTATAAAGCTGACAGTTTCGTGTAGAATGTCCAATTGTCTAATTAGTATTTTCAATAAATAAAACTACTTTTTTATTCAAATTAAATGAATTAATACATATAGTAACTTCAAGTAATTATGTGTTTTTTCAAATGAACAGGTTGGTTTGGCCAATATTTTTTAACGAAATGATTATCAAAATCATTCTCATAATCACATATTCCCGCGCATATTGGATATTAGAACATCAAAATGAAACATTCGAGACACGAGTCTTTTTTAATGAATTAAATATTCATAAACAATAATTATTATGAACAAATTAACTTTATACATCAGTTTCTAGTAAAAAAATTCAGATTCCAAGATTTTTTTTAATTGCAATTGATTAAAAAAGAAATTTGTATACATGAGTCTTCTACACTGAGAAAAAATTCTAGTAAAAATTACTATCCTGTCTAGAAAAGTAGCCACAGACTGACATGTAGTGGAAAAATTACCAGCCTGTATTGTAAATTTTAATAGAAAATATTATACATTTTACTAGAATTATGGTAAAATTTTCAATAATTCTAGTAAAATTTGCAATACAGTATGGTAATTTTTCCACTACATGACAGTCTGTGGCCATTTTATAGACAGGATAGTAATTTTTACTAGAATTTTTTCTCAGTGTACGGTGGAGTATTGGGACGTTTCCCTTATCAATAACGAGCGAAAACCAACACATGAACAATGCCAGCTACAAGAAATTCGTTGAATTATTACTAAAAAGGGAACATTAATGACCATCAACGTAACTAAAAAGTAAACGAGGCAGCGACAGTTCAATCGCGTGCAAAACACCCAACGAACAGAAAAGAAAAATCCACGCGCCGCAACTAATGGCCGCGAAGTTGCGAAAAAGAAAAAAGGAAAAAAATGCCGGACCATCAATCTCCGGCAGCGGCTGGAGCGATTCATCTCTCGGGGGCCGAGGTGTAGGCGCGCTCGCGTGGACGTCCGTTTTTGCCAGCGATCCGTCTCCTCGTCCTTTTTTTTTCGTCGCGGAAAGCGAAAAACCTGCGTAAAATCCTATCTGCGCGCGCGCGATCTGCTCCACCCGGAGAGAAGTGAAAAGAGAGCGCCCCTCCCCCCGCTGGCGGCGCTCGATCGAGTAACGCACGACCCGCCGAAAATGGGTTTCGCTATAATTGGAAAGTTCCACCGCGCGTGGCTCCCGCCGATTTCGAGAGCGAAATTTTTCTCACGAGAGCGGCAGAAGGTGAAAAAAAGGAGGGGACCTGCCCGCGTGGTTGCGCCAGCGACTCGCGCACTTGTGACACTTTGAACTGAACTTGCGCTTTTAAGGGGACCTTTTTTTTGCTAATTAAGGTGTTTTCTGGTTAATGAGGTATCTTAACTTGCTGGACTAACGTAGTTTCTTTTTTTTTTTTTTAAATAGCATTTTCTGTAACCAATTAGTTTTTGCTGCACACTTAGTATCAGATATATACATATCTTTCCTGTTTAACAGATTATACATATTTTCATGTTTAAGACAGTTTGGTGGTGATATATGAAATAAGTATTTAATGTCACATTTTTTCTCGTATAGTGATTATGAACCTTTACTTTTTTTGATTAATTACGTTTTAAAAATAAAACAATTTTACTTAATATTGTCTGCGATCATCAGCTGATTGATCTACTGTTTGCTTTAATTAGCCAAAGGCCACTTTTCAAGGTTTATATTTCATTCTTTCTTATTACTCTTAGAAAAAAAGTCTTCAATGCTACGTTACACATTGCCAATTAATTCCATGATTTTTATTACTTCCTACACTATTCCATACACGCATCTAAAACATAAGTTAATTTTAAGAGACATAAATTATAGTGAAGTGAATTATAAAAAAGTAATTAATTATAACAAAGTGATAAGTGAATATAAATATAAAACAAATAAAAAATTAAAAAGCTAATTTATTAGAAAATTTTTGAATAAAAACTAATAAAATAGTGATAAGTGAATAATAAAATCTAAAGTAAATAATCTAAAAATTGAACATGTTCACGTGTGTGACATCAGCAATTTTTTGTTATATATGTTTTCAATAATTTTATATTATTTTTTCAAATGCTGAATTTAACTATAAATTAAAGTGATTTTCTATAATAATATCGTAATAAGAACCTTTCAATTATACTGTAACATTTTCAGTAAGCAGAGAAACGTTTTATAATCGTATAATGAACAACTTTATTTGCTAATAATTTAACTCGACCTTAAATATTTCATGAATATAAAGAACGTATAAGACGTTATGTAAAAACACAAGGGGGGGGGGGGGTATTAAGAATTTTAATGTTTTTATAAAAAAAATAATAATAATAATAATAATAATAATAGTAATAAGGAATTTATAAAACATCCTAATAAATATATTCGTCTGCCATCCATCGTTAGATTTATTCAAACAAATAAATTAATTTTGCCAACAGTTAGACAATTTACAAAAAAAAAAAAACTACATATAAAATAATAAAATCAGCGCCTAAGTAGTTTTCAATACACAGATCAGCCAAGATACCTTGGGCTCCTTTATTACGTTAGTCACCGATCGCACGACGACTTTCCTCTAACTGAAAAAAAAGGCGCGCAGACGCACAAGTGGGTCGATTTCACCCCGTATTATTTAATTATCCTCCGCGGCCGTAACGTCGCTCCTCGCCGGCGGGCGATAAAAAGCAAATTTCCCGTCGTTGCTCGCCCTCCGCGAAAATTTACTGTAACGGCCCCGCGACTCTTGCGTGCGCTTCGCCACTCCCGTGGCGCACATACGAAAATATACCCGCGCGCGGATGAATCCGAGGAATTCTCGAATTGGCCGCCGAAAATACGCGAGCGAGAAACAACCCCGCGTGTACGGGAGAGTCCACGGCGCGGAGAGGCCTCCTTAGCCGCTCGCTCGGCCAGGCCGGCGCGCAAGGCCTCCTAACCTAAATTCCCCCGGTCGCGCGTATTATGCGCCGGCCGAATACCCTCGGCGCGCCGCGCATACCGAGACCCTAAACCACACCGGCGAATATCGCCGCCGAGACGCGCTTCCGGGCGGGCGATCTCGTTGCGGTTCGCTCGATTATTAACCGTGGGATTGCGAGTGCTTGGCACTGGATGCTGGAGGTTTTTTTGGGGCTTTGTCGACTTTGTTTTGCATGTTTTTGGAACCTTTGTTTTGTTTTAATGTTTGCCTTAAAATTTAAGCTCGTATTGCCAAAGATATGCAATTCATTTAATACCAGTTTTGTAAGGTGTCCAAGTGCAATTATAATCACTTAATTCAACTTTCCAAATAGTTTTGTTGTTCTTTGTAAAGTAGTATAAATTTTTAAGGGTTTACTCAAAGCATGAAATACATTATTTTATATTTCTCTAATTCTCAGCTAAAAATAATGAATGGGCAATATATCGATATTTGAGGTAAAATACTTATATCTAACTATATCACTATATAAGATGAAAAATTCGATGTAATCAAAGTTCCAAAAAAAATTATTTAGTGCTCGATAAATTATTCCTCATTAATTTTCTTTTCTTTTAAGTATTCTTTTTTTGAGATGGAAATGATTAGTCACGGCTTAATAGCAGTTTTTACACATTTTTTTCTTAAATTTAATTTGTATTTTTTGCGGCACGTATTAGTATGCAGCGAATCGTTCACTGCTCTGAATTTTTTTGTTATGAAAGATTTTTGTTTAGTTGAGAATAAGAATTTTTTAGTACGAATTTATAAAATCTTTTTAAATATATTGTGAATCAGAGTCACATGTCTTTAAATAAGTAGCACTTCAGTTTCTAAAATTATACCGCACTAATAACTTCCATCCACTATCAACAGTCTACTTTAAATGCCTCTTATGATTGCAATACTAATAGGTTATATATTGATACTATAATCAAAATATTCCTGTGCTCGAAAATATAAACAGAAAATCACTATTTTTAACTGCTCGATAACAAAGTATTTTTGTTGTTTAAAAAAAACTTACTTAAGATAACGTAAAAATGTGATAATAAATTAATTCACTTTAAATACTGTAAAGAATTATTACGTTTTTTTAAATAACATTTATAAAAATAATGTATCCTGTTCTTAAATTTTAGCAAAAGTAACCAACAATATCATAATAAAGTGTCATGTTCATTAACAAAAATATAATAATAAAACTTAATTATGAATCTCACGACTGCTTCTTCCTTATTATATTTCTATAAATCTGACATTAAAATAACAGTCCAATAAGCGTACAAATTTATGAATCAGCGGAACCAACCGATTGCTCCGAAATTCCTTTCGGAGTCTCTGATTCACATTCCTCGCACCGAACCAATCGACTAGGTATAACCCCGATTTCGCCCGACCATATCGTTTCACGTATTACTAAAATAAAAAAAAAAAAGGCACCGATATCGCTCGTTCACACAGCAGCCGAACTCCACAGCGAGCTGATGCAACAAGTGTGCAACGAAATTTCGCCGTTTCGAACGCGACGCTCGTTTCCATTATGTACCCGCTCCGTATAAACCCCGCTACCGTAAATAAACAATCCCCGACGCTGTTTACCCCGTGATGCGCGCCAGCACCCCTCGCGCGCCTCGGTCGAAAGAAAAAGGAAAAACAAAAACAGAAAGTAAATCGAGCCGCTCGAGGAGCTCCGGGCTTCCAACTCGCGCTCGTCCGTCAACGAGATCCGCCTCGCAGGGATCCCTCTCGGGTTTCAAAATCTCGCTCCGTACAGTAAGTATATTTTTCTCGAACTCCCTATATTTTTCTCGAACTCGCGATTACACAGTGCTCTCGCCTCCTCCCGGTCGACGACAAAAAGCTGCAGGTACGCGCAGGTACCTCGAGAGCGAGGAAAAAAAATCCACACACTCCCAACGGGCCCCGAAAAAAAAGCCGCGGTACGCAGCTGAGAGAAGGACGGTGGGAGAGGGAGAGAGAGGCTATAGAGCAGAGTAGAGCACAGAGCGAGGAGAGAAAGAGAGAGCAGGGAGGAGTGCATCGGCGGAAAGAGCTGGGCGCTCGACTCACCTGATAATAGCTCGACTCCGCCATCTTGTCTCTCGCGGGCGCGCACACGCTCTCACGGATGCTCGGGCGTCCGGCGCCTCCTCCTCCTCCTCGGGGCCGCGCTCCGGGCGGCCGGCGGGCCGGGCGCCTCCTCTCCTCGGCCCTCGGCTCGGGCTCAGGCGCGCTGGGGCCGCGCGCTCGTCGTCCTCCTGGGCGCCGCCGCCCCGGCCAGCATCCTCGGGCTCCCCCTGGAGCCCCTCTTCACGCCTCCGCTGCGGACCACCACTCGCGCACCCACAAGCACACTTTATTTTTTCCTCCCCTCTATCTTCTCCTTCTCCCCGGTACTATGTCCGGCGACGAGAGCCTCGTCCTCGCCGCTCTGCCCCCGGTGCAGATCCGCGACTCGCCGGGCGGCGCGCGCGCGCGCACACGCAGGTATCGCGGCACACGGCGGCTTCGATGTGAGGTTAGAGAGGCGAGCGCGGGTCACCGCGCGGCGGTCTCTGTGTATTTACCGGAGTGCAACCTACTATCGCCGTACGCACGGGACGCGGCGGGCGAGCGGCTGAGGCGCGGGGCGCATTCCAGGCGCCGCGTCGGCAAGCGGACGTCGACTACTGACTGAGCGGCGCGCGCGAGAGCGGCGGCGAGCTGCGGCCGCGGAAAACGAAAACGCGACGAGACGGCCGACACGCAGCGGCCGAGGCAAGGTCTCCGCGAGCGCCGCGCGCTCGTTCTCTCGCTCGCTGGGCCGGGCGCGCTCCTTCTCTCTCTCTTGTGTGTGTGCGCGTGTATTTTTCGCTCCCACTCGCGCGGACGGACGGACGGTTGGACTGGGTGTACGACCGCGCCGCCCCCGTCTCGCGGTGCCCCCGTGAGTTCCCTACTCTACTGAGGCGTACTACTCCTCTTTCAAACCGACAGAAGTCCTGCCGAGTGGGTGAGCGAGATGGCAGTTGCGCGGGTGGCGCGATATTCGAATGCTATGAAATGATAAAAATATTTATAAATGTGAAAATAATTAAAATGTAATAATATTTTTCCTTTTGACTAAATAAAATTTTGTGAAAGTTCCTTTTTAATTGAAAAAGGAACTATCATAAATGAGAACACTTCAAATGAAATATCGTAATGAATTTGAGTCTTGCTGAGATATCAGGTAGGACTGCACAAGATCTAAGTGAAATTTAAGAGATCTTGTATTCTGAAATTTTCATATGGGACCTCGTAATATTTTCTAGTGCAGGATTTACCTATAAATTCATTTTTGATTATTCATTATTCATAAATAATGAATTTATTATCAGATTTTCTAGTCTTTTGTCTAGATTATCTGCCAATAAAATCTTATAATTAAGAAGCACTATAACAGTAGTTATAACAAATTTAATATTTTGACAATAAAAGGATGATAAAAAATTGACCCTTAAATAACATAATCTACCTTTGTAGATTTTACTTAAAAAGTAGATTTTTGTTTTTAAAAAATTCATTAAATATAATATTCTCTATGTCTTAGTCTTTGAAATTTATTTAAATAAAATAAATTCAATTTTATTTCTTAACATTCGTTTAGAAAGGATAGAAATTATAATCCATACTTTGAATAAATATACTCCTTTCTTTAAAATTTAACATATATACATACAATATGGTACACATAGACTGATGACAACACATAGATTGTTTAATGAGCAAATAACATTTTCAACAGCTCGTCCGATGTGTGAGAGAAAAGACCGCCTGGATTCTGGTAAAGATTTTTCGGATCGTGGCAAGCATCGTAGAGTTGTTTATAAATTGCACCGATTACTTCGAAGGCCCGACGTTGGGTGTTCGATCGATGGGTGCTGCTTTGCAGTAGCGAAATCTGCGGTAGTAATAACACGTCCGGCATTACGAGGAATGCTTCCAGTTTATTCTAAATAAAAACAAATTTAACAAAATAGTATTAAGCGAGGATTAATTACCTGATATTAAAAAGTTTGTTATTAATGTAAAATTCTTACTGTAAATTCTTTAATACTGAGAGGATCCATCCCTGGAATAGCGGACATTGGGGCTTGATCACGACCTTGTAAAATGTTATAAATGGGACCAAGATTTAAATGAGCCACTAAGGAACTTGCTTGCTCTGAAGTTAGTGTATCGATTTGCGCATCTGATTGAGCCTTAAGTTACATATGATAAGTATTATTTTCAATACCATTTAATAATTATGAAATTTATAAAAAAATATGTGCTATTAAAATTTTACCTGCAATCTTTCCAGTCTTTGATCCATGTACTCGTACAAGGCTAAAGTTGAATGAATTTGATGCATGCAATTTAAAAGATACACAGCCATGTCAACAGTAGGAAGCCTGGAAGCTGTTTCATTAACTTCTTGTAATAGAGGATCAATAATACAGGAAACTATCTGGAATAAAAGAAAACAAATTAATTTTATTCTCACATTTTTTGTAAAATAATAAAAAAATTTAACTCACTTGCAGCATATCTTTTTCTCTATCTTCTGCAATACTTGCAACTGAAAGAACTTCATTGAGAAGAGATAGCAGCCTTGAGACTGAAGGTGCTGGTACCAAATCTGTACCAGGTGGTTCGGCTCTTTCACCAAGAGCCATTCTAGTTTCTCTTTGAAGTCTGCTAACAAAGCTCTTTTCACTTAGTTCAAGCAAATCGCCAAACATTGTGTCAAGTACACTGTCGTGAATGATTGGTTTTAAAGTAGCTCGATAAAATCTTATAAGAGTAGTAACTGAATACAAAACAGTTGAAGGTGCCTCAACTGCTACTATGTGTTCAACTCTAGATTTTAAAGGATGACATAAGCCTTCAGTTATGTTACTCAAAGCTTGAGATATTTGCTCTGACATGTCTGATTTATCACAACTTTTTAAAAGTGTCAGAAGATTTTCCTTTTCTACTGGAATGGCTTCATGCAACCAGGCAAGAATATCACCAACATAACGTTTGGGATCATTTGCATGCATCTCTATAGGATTGGCATCGTTTCCCTGGCCTTTTCCAAGAGTTAAAGCATCAATGAATGAACTTACTATTATTGACCTTCTAGCAGTACAATACTCATCAAGGATGTATTTGAAGAGTACAGGTCTCTCTTGTAATTTGCCCATTGCTTTAGTAAGAAGAGGAACTAACTGTTCATTTTCAATGTGACGACATTGAGCTTGTGTCCAGCGATACAGCCTTTCAAGACCTGCTTCTTGAAGCAATGTCATACGCTGCATCACATCTAAAGCTAAAGTTTGATGACCTGATTGCATCAAAATTCTGCATTTACCATGAATGTCCTGATTGAAAAATGCAGTATTAAAATTAAAATCTTTTCCTAGATACATATTCTAAAATAAAATAGCACTGGTTATAAATTATTACCTGCACCCTGTTAATAACTGTAAAGAATTCTTCAGTTATAGGAGCTTCACGAGAAGAACCATGTAAAACAGCCATTTCATCAGATGTTAGTTGAAAGGTTCTTATAAAAGCTTGTGCTACTTCCTGCTGCATTGCCAATTTCTCGCTGAAATTTAATAATTTTATAGTACAAAATTTTGTATAAAACAAGCTGTGCAAAGTAACGCCGTACCTTTCATTTTGCAACCTTGTTGTCTGTTCAATAAGTTGCATTGTTTGAGATTTAGTAGACTGCAGTCTACCAGACATTTTTTGGACGCACTCATTCATTCCATTAACATCTTTATGCATATTATCCAAAACACTTTTTACTTCTCTAAATGCTGCTAAAAATTCTTCATTTATCGCCAAACTTCTTTTTTCTATTTTGCTGCGAAGATTCTTTCGCTCTTCTGGTGTATTCTCTTTAAAAAAAGTTGACAAATCCTTTAATGCTTCGATAGTGTCCTTCAAATTAACAAATCAATATAAATTATAAACTATTTCGTTGATTTATGTTTTTACTTTAAAGAAAATACGATACATACCTTATCATTTTCAGGTCGAGAATCTAACAATTTTCTGACTCGTTTAGTAAGTGCAGAAATCTCTGATTTATCTGATCCTTCAGCCTGGTCGTCCATTTTCATATCTTCCGAATAGGTGCGTAAATTAAATTATAATTTCATTGACTTCATTGTTAATGATAAACTCTAAAGTAACCTTAAAACTTGGCACATCAGTACATCACACACGCTGGTGCGGCTGGAACCAACTGTGCATTGATGTATTTAATCCGTACGGCTAGTAAACACAGCTCACAGCTGGAGAAAAAAAATAACAGGTGCAGGAACCGAAAACTGGTCGTAGAATCTGCATTTTGTGTACAATGTAGCATACGTCACTTCATGTATTATTCGTTGTGACGCGTAATTAACGATGATTACTTTAAAATTCAGATAAAATGGCTCAACTTGTCTTTGTCTAACTCGCACATTTTATATCTTTTGTCCTTGTTTTTCGTGCTCGTTTATCACTCGAGAGAAGGCCCCGCGTTGACCACAATTCGCAGACCCTAACGTAGTAATTTAATTATTAATTATTTACTAGTTCCTTTTTTAAAATAATATTTTGATTTGCAACTGTGCAATTTAACATGTAAGTAAATTAAAAAAAGATGTCTATACTTTTGCAATATACGTAGACGTTTATATGCAATTTTTTTTAAATTTATTTACTTAAATTTAATGAATAATTCATACCAAATTTTAAGCATTTTTAATCCACGTACTCAGCACTTTCATTCCAATTTCGTCGAGTAATTATTATGTTTATTTATGCAATACCTAAGCGCGTGGGTGAAAGTGACTCGTCGAACATTTCACTTATATATAAGTATACGAAAAAAGTTTTTCGAAATCAGTCGCCATCCGGTCGCTTATTTAATCAGTTTGAAAATCCCGCGTGTAAATAATATAACCTCTCTAATCAAATGAACTCCAGATATATTCTGCAATCGTTTTATTATTTTATCTAAAAATAGCTCAACTCTCGTATTGTTATCTCTCTTGTTATATTTTCATACACAGTATTACTGTAAAGCTTCAGCTTCAGATAAGCAACTTCCTTTATTCTCCTTTATCTTTGGATGACTTATAGCAGACGCCATTAGTCAACTGCGTCCGTCTTCCTTCCATAAACGCGTTCCATTTAATGTTTTGACGTATTGACAGGCAGTCGCACCCTAAATATATATGCGATCACTGGTGCGTAAGTATCTAAAAATTTTCGCGCACTTTTCGACGATCTCTGCGCTTATATGCACGTGCGGAGGAGTCCGCGCGCAAAATCATTGCGAAATTTTAATTGACACGTTTACGTGTGGATTTCTGCACAGCGAGGTACGGAGGTGCGCTTTGCAGATTCTTGAAAATCGACGCCAGGATGGCGGCTGCTGCTGGCGATGGCCTGTACCAAAGAATCGACACCTTCGTCTTCTTCGACATCGAGACGACGGATCTGATAAAGGCCAACAGAATGCCGCAGATCATCGAGCTCGCCATGATCGCCACTGGTAGGAACTCTCTCAGGCTCGACAAGAGGAACAAATTAGCCCTGCCCAGGATTATGCACAAGTTGACCATTCCTATCAAGCCCATGCAGCTGATCAATCCTCAGGCTTCGTACATTTGCAGTTAGTATTTTCGTAGTTTGCATCAATTGACTATTGGACAGGTGCTTATAGCTTTGACTAACAAGCGATGTACTTTTTCAGATTTGTGGAACGATAATCTTGAACACGTTAAATGTTTTGACGAAGATACATACAACATGATCATGCAGTTCATTGATAGGTTGCCTGGTCTGATTTGTTTCGTGGCTCATAATGGAAACCGTTTTGACTATCCAGTTTTATTGGCGGAACTTGAACGTTTGAATAAGGTAGGCACAATTCACAAAAAATTAATTTTATCATTAATTAGTTTATCAAGCTAAATTTTTATGTATTTAAAAAAATTATTTTTTCTTTGTATTTTAGACTTTTCCAGACAGGATATTGTGCATAGATACCTTAACAGCATTCAAAGAATTTTTCAGTGAATTGGAAGCAGTAAATAGAGAACCAATGCAGTATATTCCTCCTGGACGAGATGAAGTCGACGAAGAGGAACTATTGGCAGCAAAATGTCAGGAGCTGGAGGATTCAGTCCTGGATGATAAGTGGAACGATAGTTTGTGTGCAGTATTAGATAACTTTGATAAAGTGCAAACTAGAGAAAGTGCAAGGTCTAGCTGTGAAAATGGTGTTGGTACAGATGTCATAGATTCAATAGCAAATAAGAATCAGACATCGAACAATACTTCTTCTGGTCATATCACACCTCCACCTTGCAATCCTGCGACAATGCAGGCTATCAATGAAAAAACTCCTGAGAATCAGATTATTAGGAATTCTCATATTGTTTCTGGTTCTCGAAATTCTTTACAAGGTGCTTGCAAACAACTAAATTTTAGTGACAGCAAACCAAAAAATTTTAAATTGCCAACAATATATTTTCACATGCTAGGGTGTGAAGCTGAAAACCAACATAGTGCAGAAGATGACTGTATAAGTATGTTAAGGTGTGTATCCCAAATTGGTAAATATTTTGCTGAATGGGCTGACTCCAATGCAGTTTCACTAAATACCTTTAGACGAAATAAAGCAACAAAGTGATAAATCTACAGGTGGAATTAATAATTTTTTAATGCATGAAAAACATTTAACTCGTTTTAAAATACATACATTTTTTACTTCTCAGTTTTAATAATTCTTTTTAATGGCAACTATCTCGACTTCTAGTTTATGTGAATCAGCATAAAAAACTTAAATATTTGTGCAAATTTTGTAAATGTAGGTATCTTTTATAATAGATTTTTAACACTAACTAGTCCAAAAGGTTTTAAATAGAGTTAGAAAAAATAAAGTAGTGAATCTACTTTATATACTTAGTATAAAAAAAAGTGCATTTGGAATGTCAATTTTTTTCTCTATATAAAATTATATAGAAGAAATTTCAAAAATTTAAAAGAAAAAGTTTAATATTTTTATTAATATTGTACATGTAAGACAAAAGAACTTTATTAACTTATTTTGATAGAAATTTTTGTGCTTCTAAACTTGAAACTATTGAAAATTGTGATGAAGAAGTGTTCCTGTAGTGCTGTGAAAAAATTGTAAAATGTTCTAAGTAGATTAAAAAAGTTTATTGTATTCAATTAAAGAATTAAGCAATGAAACTGCAACTCTCCGCGAATAACATTTTTGCTTCCAGATACAATATTTGCAAGTACTATAGTTAATTAATTCCGCTATTGATTAAAAAAAAAATTAATCATTCAAAACAGTGCAAAGTTTTGAAAAATTTTTGTAAATCTTTGCGCTAAACATATAATCTAAATGGTACAAACGACCAATGTTAAGTGATATATTTATGTTACATTTTTTCTATTGTATGATCCTAAATTTCGTACTTATTGTTAGTGCATGTAGGAATTGACATTTGCATTGAATTTATAAATCGAATGGCGTTTATGTGATGCAAAATGTTATTTATTAAATATTTTTTTGTAACAAAATAATAAAAATATAAAATAAATGTAATACGACACATCTCCATTCTTCGTCCATTCAACTCCTTAAAATAGATATACTTCACGTTATTACGCAATTACTTTGATTAGTATTTGCGGATGGCTCATTAACCGGTGGAGTCACCATTTCAATCGGTGCAGGGTTTCGAGCATTTTCTGAAAATGTACAACATATAGCATATAGTGTTTAAAAAAATACTATAAATTCAATGTAATTTTAATGCAATCAGTATAGGTATAAAAAAATGAAGTTTTTAAAGCAATAAATACTTGTCAAAAAATAGCATCCCTTTTTTTATACTCAAAGCCGTGCACGAGGAGGTTTGTAATTATTGGAATCAGTTATGGTTTTCAGCGATAAGTCTACGAAGCAAAAAAAAAGTTAGATTGCTTTATCGGCATTTGTATAATAGTTAAATTTTATTCCGCAAGTGTGCCTCTCCGAAATCGATCAGTTGCCATGTAAGTACAATTTTGTTATAAACCCATACCTAAATTACTTCTTTTTTTTAGTAATTTACCTTTTTTTAGTATTTAGTACCTACATTACTTCTTTTTTTTATTAATAGTAATATAGAAACATAAATATAAATAAAATCTTACGTTCTCTTAGTCTTTTACCCTCCAGCGGTCCAACTGAAAAATTTGATATTTTTTTTATTTATTTTGCTTATATTGCAATATTTAATGTAAATTTAATTTTTAACTGATTTGTAAGTACCAGCTGCAGTATTTTTTTTTAACGGAGTGGATGAATACTTACGCACTTTATCAGCCAAAATAAATCTATCATCCGCGATATTGCTGTCGATCTCATTAATTATTCTTTTAATGCGACCTGCGTAATTTTTTATCTCGGCTACATTTAATTTACCAATCAGGTTCAATTTTGGATGCCAGAAATAAGGTAAATTTTGGCTCTCCAGCGCATCTTTCATTTTATTGAGTCCCTGAAATAATCGACTTTCAAAAACAGTAATTCAATAAAAGTAAGGAGACTAAAAGCGCACTTCGCGTTCTCCGCGAAGAAAAGCACATTTTGAAAACTCCCAAATGTTCGCGGCAAAATTCCGAAAATTGTGCCTTTTCTTTCGCCGGAAAAAAGTGAAATGCATTTTTCTTCATTGGGAAGAAATGAAATGTGCTTTTCTTCGTTAGGAACGACGAATTAATCTACGAGAGGGACTTACCATCATGAATAGGTAAGTTTTTGGAGCTCTTAAAAATGCTTCCTTCTCCCCTGGTGTTCTGCTGTTTTGAATTCTGAATAATTCGTGGTAAAATATCGTTTCAATATAATAACTGGCAATAGATTTCCAGTTCTCCGTATCGCGAAATTTCTATAAAAGAAAATTTGAGAATTTCATCATTAGCAAAAATTTTGGTTGAATTAAATTCATTCTGAATAAAGTACTGTTTTTAATTCCCTCGCTTACTTTCAACATTCTAATTACAGGCTTTACGTCGCCCTCTAAAAGCTTCTTCTTCTCTTGTTCGTAGAAGCACAGCCTCCACAGAATATTTTCATCCGGATTATTGACTAAAGGTTTAGCTACGATCATGATTTTATTTTTCTGAAAAAAAAAATTTCAATTCGTCGTTATACTTATTAATTCTTTGATGTTTTATTCTTCATATTCGTTTTAAAATTTATGTAGATGTATAGAAATTAGTAGTGGTGTGTTCGTGTGTTTCCGGAAGCTTATAAATTTCAAAAACATCCTGCAAGTGAACCGAAGAAACCGTATAGTACAAGGATAAAGGTTTACCGCAGGTATTTATAAAATGTTTTCGAACTTTTAGATTAAAAAGCTAAATTTATAATTAAATTATGAAAAATAGAATTAAATTAAATTAAATTAAAGATATATCTTTTATTCGTTTCTAAAATTTGATTACCAATTTTTTTTAACATTTTCAATCATCCAAATAATGATTAATTAAATTTATTTTCGAAATTTAAAGATTTAGTATTCAATAATTGAAAGATCAATTAAATAACATAGTAAAATAACATTATTTATTACGATTTCTGCTTGGCAATAATTGTTCGTTTTTATAGTTCTGTATCCATTTCCCAATGAAATATTTTCAAATTCCAAGCAGGGTACCAGATCCACATCCATTGGACTTCCTCCGGGCGTCTTGATGTTCATTGTAAAAGCTGGTCCACTTTTTTTGTGCGTTATCTTTGAAAAACAAACGGCCAATCTTTAATTCATTACTAGAAATATTATTTTTTATTTATTAATGACTCAAATGAGTTTTCTGTTGGAAATCTAATAGTTTCCTTCATGGATGAAAAGATGTTTCGCAAAATTTTGGTACATTTAATATTCACTTTTTGAATGGTTACTCATGGGCGAAAATTGTCCGAACAATCGTTTCATAGATGGAAGAAATTAATTTCTTTAATAAAATCTATTCTAAGATTGTATTAATTTAATTAAGAAATACAAAAATTATTGAATAAACTTTTTCATCGCGATTAATGTTCATTAAATTTTAATTTTACAGCAGTAAAAAACTCTTGATTATTGTGCATGAAAAAGACTAAAGCCATAATTTACCAACAGTATGTGCTTATTCGATTGACATTTTAACAACAAGTTCATTCAACCATATTTAGTACATTGAGATTATATTTGGTAGAGATTAAACAATCATAAAAAATTTGATTACTGTATAGGTCTTCCCTTCATGCGAGAGTTCGTAGCCTTCATTATTTCTACGAAGTTTGTCAAAGGCCGACGTGAAAATCCGTTCCATCCATGCACGAAATTTGTTTTGATCAAAATGGTTTTTAGCCGTTAGCCATTTTGATAGTTCCTTCCTATAAAAAAAGTTTGGTTTTAAATAAACTTTATCGAATTTTAGTTTAAAAAAATAGAAAAAAAGCAACGAATATCAGAACCTATGCAATTGCCAATCTGGTTTCAAATCTCCGCTCGTATCTATCTTAACTTTTACATAGCCGTAATTGGTATGGTTTGCATCAATCTAAAAATATATTTGATTTGAGTCGTTAAAGCGAACATTTTTACGAGGAGTATTAAACCTACTGTTATTTTTTTGTAATCGATTGGCAATTTGATGATGAGATCCAAGTCGAATTCCAATGGTCGTCCGTATTTAGTCCCTTTGTAGTAGCTGCCGCCGTACACAATTCTTTTGTATAACAACTTAAAAAGATCATCTTCTTGCATCAAAGAAATAAATTTCGCTTTGATCACCTATACAAAAAGTTGAAGGAATTTCTGTTTATTTTATTTATTTATTTTATTTATTTAAACCAGAGTATATACAGAAAATTTTATAAAAATTGTTATATACCTATTCATAATGCAGTTCTTCAATAAATCAAAAATAATTAAAGTTCGAGACTTTTCTGTGTGACGTGCTTTCTGGGAGGTAATAATTATTTTAAATACTCGTCATGTAATAATAACAAGGATTATAGTTGGGTATACAGTTATGATAATTTAAAACCCATTTTTATGAAGACTATTCTAGCTAAACATCCTGATGAAATGACTTAAAAAATCTCGAAAAATTAAAAACCTCTCAAAAAAAATAATTAAACTAAATAAAATGCAGTTTATAAGGTTTTTTGAGATCTTAGCGAAAGGAGAGATATAGAGTTACAGCTACAGTCTTATTTTTTCATAGTGACGGGTATAATATGTGTTCTACAATAACTGGATCGTGACTGATATTAACGAATTATTTTTATTTTATTACTCCTACTACTGTATTTCAATTATTATATTAAACAATATTTTTTAGATTTTACTGATTATTTAAAAAAGATAGTAAGAAAACAAATTTTCAATTTACTGATAAGAAGACAATGCAAAAAGATAAATCGATACGAATATGACATGTAACGTTAATATAAATATGACTGACGTGATTCAATAAAAGATATGATTTAATTTTTTATTCCTTTTTACATTTTGGACAACTGTTCCGAATTTTCCGCTCTTTTAATCAAAGATCCTTATCATTAAAATCGTTATTTTTTCTCTAAAAGATTAAATAAATTAAATTACCATAATAAAACTAAATTGTATTCTACAGAGGACAATACTATTTTATAAAATTCTACGTTAACATTTTATGAAAATAATATTTGAAACAAAGTACAACATTCTTTGACTTTCAATAAAAAAAAACGATTTACAACTTTATATTTTTTGTAAGATGAATTTCTTTGCATTTTAAGCATTGTCTATTGAAAAATTAATGGTACCGTTAATTTTCTTTGTTAAAACCTACCAAGAAGATAACATAAGGGAAAATTAAAATTACAAAAGACTTAAACGATAACTTTTCTTATCGCACTTTAAAAACTGACATGTTTTGTACATTTTATTCAAATAAAGTACCAACTTTACAGTCGGAGTAAAAAATCGTCACTTACCGCCTTCAAGTGTTCGTTATTAACTCTGCACTCGGTTTCCGGCAACGTCAAATAATTTCGGTTTATCAAACCGAACACAGTATCATCTCTGTACTTCCTGTCCCTGTAATTCGTTACTTCTCCCATGGCGAAACCGAAGCACACAAACAATAAAACCGACCGGAAGTAAGTCGAACCGAGCGAGAGCTCCTTGTGCCCAGTCGGTATCCAATCGAACTACTCGAAGACGACGCCCGAGAGCCACTCTTAAATAACCAGCCCCACCTCCCGGTACAGGTTTTTCTCGAGCCGTATACCGGCGTCCAATCGCGCGCGGCTTATCTCGCCAGCAGCGATAAGGTGGCCGGCGCGAAATCGCGACTACGAAACTAGGCGACGCGGTTTTTCGCTACGGTGGCGAATTCGAAATGGCGAGCCACGCGGCGGCGGACGAGACGGGAGAGAAAAGTCGCGGCGGCGACTTTTGCCCGGCCGACCAATCGCGGAGAACCGCGTACATGCGAGAAGAGCGAAGAGAAGGGTATTAGTGCAGTTTTTTTGCGCGCGACCGCATGGTACCGGGGGCCAAAGCGAACGTAGGAAACTGCGGGAGGGAAGTTTGCAAATTGCGGCCTCTGTTCGCGTGGCGTTCCACGAAGTTATCGCAATGGTTTTTATAGTCGAGCGAAAATATTTTTTCGTGCGATAATAATTGGAACTTTGATGTTGATGAATTTCAAACATAAATTTATAATTTGTGTCTACTTTATAATTTATTTTTTAATTTCTTTTACATGCGACTTTTTTATTTCGTTAATTTATTAATTTAATTAAGCAAGGTTTTGTTTGTTTTATTCTGTCTTCTTACTTATCTTCGTATACTTGCATGAAGCACTGTAGGTCGTAAGTTCCTTTAGCTTCATGCTCTCGGTGTTATTTTCATTTGCATCACGCGCTTTGAATGGACTGAATGTTAAATGTAAAGAAAGAATTGAATCGAGTCACGAATACATCAAAGGCACTTAAATAATCCACGGCAGGAATCTCCAAACATGAACGTCAATTATTTAGTATTTTTATTTAAAATTTATTATACTTTTTTTTATTAAATAATTGTTTTTTATGAAAGTATCGAAAATTTATTAAGTGCATTTATAATAATTATTTTTTATCAAAAGAAACGTTCATTAAGCACGTATTTTCTTACTGCTTGGTGAGAATTTTCTTTTTTAAAACATAAAAATTAACAAATACATTGTTTCAATCGGTTTCAATTGAATCCGTATATTTTTCATCAATATAAATATAAGTATAAATATTTTATATTGTATGCATCTATAAAATATAAGAATAATTAATATTTAATATTAGTAATGCTCTATAAAAAGTACTGTTAAATTTTTTATGCAAATAAGATTTCTGTGTATATACATATACACAGTTAATAACTGATCAAGATTGAAAAATTATTTTCTGTTTTTACATTTTATTAATTAATTTGGCAATCAAAACAGTTATTTACTTTACCTTCACTCACAACTGATAAAATTTCCAGCAGATGGAGTCGTATACCCGCAACTGGGGTGTTTTGCTCATTTTTGTAGCAATTTTTTTATTGAATTTCAAGAATGTTTATTTAGATGTGGTAATTTACCATAGTAAGTAACTTAACGACTCAAACCATCAACATACAAAATTTAATTTCTCGAAATCCTGTATCCAGTATATCTATGTTTAATTATCAACTCTTTTAAAGGGCAACATTCTACCTACCCGGTTGAAAAGATTTCATAAAATCCTATAAAAATTATTGTCTATCAGGATCTATGAGGTTTCTGCACCCGGAGT
>JAXIUT010000001.1:4886474-4904076 GCA_035586675.1 Eurytoma californica
ATAGGGGTGGGGTAGGGAGGGGGTGCTGACGGGATGGTGACGGGATGGGGAGGGGTTACCATGTAGACACGGCCTAAGGGTACGGGATAGGGATGGGGTAGGGAGAGGATACTGACGGGATAGTGACAGGATGGGGAGAGGGTACCATATGTAGACACGGCTTTTAATATAATTTCGTGCGATCCCGTGCGATCCTTGCTCGAATTATCAGTTTCCTCGATTCGACTGTCAAAGATTTGACTCGATCTCGATCTCGAACCAGAAGAATATCAATTGTTTTTGTTTACATTTTTTAATCGGGTTATGGGCGTTAACGTAGGGCGTACCTAGTGCGCCTCAATCCTCCTAGTACTCTAAAAATAATAGGCGAATGATCGATCATTTTCTTTATCGAAATTCGAAGTCGAAACATTTTCAATAAAGTAGATCTAGTTTCAATAAAGTAGACTATCAGCAAATTCATAACAAATAATGAGGTTAAAGTGAGCGCAGGAACGACTAAGCGCGCGAAGCGCGCTCAAATTAACTAGCTAATAAATAACATATTAAATTTAAATATCGATCAATAGTCGCGGAGAGTCGGAGATAGTTGTTTTTGTTCAGTTTTCAAGGCTGCCAACATTAAATTTAAAAGTAAAACACTATTATTTAATTTACTCAACATATTTTTCGCCACTGCCGAACAAGTAAGTACAATTTAAAATGTCTGAAAATTTAACAAAAATAATTAAGAAATTTACTATATTTACAATTCATAAGCATATAATAACTGTAGGTACGTTTTAAATATCTCGAACGGTAGTCGTGAAAGCTAACCCTGCTGGACCCTAAGTATAATTCAAGGCGGCCAACATTAAATTTAAAATGTAAAACACTATTATTTTATTTATTCGAAGTATTTTCCGTCACTGCCGAACAATTAGGTAGAATTTTAAATATCTGAAAATGTTAGAAAAAAAAGACTAAGAAGTGTTTCCTTATTTACCATTTGCTAGTCGCGATGCACTATGCATCACAATATGCGCATTATTTGCATCATGTTTAGCGCTACGTGAAAGGATGACGTGGAAATAGGTTAGATTGGCGGCAAGCGGGAGTCGTGGACGCATTCGGGCCGCACTTTTGTATTTACAATTTTTTTTATTTTTTAAATAGCTTCTTAGGTTAACTTATCCTTTGTAAATATGTTTGAAATTACAGATACACAAAGTAAGTAAAAACATTCTGCTAATTTATTCCAACTTTGCTTAAAGTATTCTCGGATGATTGCACTAATCGGCAGTACTTGTTGACTTATGTACCCTAATATACTCTTTTTTTTTCGACAGAAATCGGCGTAGGCCTCGCTGGTTTTGGAATAGCTTTTCTATTTCTTGGTGTTGTGCTCCTGTTCGATAAAGGACTTCTAGCTATTGGTAATGTAAGTGTTAAAGTAGTTTAAATAAATTTCGAGGTTACAGCTGTTTTTCCCTCAGTGCATATTACGTTTGAGTTTAACGACTTTTTTCTGATTCATTTCTTCATCTTTCATTTATATTTTAGATTTTGTTTATAGCAGGCCTAGGATGTGTTATCGGGCCAAAAAGAACATTCTTGTTCTTTTTCCAAAGGCACAAATTAAAAGCCAGTTTGGCATTCATAGGTGGTATTTTTATTGTATTGATGGGCTGGCCCATTGTTGGTATGATTTTTGAAACATATGGATTTGTCCTTCTTTTCAGGTAAGATTCATTCTTATTAAGTAAATGTAAAACCAATACCATATATCTATTTGTCTATTTTCAAAATTCAAATATTTCTAATTTAATATTAATCAAATTTATATAAAAATATTTTATCAGCATATAATTATTGTATTTTTATTTTAGTGGATTCTTACCTGTTGCCATAAACTTCTTGAGAAGAGTTCCAATATTAGGCAGTTTTTTGAATATGCCTGGACTTAGTCGAATTCTTGATATGTTGGCTGGTGACTCTAACAGGACAAGAGTATGACAATATTAACTGAATTTACTATATCACTGTTCAATTGTACATACAGTTCATTCATTAATCTATCCTTCATGAAACTTTGTTCTTCTGTTTCCTTATAAATGTTCATCATTCCTTAAATAATTTTTCTATGAGCAAATGTAAAGGCGACACAATTTTGTGTAAATTTATGGACTGGAGGGCTTTACCTAAGAAACATTAATGATAATGTACACGGACATTTAGACAAATAAGTGTTGATAGTTATAGTCAATAAAAGTTCTTAATGTCTATTCGCATGATGTGAACATGTTTGAGAAGATGTGAGATTAGCAGAGTAAAGTGTTAAAATCTGTAAAATGAATGTTCATTCCAAAATTACTTTAAAAATACTTTCAATTTTGGAATTCTATCAAACCTAAAGTGTTAATTACTGCCAATGGTTTATTTAAAAAAAAGTATTGTGTATAAAAATCCAAACGATTCCTAAATATAAATAAAATATGGTGTGTGTGCATATAAGTTAACTACTTTAAATAAAACATTGTATATTTTAAAAAATATATTAAACAAGCATAAGATATTAGAAAAAATTTTTGTTTCAGGATTTTTAATCACACAAGTGTCATTCCTGTTTTTTCTGGATTAAATGATCTATTTTTTAAATATTTTTGTTTACTTTGATTACTAAAAATCATTTTAAGCATTGATCCTTTATTTTATTCACTATGTTGATTAATATTCTTTCATTTTGATTCGAGTATTATTTTACAATTTTATTTGATTTACAATGAAATTGAATAAATTATAGCTTCTATATACTCGCATATCAAATAAAATTTAATTGATCTGATGTCCCTGATCTGTGACCCTCGGATAAGAAAAATAGTATATAATCATTACTTGATCATATACTAGTATCACTATCAGATTTATCTTTATTATCTTTGCAAATAAAGATAAATATTATAAAAATAAAATAATTGGATAAATTAAGGTGGAAAAATAAAACATAAAACAATTTAGGCAGGTCAAGTTTTCTTTCGATTTTTATTGATCTGTCCTCCCTGCATACATCCTAACATGAACAGATTAGATGTATACATTATTCAGAGTTAAACGCCCTTCTCGTATTTTACACGTATAGAACCGTCTCCCTCTGTTTGCGGGTGCAAAATTGAATTAAACCTTCGTTTCTTTTTACTGTTGTATGATGATTTCCTTCTTGGGTTCTTTCGTTCACTTCGCTTCACTTTACGTTCACTCGACAAAAAAAAAAAAAAAATTGCTTCAAGTTTTTTTTTCATTATTTCTTTAATTATCTACAATGGGCCGAGAGAAGTTTTAAGGGCGGGGGGCGGCCCACGTCTACGCGCCCCGCCATCGCCGTTCCGTTGATTATACTTTTTTTTTTCAAAGTTCTTGGTTGTTCGATTAATAGTTCTTTACGTCGCGCGTATCTTCTGGTTCTTTTTTCCCGATTACATGACTCTTTCTCTCGCATTTTATTATTAATCATCTTTGTTGCTTCGGTTTCAATGATTTTTCGTTTACGATTACTTTTGTCCTTCTTTTTTTTAACACGCAAGCTCGGGAGCATTTGAGCGTTTGGCTTCGCGCCTCCACCGAGCGACGGAACGAAACGGCTCCTCGAAACCGTTACACGAGTGCAACGATAGTCGAGTGCTCCACGGCTCAATTTCACAAATATCCTCTCGACTTTAACTGGTGCTGGCGATGCTCTTACATGTTTTTTTTTTACTTAAGTTAAGTATTTTTCATTCATTAACTTGCATTAAAATACAGCGTAAAATTCAACTAGGTGCTCGCATGAGCGCGCGTTTCTCTCGCAGGGGGGCGGTGAGGAAAATCGAGAATAAAGTCGCTGAAACGCGTCTTTTTGGCTCGCTTTCAGCCCCCCTTTACATTTTTTATCATTTTTTTAACATTATTAAATATTCATCCTAGCATATCGTGTGCACGTCTCACGTGGCTTTATTTTGCCGTTTTTTTCCATTTTATTAATTAAATTAGCTTATACACGAAAACGGTCGGCAAGGAGGAGAATGACCGAGTTTAAATGGTAGCGCAGAATGGATGAATACTGAATCCGGCAATAAGTTAAGCGAAACATTTTTTTCTCGATCAAATAATTTGTCCGATCTTTTTATCCTTTTTACCACACGTTTTTTATTCCGCGGCTACCCGAATGTGAATGTGCGACGCATATCTCGTTCGCGTGCTCCGCTTATTATGTATATACCTTAATTGAAAATCTCGCGAGTTTATTCATGAAATTTCGTCGGAACGAGCGTGTATCCCTATATTACGTGTACGCGTAAGTTTCACTCAAAGTCCCGCCACTCAATGCGTGTGACCGAGACTTTGCTTTCCGTCACTTTTTTTTTATTTTTTTTTTTCATTTTACACATTACCGGAGATGAGTGTGGGGAGGGTGTACGTGTAGGAGTGTGTCGCGGGTGAGATTACGGGGCAGTTAGTTTTCCTTTAGTTTTCGTAACGGATAGTGTACTGTGATTTGTGTAATTTAAATTTCATTTTCCCATTTCATCCATTTACATAATATCATCGGTTGTGTGGCAATGACGTGAAGACCGTTCGGTGGTTTTCCTTCCCTTTCGATAATTCGTCAACGCTTTGTGAAGTCCTACTTTTATGTACTTCAAAAGACTGATGTTCTCGTTCTTGTTAGTTTGATTGGTAATTAATTTTTTTTATATCTGTCGGTGGCTGGTTGAGAAAGTTAGGGATGGTTGGTGGATGGGCTGTTTAGAGGAGCTTCTTGATCTCGTCGTAGAGTACAAGTACAAGAGCACCACCAGTACCACGGAGGACATTAGAGAAGGCGCCCTTGAAGAAGGCGTTGCCACCCTCGCTCTTGTAGATCGTGGACCAGCAGTGGATGGTGCTCTTGTACAAAATCTCGGACTTGGCACGTCCAGACTGCATCATCATACGCCTACGCACAGTGTCGAATGGATATGACACAATACCGGCGACGGTGGTTACAGCCTACAAATTATAAATGCATCAGTAAATCAGTATCAATCGGATTTCTTCTTGAACCATTGAATTAACTATAAAGCATATTGAGAAGTAAACTCACCTGCGCAATACCCCAAGATACGAGGAATGGAGTCTTCTTGGGGTCGGGAAGCATACCACGAGCTGTGTCGTAGAAACCGAAGTATGCGGCACGGTAGATAATGATACCCTGGACGGATACACCGAATCCTCGGTAGAGGCCTCCGAGTCCGTCAGCCTTGAAGATCTTCGATAGGCAGTTGCCAAGACCCGAGAACTCTCGCTCTCCCCCGGCTTTACCGACGTCAGCGGCCAACCTGCAATCAATTTTCTCTTAGAATCTGTATCCTTTCGTGTTAGATGCATTTTGCTTTGTTTTTACCTGGTCCTAGCGAAGTCAAGTGGGTAGACGAAACACAATGAAGTGGCTCCGGCAGCACCACCAGAGGCGAGGTTACCAAGGAAGTAGCGGCCGAACTGGGTGTTCTTGTCGACACCACCAAGGAACACCTGCTTGTACTTATCCTTGAAGGCGAAGTTCAACGCCTGTGTGGGGAAGTAACGGATGACGTTGGCGAAGTTACCGCGCCAGAAACTCAGGAAACCTTGCTCTTTCGGAATACGGATGAAGCAATCAACCATACCTGCAATAAATTATCGTTTCTTACTTTTCACATCCTCCTTTACTTTTTTTATTCATCTGTACTAAATTTTCGACATGCAAGCCATCGGTTAAAAAATAAAAAATCTTTTTGAAAAACATTTATTTTATAAAGGACAATTTTATCATTTAATAAAAAGAAGCGAATTAATTAACCGAAGAAATTTGAAATGAATTTATGGTTCAATTTTAAATGAGATTGAAAAAACTTGTGAGCTCCCTATGCTGGCAGTGGGCAGCAATGTTTTCGAACGAGCACCAATCCCAATAGCTAATTAGTTTCTTTTCTCTCAATCTCAAAGAGAATAAAACCTACTACACAACAAGCCACCAGCCGAAAATACAAGTCACCTTGATCGCGTCATCGGAAAACTCTCCTTGGCACGATTTTTGCATGCTTGATGGCATCTTCGGCAGCTCCGCCGCCTCGATAAGTGGAGCCGCTTGGCTTCTCTCTCGCGTCGCGTTGCCGCGTATTCGTGCGATACGCAACTATACGTAAGTGAAGCTCCCGGATTTTTCACCACCGGAAAGTTCAAGTTCAATGCAATTCGGAATTCTGGGAGCTATTTTCATCTTTCGCCCCCGAACCTTTTTTTATGTTTCACTTTTTCTTTCCTAGAGATTAAATTCTTTAATTGAGATGTAAAAAATCCTTTGTTTATTTTTTTAATTAAAATACTGCTGAATTTATATGCACTGCGTTAATTGTTAATGAATGATATTCACCTCTCGTTTTATCAAGCTGAATCTAGACGGTTTTCAAAGTAGGCCACACCTCGCTATGTTTAATATTATTTCGACGCGATAAATAATTATATAAATCATTACTTTTGTCTTAAAAGAAATTAGAAAATTGCTTAAAGCGTCAGCAAAGTGTACCAATAGCTATTTTGTTTATTAGATGAAGCGGTTTTTCGTTTTAGGGACGTCTAACGGCGCTGGAATTATCCGGAATAGCAATTTAGCGTACCACTATTATTCAGCAGGTTGAATAGGAAACAGCCAGTGAGGCTGAGTAACAAAAGTGTCTAATATTGTCTTAGAAAACGTTTCAATATCTTTAATTATATTTTGTTGAAAAAATACTAAGAGCTTTTAGGGCCGAGGAAGAGGCGGTCCCAGTGAAAAATATCTTGAAGGTTACAAGAGTTATTTTGCAATTAAAATGTTTGGGGTTGTTTGTTGTGTTGAGCTTAATACGTTTTCATTGTAATAATTTTTTTTAAAAAAAGATTCACATTAATAGTAAGGAGTTAACATACTTAAAAATAACAATATTTAAAAATAATTCACTATTTTTAACGAATTTATTTATATACGATTTTTGAAGCGAAACTATTCAATTATGTAATTCGTGACAGATAACATTGAAGCCAAAGTTCATCAACATATATATACATCGTTCTTGAACATGTCATGAGGTTATTAATGTATCATTAACGAAAATGAAAGTGACACAAAAAGGATCTTTAATGCTTTTGTTAAGTTATTAGTCATTAAATTTTACCGAGATAATTATATAATTATTGTTCAAATTTATATAAATCCAGAAATATTTATTTGTAAATTCCCAGACGCCTGATTCTTCAATATGGTGAGTGTCAAAAACGTAAGGAAAGTGAAATTCCCCGCAGTTTGCTCCGTCATGACGCTGTGCCTTAAAATGCAAGCGCCCATCGTGTGACAACGCGCTGTCAAATTGTTCTCCAATGTCTATGTATGTACTCGTTCACTTGAAAAAGAAAAACTTGTCAAAGGACAGTTTTTTTTCTCCATTGACGAAAACTCGTAAGAAAAAGCAGACGCGTTTGCGTAAAGCGATGCCTTCATGACCCAGAAAATTGCTTGAACGACTTCCAAGTTCGTGTTCTCGTGACGCACGCACACATGCAGTTACAGGCATGAGTGTGTGCGCGCACGCGCTCGCAAGTTCCAAGGTCACGGCCTAACCTAATAGACCTCGTCGACGCGCTGCGCCCGGCGTGCCGTATCTGCTGTGCGCGCACGCGAAAGTCGATCAATGTGCCGAGGAGTCAGGCCTCCGCGAGTGAGCCACGCCGAATTTACCATGGCCCACTATGACTTGCGACATTTTTTATTTAATTTTTTCATTCGTTTATGAAAAACATTCTTGTTGATTTAAGGCTCGATTAATTGGGGCAGCTTTTCATTCACAAATAATACTTGTCTAGTAGTTCGTAAAACTAATAAAGCGAGGATTTTGAATAGCTTAATTAAGAGATTTAAACACACTTTCTTCGAAAAAAGCTAGAGACAATGTCACGAGGCATAGTAGTTGTTCCAAATTGTTTGACAGCTCATTCACTAGTCTAAATTCAACGTTTTTCCTTTTGGAAAACAACTAAAGCTTTGGTTGCATCTCTATTTTGAAATGCTTAGAAATTTTGAATCGAAAGAACGCAGTATTCCAGGATTAAGAATATGAGGTTGTAGCGATAATCTGCAAAATTGCGTTCAATTAATTTCAATTAAATTAATTAGAATGCCACAAAGCTGAGAACGCAACCAGTCTTGCGAGGATGAGACTTTTTCTGTCATATTTCGAATACGAGTGGAGCTGCGAGAACTTCGCAATCCAGCAGTGGCGGAAATCCGCCATGTTGGACCGCATCGTCATCGATTGCGGACTGCAGAGCGAGAGCCACGCGCCCGTGCTATCTGTCGTCTCCCTCGCACTGCCCCCCCCCCACTCAAATCTCAAATCCACTGTTCGTTTTCCGTTAAAATCGATTGAATTTTCTTCCATTAATCGTCTATGACAAGGAAAGATTGTTTATTTAAATATTTAAAATAAAACTCCTGGCAAGAATAATAATCAATCGCGCTGTCGGCCTTTCCGCGGTACCGAGTCGCGGGCCTTGCGCCTCGGCGACGACGTCCTCGTCGCGCTCGTTACATAACTCGAGTGCGTCGGAGTGCCGAAAGCGAATCAGCGCGCCGTTACATAAAAGCGCGGACGAGCCGCTAGATACGACGCCGGGGAGAGTCGCCCCGTTGCCTGGCTCTCGCGTGGGGCCGAGCGCGCACGTCAGCGTTATGTAACGAACGCTTGGTCGGCCCAGAGACCCGGGCCCCCGATGTCAGTGCGCCCGAGCAGTTGCATCGCGCTCCCGTTTCCCGCCCCTAGCCCCATACTCCATGCTTCTCTTTCGCACTTGCCGCGGTTCGCGAGCCCGCAGCGTGGCAAACTCGTGCCCACTAGTGCCCACGAGGCGTTCCCGCGCGCACTAGCGAGACCGAGGGCAACGCCATGTTCGAGGCTCAGATTCGAATCGATCGAACGCGGCGTTCGAATTTTCCTTCGAAGAGCACGGGCAATTTTGGAAGACTCACCCTTGTAGCGCTGGTCCTCGGCGATCTGCTTGGAGATATGCTGGACCTGGAGCAGCAGCTTGACACGCTCAATTGGCGCTACGGCGGTTTTCGAGATCGCGGCGGCAACACCACCGGCGATGAAGTCCTTGGCGAACGCCACGGGATCCAGACCAGACATTTTGTGAGTGTGTTGGGTGGTGTGAGAAGAGTAAAACGGGTTAAAAACGAGAGGAAGAGAGGAGAGTCTTGACTCCTGTATCGGGCGCGCGCCGGACGACGAGTGAGCGAGCCAGTGTTCCTCTCGGCTGGCGGAGCCTCCGCTAAGAATAGACGCGCAGGTCACGTGGCCGGCTTCTGCGCAGCCCCGGTCACGCCTGCAACGCGCCGCTCGATGGGGGCCTAGCTCCCGAGCACGAGGGGCCGCGGTGGCGCGCACCCCGGAGCAGCCCGCGAGGTCCGTGGACTCGGGGCCCGCGCCGGGGGGTCCTGCAGCTCCTCGCCGGGTTCCTCGCTCCGGGGCGACGGGTAACGGCAGTAACGGCACTAACGGCCGGCGGTCGCTGCGCGCTTCGAATTCGCGCGGTAACCTGACGAACTTCCGGCGCGGCCTACCCAATCGCGGCCACGCGCGGCCCGAGGGTACGCTTGGGCAAGCTCTCCTTTTCGCTTTTTTTAGCGAGCCGACGTCGCCACTTTTTTTTCTGTCGACACTCTGCCGTGAGGCTTGGACATTGGTGAGAACCGACTTTGCGCTGTTCCTTTGAATTTCCCGCCGCCTCGTGCACCGCCGGCGTCAAGTTTCCAAGAGTCAATATTAAGACGTGTCAACGACAAGTGCCTGCGACGTGTAATTTCGGCAACGGCGCTGCCAGTGGTTAAATATCTTCTGCCTTTTAGTAGTTGACGCAAATGCAAATCTAACAAAGAAATCGCTAAAGGGCTAAAATATGGTTGACCTGGCAATGAGAGCGCGTCACGGCTTAAAATTTGTAATACTTTAGAATAATTTTGATTATTTGAAATGATGCCGAGGACACTGGAGCGCAGCTCGCAGTGTTGCCGTCGTTGCCGGCTCGGACAGGGCCGACGGTCGCCTTGTGACCGAGATGCATCTCTCCTCGTCCGACCTGCGCGCGCGGCGCCTGCACTAGCTGTGCACCGATCGATGATTGGGACTTTGGGAGTCGCGGTCGGCGCGGGCGAGATCGTCGCAGCTTATTGCGTCACGCGAACTTTACACCGACGAGCGCCGAGTATGATTTATTTAAGCGAGCTGCCTTGTGGTCAATTAATTATCGCCAAGTATGGTATTTCTTCTTTTTCGTTTTGCAGGCTGATACTTGGTTGCTTTCTCCTTTGTTTTCGAAATTTTTACACCAAGTATTACTCATCTGAGCCTATGATCGATAGATGAGTTATGCAACTTTGCTGTTTCAATGGTTCCTTAGAGAAAATGTTTCATAAAATTTAAAAACTGCAGATTTTATATTATAGAAAGTCTCTTTTATTCCGTTACAGATATGTATCATGCATAAAATCGAAAAATGCATTATAAATATTTTTTATGTAGAATGAGGGGAAGTTTTGTTTGAATATTATGAAGAAAATGATGCATTTTCGAGGTAAACCTGTCCAGGCAGAAAAAAAAGGATGAAATAAAGCAGAGTATTCTACTGGTTCCTTTATCAAGGCCTCGGTGCTCGAGAAAGCTGAGTACTTAGCTCCTCGTTGGTCGGGACTTCGGCGGGACTTCGGCGGGACTTGGGGAGATAAAGAGAGGGCGAGAGAGAAGCGGGTCAGCGGGGCGAGTCCGAGGATTGCGCAACCGGACCTGGCGTCGCTCCCGCCGCGGATGCCCGCCAAAGTTCAATGGAGCAACGGGCGGTATTTATACCTCGCGCGCTTTGCCACTCGCACCGGACCTTGCGGCGACGGTGCCAAAGCAGCCAAAAGCAGCCGACAGCAGCCAAAAGCCGAGAAAAGCAGCCTTAAACCGAGCAGCCGAGGATTGCGGAAGGGCGGTGCACCCGCTCCTCCGCCCTGCGTCCACTATTTCTCTTCCTATTTCTCTTCCTATTTCTCTAACCATCGGTGGATCGACTTTGCTTTGCCGCGTACAAATGTATAACTGTCCTTACGCATTTGAAGGTCTCTTTGTGGTAATACTGCAGGATAAAAGCAGAAACAGTATTTTCTGCCTTTCTATATACTGCTCTCTATCGATATTGCTTCAATGCATTAAATTTAATCATTTGAATATTCAAGGTTTCGAGAAATTTTCAATGAATCAGCTGATCGAGATTCGCGCGCCAGGTTGTAGCGTTATCCGGTCATCCGCGAGGCAAAATCCAGCATCCAGTAGCAGCTGCATCATCGTGTTTTTAACCTGGTTTTCCCGCTGGACGCTGGCAATCGACCTCGGACTTGCCAGAGTTCTTTAGCGGTCTCTAATTCATTACGCCTAATTGATCGACCGACGCATCCCACCAACATTACCAACATTTTCGACGTTCATTCGCCCGATGTCAGCATTATGCTTTAATACATTGGCCATCTACAGCCGTGAACCGTATTTAATATAAAAAAACCTTAAATTATTTCATAGATGAGCGAAATATTGCAAATTAATGATAATACAATAACTGTACAATAATAATGCTACAACAAACATTTTTGTATATTCTGATCGAATTTTTCTTTCTTCGTTTTAATGCTTGCGGTCCTTATAGGGGAAAGCGGGGCTAAGTGAATCTTCGTGACATAGTCACCTCATCAAATGTCTGCTTCCATTTGCTGTGGAAAATATTTCGTAACAAATTTCTTCATAAAAAAATGATATTCTTCCAAAAGGCTTTAGTTTGAATGAAACTTGTTACGAAGTATTTTTCACAGCAAATGGATCGGGGTGGCCCACTATGCCCCGAAAATTCACATTGCCCCATGACTCGCTATGTCCCGCTTTCCCCTATATATTATTTCTAGCGAGTACGTCACACTAAATGTTTAAATTATTAATTACACCAATTTCAAACTAGTAAAAATTACTATCCTGCGTAGAAACTTGGCCACAGACTGTCATGTAGTGGAAAAATTACCATCCTGTATTGCAAATTTTACTAGAAAATATTATACATTTTACTAGAATTATGGTAAAATGTTCAATAATTCTAGTAAAATTTACAATACAGTATGGTAATTTTTCCAGTACATGACAGTCTGTGTCCACTTTTCTAGACAGAATAGTAATTTTTACTAGAATTTTTCTCAGTGTAAGTAAGTAGAATTAAGTCAATTTCTGTAACAAGCTGATACTGCATCTCATATATTTCACTAGCAGTTTTCGACTTCCTTATCATCAGAAAGATAAGTATTGGTGCACCTTTTTTAGCCATGATTTAGCATTATCGACCGATGATTTGTTTCAATTATATCTCTGACAAAAAAATAATTTATCAATTTTCGCCAAAGAATTTCCCACAACTAATCGCACTCAAATTTAAAATTTTATTAACCACGAAAGTGTTTGAATTTATTTTACGAAATTACGAGTTATGCATTATAAATTTTCTATTGTGCGAAATAATTTTTTTATGCACTGGTCTGAAGTTTCTTAAACTATTTAAATCATTGGTGAACACTTAAAAATATACCGCTCTGTGGCTCTGTGAGCTATACTGGCACTGACGTCGATGTTTCAATTTTGTAACATGGAGTGGAATCCATCTACTTTTTTTTGTTCTTCATCCGCCTCAGGCCTCTTAGTTAATTTTAAAGGTAAATCTGTTTGTGTTTCACAATGACGTTAATAAAAATTGCAAATATGTTTTATATTAACAATAAGAATTATTAAAATTTTTAAAATTACGCCTTTATTCCTAAGATCGTAAATAATTTTTCGTTCACTTGCGAGTTACCAATCTGTACCAAAAAATGTTAAGTTCTTGTGCCCCTCCCCCAAGGAAAAATAGAACTATAGTGTAAATTGAGACTTCTTCAAAATTGTAGTAAATATTTTAAAAGAGTACTTATGAAAATAAAGAAAAGTAATTGAAAAAAATGATAGAACAGTAAAATATTAAATTCGAATGATGGGTATACTTGTAAAAAAATACGAGTATACGACACTCTCCATAGCAGCAGATTTATCTGAGCGACGAAGCGATATAGCCGAGTTCAATGGGTTGAGAAATATTAAGTAACCCAACAGTGATTCGTGGTAAAATGCAACGATACCTAATTGCTTCCTGCACAATATTTCCCACTCTTGTTCTTGAAAAATCAGCACAATCTTTTTTGCTGTAACAATTTTTATTTATTATCGCAATCAGAAAAAACCACTGCCAATAGATTGGCAGTTAGCTTCCTAAAAATTAATTTTGCTACTGCTTTACTTAATTTATAATATCATTTTTTATTTAAATTATTTTATATAATTTTTTATTGATTTATCCAATTTTTATAAGTAACGACACAGTCCACGTTCAAATCATTTATTACAACATACCTTTTACACAAAATAAGATTAATTAATATTTTACGAACAGAAAAAAAAACAAACTAAAATGAATAAAAAATTTAAAAAATAAAAATATTTATCACAATTAATAAAATAGACATGGAAATTATGAATATTATAATTAATAAAATTGGTTCTACTTGGCCGTTAGAGTCATTTCTCTCTTACAATAGCCACAGAACGTTCGAGTCAATTAATAGAGTTAAATTAATAAAATTAAAAAAAAAAATTCAAAAATCTAAATTTTAATGATTTAAAAAAAAATTATAGCGTCTAATATCTAAAAATTTAAGAGACTTTATATCGACAATCATTGAGTAAAATTTTCATTGAGTTATCTACAAAATTGTGTCCAAAACGAAACCATTCATTTTTTCTTAAAAAATCAAAAATGATTTTTCTAAAAATTGGCCTGTACGATTTTACAAAAATTAAAAACTACGTGAGAACACTCAAAAACGAAGTTACAAAAAAATTGCATAAAGAAAAAATTAATTTTGCGATCACAAATTGGGAACAAAGAAAGACATGCCCAAAGAAATAGTATATTTAATAATTTTTTTTTACGATTACTATCCTATAAAAAATCTCAAAAATTTAACATGCGAAAGGTCTTGTATTCGCAATCATCCAGTAAAATTTTCATCTGATTTCTTAATTATAAGTAAGTAACCCCATATTCACATATTCAGTATAACAGTTTTTTCTAAATATCATTTTTTCTAATTAAGATAAATTCAAAAATCTTGAACGAAAATATTAAAAATAAAAATATTTATGATAATTAATAGCATAGGAATGGAAATCATGAGAATTAATATTAAAAAAATCAAAAAAACCGAATTTTGAAAATCACGATTATTTTCAAAAATAACAAAGTTTAAACAAGTGTGAATGTATATTTATTTTAAATAAAAGTCCATTCGTAAATTTATTTTTAATTTTAATCACACACCCTGAAAAATAGGGCCTATTGTGAGTCGATGCGGAACTCGATCGGTTTCCATTATCAGAGCATGCAGGGCGGTATGCAAGAAATGTTCATTGTGTATAGGGAAACACGTCGCGGCCCGGCACTAACGTATCTTAAAAAGACGCGATCCAAGCTTTTTTATTACACTTTTTTCTAAACTTACTCCGCCGAATTGCCGAATTAATCATCATTTTTAGATGAAATAATTTAAATACGAATTTTAAATAAATCTTAAAATAACAAATTTCGCTCTTAAGAATGATTTTTTCTACAAATACATTTAAACATATAACATGATATTATATAAGCGTATATAAAAATCTAAATAAACAGTTCGCTCTTTAGTTATTGAATATATCTCGATTAAATCAATATTTAAAAGCTGCAACTGCATCGATGCGTATAATTTTCTTTTTGTATGATTTTTTAAATTTATGTGTAATTTATATAAAGTCAAAGTTTTACTAAATCAATTAATTTAATTCTGTGACCTACAAGTAGAAACGAACAATTCATATATCTTTCACCGAAAACGACGATATTGGGCGTCAACTTAATATTTCCTTTTGGACGAAAAAGATATTGTAGCTTATTTTATTTTATTTATTTATATTTTACAGGCCGAAACTCTTAGTACAAAGGTAAAACAATGCATAACAAAATGGCCTTTATAATTAAGCAGACGCAATTATCTATTCGATTTATAAAAGGAAGGAAGTAAAATGTATTGCATTAGAAATCATCTTACTCTTGGACTGGGGGTGAGGTGGAAAAATATGTAGACAATTTCATTGTGCAAACGTCGTCATAAAAAATAAATGCTTATATATCCGCGCGTAGCGCACTTCAAATCTAATGGACTAGATAAAATAAAAGTATACCTAATTAATTAAAATATTTAAAATATTTAAAATTTAATGGACTAATACTAATAGTAAGTTATGACAAGATATTATGCTGTGTAGTAGAAATTAACTGTTAAGAATTTGAAGAAAAATTACTTTCGTCCTTTTTTCAACAAATGCTTTACTTTTTCCGCAAAAAGCTGTTAAAGAACACATAAAAGTGCCAATTTTCTGCTTAAAATTCTTGAAGGAACCTAAATTTATGGCTATCAGATTGCAAATAACGAATTTTTTCATCGATTAAATAAATTTTTATATAAAGTTTAAAAAAAGGTAAGATTTTTACAATTAATTTCTAGATAAAAATAAAATGTTTGTTTTATTTTTTCTGCTCAAAAATAGGAGTACTCGTATAAAGGCATTAAAAGTTTATGTAACTAAACATATTCGATGATATTTACTTTATTTTTTATTCATATCATAACATCTATATTTCCCTTTTATGAAATAAAATTAGAACTTAAAAATTAAACAATTCAATAACTTCCAGAATACACAAATTTTTATTATTCTAAGCTCTTTGAGCTTAGTTTTGAACAGCAATTTCAAACGAAAAGTGAGCGGGAACGGCGCATGCGTCTAATATCGTGCCAGCTTTAGCAGTGGCCCCGACAAGTTGCAAGGTGCTTCAATGCCAGGGACAACTAGCACACTATACAGATAATGACTGCCGAAGAGAAACTCGTATGACTTCTAGGGATTCATTTTTCGTTCCTCCTTTTCTCTCTTCTATTGCCAGCTTAAGATTTCATTTGGGTCAAGTTTACTCGGACGATTTTTGATAAGCAGTACGCACTACTTTTTTTATCACGTCCGAATTTTTTCGGTATATATGATCGAACTGTTAATTAAAATCAAACCAATTTGATTTCTGTTAAATTAGAAAGTATAGAACAAATGATTGAGCGATGGGCTACAAAAGAAACTGAAATTTTAGCGAAATTATTGTTTAAGTCTTGTGGAAATTGCAAATATTGCAAAACATTTTTCTTTAGCAATTTCTAATTAATATATTTGATTTTATAAGAATGCAGTAATATTATATTGCATACCTATAGGCCAGTAAAATAAGAAATGTCTCAGATCATACGTAATTGTCGGCCGTGGTTGACGAACGAGGTTAGTGGCCAAGATGTGTATTTTATTTTTTACCACTCTAACCTCCAAATCGCATGTTCGATGCGATTTTACGGCTCGCGAGGTAAAAATTACTGTTCGAAACTGGGGCGTAAGCGAATCTTTCCCTCATTCGACTTTTCGACCTCGTTTCGCTCGGTCGAAAAACGTCTCAGGAGGGAAATAATCTGCTTTCGCCCCCGTTGCGAAATGTACTATTTCTGCTCGACAGCGCCAGAAAGCGGCAATGTCGATTCGCGCAGCGGCCAGGAAGTGGCGCTTTCTGGCCGGAGGGCAACATATTTTGCGTAGCACCGCTGGCTGCGCTGTGTGTGCACCATCTGGTATGTGCCAGTGCGCCACTCCGACTTTACCGATCGTGCCGTTCAGACACCTTAAAGACATCCTTAAGACAAGTTCCAGACATCTTAAAGCACGATTGGTAAGGTCGGGTGGCGCACTGGCACATACCAGTTGGTGCGCACACGACGCAGCGCATGGGAATTGGGACGTAACATATTGTAGAAAGGCTCCCGAGAACCCTTTCGGTGATTTATTTGCCGAGTGACAGTTGCGCCATCGGCGCCGGTTTTCGGAGATTCACTCCATGAGTTTCGGTGGTTCAATCGCCGAAATCGGTGCCAACCTAACGTGAAAGAAGAAGAAGAAGAATCGGCGGAATCTCAGTGCTCAGTGGGTTCACGCCCCGATAAATTTGGCATACGAATTTTCGACGTTCCGGAAACAAGTTGTATAGGCTATAGCATAAAAAATGATAAGAAAGGTGTTATAAATTGACTGAATTTAATAATAGGTTAAAATACATAAAGTAGCTAAAATGCATTATTTTCGTAAAGATAAGTAACAACAATTTCAACAAAATTTGAATGGTGAAAATCTGATTATTAGAACTTTTACTTTACATATTAATTGAAACAAAATATATCAATAAGTATAAGAAATAATATAACAATTACACAAATTGATTAAAATATTTAATAATTGTTGTTTTCTAAATGTCAAATATTGAATTTTTTTATGGAAATATATAAAAAAGTGCATCGATTTGTTAACAA
>JAXIUT010000001.1:4904176-4935113 GCA_035586675.1 Eurytoma californica
CCCTCCCCACTCTTCCTTTACAAAGGGTTCTCATTCAACGGCTAAAACATAAATTGCCAACATATGGAGACTAGTCGCCTCGACCGAACGAAAAGTTCTGCCAAACGGTCGCACGAAAAGCATAGCCGTGAGCAATCTCCCTACTCATCTCTGGTATGATCATACTCTGACTCAAACGGAGCGGCACCTTTCGGTTGTTGTCAAATAAATCTCAGTTTTCGGCAATTAGATCGCCGAAAATCGGAGATTCAACTGCCGAACTGGTACATAATTTTTAACTATATGAAGATAAAAATTAACAATATAAACATTAAATTTTGATAGTGGTTTCCTCAATAAACTGTCCAATTGTTGGTTGCTCTAAAACACACCAAAGAACAGTGTGGCGCCATCGCGCGCCTATCGTCTCACACAGCACAGTGTCACTGTGTCACTTGTCAGTTAGGTACTCAGTTACATTGAGTGGCCGTTGATCCACGCCAGCGCAGTGCGCAATTCACAGCCGTGCAAATAATTGCAAAATATACAAAGCACCCTATGCCGATGAGGTTGATAACTGATAAGGCGTCCCTCCACCAGTCCAACAGTAACCGCACTCGTCTACAATTAACATTCCCTACAGGCCCAAGCTCGCCAACACTAGAAACGCTCAGTTTCGATTTTTTCATTCGTTGCAACCTTTTTGCAAAAAGGCGTAAACCGCAAAGGCGCATCCTGGCATTCCTGGCACAAGTGCGCAACTCATATTTCCAATCGGTTGGCACCGCACGAGTCGGTGTCGCGGCATTGCAGACTCGCGACACTGAGACCTGCAGCTGCAACCCATGAGAGAGGGGAAAAAAGGCGAGCGGCCCGCTGCAGGAGCAACAATACGCAATGGATGCCGGAGATTTCGCGGCCACCGCCGCCTCGAGAAGGGGCCAGTGAAGCGAGTCCATGCGTCACGGACGGTAATCCATCAGTCGAGCCGAACGCCTGTCGGCGCGAGAAATCGGGCCCCAGGACTACTATAGACTAGCACTCTAACGACTAACCTTCAACGCCGAGTGAACATTGTGTCGCTGGTCACCCGTAATCCCGTTTCGTCCCACTGTTCGTCCCTGCTTAGTGCCCTAAGGGCTCGCAGGGGAGACCTAGAAGAGGCTGCCGAGTCTGTCAAATCTCCGCGGTGACTTGTGTCAGTGTGTGCAATAAGTGCACAGTACCCCGGATGGCCTGACGGCTGCGGAGGTTATGGGCGCGAGCGGCCGACGGGGCTTTTTCCGCAGACGTACAATCTGACGTCGGGAGCGCAGGTATCTTTTCTTTTGTCGCCGTTTTGCGCGCTCGGATAAAATAAACGCTGACTTGGGCAGTTGGGCCGCTTAGTCTATCACGCGGATGCACGAGGGCTTTTTTTTTTACTGACGTTGTGGTTAGCGTTGTTTGCCCGATTCTTTATGGTGTAGTCGCTCTCTTTGTTAATTAACAAAGGCGAATGCTTCCAGAAGACGGTATTACTTGAGCTTTCAGTAACTTTGCATTTGCTAGATAAGTAGAGGTTCCCTGCCACCCGAGTCCGACGAACCCGGTTCGTTTAGCTTGTAGATAAATTAGTGTTTACATTTTTTTGTACACTAACTTTTCTCAGAAATGTTTTTTCTTAAAAAATATATAATTATGTAAACAGTCAAGTAGATTGTCCTTCTCTTTATGACATTATAAGTCTGTAAATATCCAATAGAAGGACTTATTTGGAATCACTGTTTTTAGTAATCTTATGAAGTAATTATAGATATTGAATTAACAAGATTCACACTTTCTAGATAAAACAGTACTGCCACTTAATTTATCACGTTTGAACAAAGTATACAGCTGCATAAAAGAGCATCTTAGTGATAGTACTTTGAATATGCCGCAAGCAAGAAATAATTTTAATTTCAAAGAATTTAGAGAATTTATAATTATATTATTAAAAATTTAAAGATTGCTTTTATCACTTTATATCAAACATTGACTCAACTGAAAGAGTACAGAATATATGAGTTGTATCAAATATAACAGAAGTAAAATACATGATTTAATTAATGTCAAGAATTTATAATTAATTATTACATGGAGTAAATTAGAATTTGTTGTTTTTCTTTCTTTTAAAATAATTGATCTAAAAATAGGTTTTATTAAAAAAAAATAAAACAAGAATGAGTCATTCCAGAGTATTCTTCTTAGTGCACATATTCATACACAGTGACTGATTAAATTCAGTGGACAATTGAATTAATTTAGCAAATATATAATTTAAAAAATAAAAACATCTACATGGGTACAATAGTTAAATGACTGTACAAAGATTAAAGTTTTAAATTCTACAAAATTTTGTACTTCAATTTTGGTGTTCTTTAAACAATTTGTTTTCTGATATAAATAATCTTTTACAGAAATGGCTTGACAACGAAGCTAAGATATGTTGCCTGAAACAGAGGCAAACATTGAAAACATGACTGAAGGTTTGTAAATTTCTTTTATATCCTCTGTAATTTGGAAACAATTGAATATAAATTAGTCAAATGCAATTTTTTTATTTTAATACTAAATCAGTTATTATTATCAGTTATTGAATACTTATTTTTTTAATAGGAGGCGAAAACCAACCTAGTGGCGAGGGTGGAGTGCAAACTGGTGAGTCACATCTTTTTTATCTATATATCTGTTCTTGATTAGAAATTATTTACAGTTGCTTCCTACAATTTTTCCAAACACATAGTCTTAATTTATTCTTAGATTATGCATTCAATTAAATATTTAAAGATTTTGCATTTATAAGAAATTTTTTAATAAAGTTTATATATTTTTAATGAAATTTGATTGTAAAGTACTAATCACTTTTAATAAATCACAAATGATAAGATAAATTTAAAAATATTATGAAAACATTAAGGAATGCTTATGAAAAAAAAATGAATATAAAACTTTTATATTTATTCTAGCTTAATAACTTTATATCTTATATGAAAATTAAATCTCATCAACCATTTTTTAGCATTAAGTCTTTATCCCTTTGACTATATGTAAGCTTTAGCATACGGTCAAAGTCAGGTATCTAACTTAATGTAATTGAGTTAAGGTCCACTGAGGGCATCTGTTACGTTACAAAATGGGGCTTCATTTCTTAGTTAGTTCCAATGTTCAGAATTTGCAAGTACTAACTCTTTACTCCAAGCTGTAGAAAATTACTTTATATAATCCGGTTAATTAATTCACTAATTTGTGTGCAGTATCTTTTTTATTTTCTTTGCACCTGTTTTCATGAAGTTATATATTTTTTTTTTTTTTTTTTTTTTTTCAGAAACCACCGAGTCACGAGTGGTTCAAGGTGAAAGTCTTCATGAAGGAACAACGGAAACAACAAGTTTCTTAGGACCATCATGTCAAGAAACGCTATTGACTCATGGAATAGGGCAAGGGGAAGGAAGTGATGCCACAAGCGTGCACACTGCTAGCACCTCTGTATCAGGCAATGGTTAGTTGACTTTTTAATTTTTTATTTGTAAATTTTGTAAATTAAAATCGTTATGTGCATCACCTAACTTGAAGAGTTTTAATTTATTTCTAAATGAAACAAAAGGCAACTACAAATGTGACTTTTATCATATCTGAGATTGTGGAAAATAATCTAATCACTGTGAAATAAAAAAATTTAGAAATAAAAATTGGAAAACGTGACACGTTATTCTTAGTTTTAATACATCAATAAGGCTGTACATATTTCACTATTATTTAATATATTTAACAATTACATTAAATTATTAAAATTGTTTAAACAATTTTTTTTTTCAAAAATCGAAATGATTAATTTATTCATCTATAATTTTTTTAAATCCTAATTTTAGTTATAAAATTGTATGATAAATTCATTTTTGCAGAGTCCAATTCTAGTAGAGTGAGCATTGTAACTGTTGTGCTACCTTGGGGAGCTCAAAAGGAAACATTGAAGCCTCAACAAATAGGAGACATGGATTTGAGGCCTGGAGAGTTTATTATGCGATCTTTATTTACTGATTTCACATCTCAAGCTGAAAAGAAAATGGAAGCAGTTATGACCGAAACTGTGGGGTGTTTTTTGTATTCATTATCACATTACTTGTTGGTTTAAGTTTTAATTATACCTAATTTTTTAAATAGGAAAAGTCTCTTTCTAAAGTTTTACAAAGAGGTGAAGATCCTCAATTTGATCAGCTCTTATCAGCTTTTGGGTCAGTTGCTGAACATTGCCTTCCTTCTATACTAAGAGCTCTTTTCAATTGGTACGAAAGACAACTAGTGGACCACGGTACAGATCAAAAGAAACTTGCTGCTGCAAAAGAAGATCAAAAAGGAAAAAGGTATCTACAATTTAAATTTAAATGTAATCACTTCTTTAATGTTTTAACATAAAATGTTAATTTTAATTTTAGCATTATGTACACCATAGTATCAGGAAGTGTTGAAACAGTTGAAAAAAGTGAAGCAGATTTGCTTCAAGAAAGAAGAGACTTGGCTGTGGAATTTATATTTTGTTTAATGTTAATTGAAATTTTGAGACAATTACCATTCCATCCAGGACATGAAGATTTGGTTACGTACATTGAAAATATTGCTTTCAAACATTTCAAATATAGAGAAGGGTAATTATTTAAATGAGTGCAGCTTGTAAAACTGTGATTAATGTTTATATAATTTGTATGTTAATTTTAGCATACAAAATGAACCAAATGCAGGAAATATTCATATAATAGCAGATTTATACGCTGAAGTAATAGGTGTTCTGGCACAATCTCGTTTCATGTCTGTAAGAAAACGCTTTATGGTTGAATTAAAAGAACTGAGAGCAAAAGAACCAGGACCGCATACAACCCAAAGCATAATTTCTTTATTAATGGGCATGAAGTTTTTTAGGGTCAAGGTGAAAAATTCTAAGATATTATTTAAATTAGAAAATTATTTAACATTCCTGTACAATATTTATGCTGCAACTTTCATTTTAGATGGTACCAATCGAAGAATTTGAAGCGTCGTTTCAATTTATGCAAGAGTGTGCCCAATATTTTCTAGAAGTAAAGGACAAAGATGTAAAGCACGCACTCGCTGGTTTATTCGTCGAAATCCTGGTTCCTGTAGCTGCTGTAAGTATAGAATTATTTGTATTATTTTATCCATTGTTTTCTTCTCTAACCAATTTTTTTCTCAGGCTGTAAAAAATGAAGTTAACGTTCCTTGTTTGAAAAATTTCGTGGAAATGCTGTATTCTACAACTCTGGACATGTGTACAAAAAATAAACACAGACTCGCGCTCTTTCCTCTAGTTACCTGTCTCTTGTGCGTTAGCCAAAAAACGTTTTTTCTTCAAAATTGGCATTACTTTTTGGCAATGTGTCTGTCGCACCTGAAAAATCGTGATCCAAAAATGTGTCGAGTGGCTCTAGGTAATTGCAAGACTAATAGTAAATTAACTCATTTAAAATCTGTAAAATATTTTCTACATTCTACAATTCATTGCAGAGGCTCTCTATCGACTTCTATGGGTGTACATGATTCGCATAAAATGCGAAAGCAACTCAGCGACTCAGAGTCGGCTGCAAAGTATCGTAAATTCACTGTTCCCGAAAGGTTCGAAAGCTGTAGTACCTCGGGACACACCGCTCAACATTTTTGTCAAAATTATCCAATTCATAGCTCAGGAACGTCTAGACTTTGCCATGCGTGAGATTGTGTTTGATCTATTATCGGTAGGCAGGCCTGTGAAAATCATCCTCACACCCGAAAGGATGAGCATTGGTCTTCGGGCCTTTCTCGTAGTCGCAGACAGCCTGCAGCAAAAGGAAGGAGAACCACCAATGCCTAGAACTATGGGAGTCTTACCCAGTGGTAACACTATGCGAGTAAAGAAGACGTATTTGAATAAGGTTAGATAATTTTCTTATTTAATTATTAAATAAAAAAATTAAGATATTCCAATAGGAATACTTCTAGTCTGACCAAGTAGCAGATATATTTGATATATTAATTTCATTTAATAGATGTTGACGGAGGACACAGCAAAGAGTATAGGCATGTCCTCATATTTCCCGCACGTACGCCGCGTCTTCGTGGACATCCTGCGCGCCTTAGACGTACACTATGGCCGCCCGCTGATGATGACAAGCACACAGAACGTTAATAAGGAGCCGGACGAAATGATCACTGGGGAACGAAAGCCGCGCATAGACCTGTTCCGTACGTGCGTGGCGGCTGTGCCGCGACTGATACCCGATGGCATGACCGGCGCCGAGCTCGTCGACATGCTCGCTCGTCTTACCGTTCACATGGACGAGGAGCTGCGTGGCTTAGCCTATCAAAGTCTGCAGACTCTTGTGCTAGATTTTCCCGACTGGCGACAGGATGTCGTTCTTGGTTTCACCCAGTTTCTCGCTCGTGACGTGCAGGTAATTAATTTGTTTTTATGTATTGATAATTATTTTAGTATTACAACCTTGTGAAAAATTTGCTTGTCTTGGACAAACTACACTATGTTTATTTTGCAAAGTTTAAATTAGAGGAAGATAAAAAATAGTATAATTTATGAATTGAAAAATAACTTTAAATTTGTACTTTTCATTAAATACTCGCATTTTTGTAAAATTGTCAAAGTGCATAATTAGTAATTTCGATGCTTAATAATTAAAAAAACAAAATCTTGTAGGACACGTTCCCTCAGCTGCTGGACAACGGATTGCGGATGCTATTACAGTTGCTGACCTGTTGGCGTAACGCCCTGGCAAATCCCAGCGTCAAGGCGAAGGAGCAGACAACCGACGGTTCGCGACTAAACACACGCACCGATGCCTCGACGAAGAAAACCGACACCGGGCAAAAAGTCGAGCCGATCTCGAGCGTGTTTCACATGGTCGAAGGTTTTGCTCTCGTTATGCTCTGCAATTGTCGACTTTATCCACGCCGCCTCGCTGTTCACATACTGAGGGAGATAAAGCTCCTCCTCAAGACCTTCGGTACGTTAGTTTAGTGTTAAACGTGGAGAAAAAAGTTATCTATAATAATCAATATTTGAATTGCAGCTAGTCTAGAAGATGATCAGCCTGTGATTGACGTCGTTGATGTCTGCTGCCCAGCAGTGTTAGAAAAGTATTATTACATGCTCCCACCTGCAGAAAAGGCAGCTGCTGCTTCGACATCCAATGTCGATTTACAGTGGATTGCAGATAGAAGTAGTTGTGTCTGGACAGCTGGTAATTAATGATGTTTATTTACTTTTAATAACGAAAAGGATGAATAAATTCAAAATCAATAAAATTTGTTCAAAGGATTCCATGATGAAAACAGCACAAAAAGTTCCTCGTTGTTGAATTTAAATGGAGCTGATCCATGGAGCAGTTGTTTATTTGCATTTTTAGAAAAGGATAGAGTTTTGACACTATGTCCAAATGCTGTCGCTCACTCGTGGCCAATCGTTTTTAATCGAATTAATTCTTTGTTTACCGTCGTCGACCCAACGTGAGTTAACGTTCTAAAAAAATTCTTAAATCTGATATTTTATGTACGTCTTGTGAATTAAAAATAAAAAAAAATATACTCTTTTTAATACAGGCCTGTAAATGACAACAGAGCATCTCTTTTACGAAGTTCGACGGCTATACGCAAACCAGTGAATGAAAGAGACGTTTACATGCATGTATGGAAAAACTATTTAACTTTCGGATATCGCGTGGTGCCACCAATTCCAAGTCCGATAATTCGCTGTGCCAGTCCAGATCTTAGTCTGAGGTAAAAATATTTTTGTATCATTTAGTTTAGTAGTGTAGATAATCGTAAAAATTACTTTGATAGTTTTTAATTTAATTTTTTAAAGATTTTGATAGATGTTATATTAAAGATTTTGATAGATGTTATATTAAAGATTTTGATAGATGGTGCAGGATCCTTTTAGAATTTGGTGACATTGCTATATGTATTGATTGAGGATTCAATGTTAGTTACCTTGAGATAAAATCTGAAAAATGATTTATTACTTACTATTAACTAATTCAGATCTTATTTGCTTAGTACATTTGATTATTATTCCTGCATTACTAACGGCGTTGAAAAAACTATTTTTTGAAATTGTTTGCACTGTACAATTTGCTGAAGTATAATTTTCATATTGAAATTACCATTTAAATAATAAATAATTTAGAGAATGGAACAACTTTTCAATAATGTGCAGTATCTTGTCTACTTAATGCAGGGTTGAGAAATTTATAACGGATGCTTACAGCTTTTAAAAAAATATTGAAAACCCCAATAATTCCATAAAAGGCATCTAACTTATAAATTTCATTGAATAAAAAAAGAATTTCATAATTAATAAATTTTCTTAAATTAACACATTTATTTTGTTTTGTTTAGGATAAATGTCTTTTTGTAATATGTGTTAACGAAATAGACTCCTACATACCTCGTAAATAATTGAATGATTCTTGTGTACTGAATTAATAAAACAAATTAATTATGAAATTCTGATTATTCAGTACATGCCTGCTGAAGAATATAAGTTTTTGCTGCTTATGCGCCTGCAATATTTCTATTAACACCGCATGTAAATCGTGTCTTATTTATTATGTCACTACAGCAGTGCATCGTTGAAATCCCGTCACTTAAAAAAAAAAATTAAATAAATTAATAAATGAATAAATAAATGTAAGCAAGAAAAAAATCACTATCGCCGAAAATTGATGGGCTTTAACAAACACCAATCCGTATTCCTCTGTATAAAAGAACGATTACCCAGATAATAGTATAAAAAGAAGCTCCACTCCGTTCCAAGTCGACAAAAAAACCGTCGAAAGACAAGAAAGAAGGTGGAGTGATAGTCGCTTAGCTGTACTTTTTCGAAAAGAATTAGAAAAGAAAAAAGAATCGCATTATTTTTCGGCGGTGCCACTGTATTTGCAATGTATAACTCTATAAATATAGCGGTCAGCAAACGGTGGAGTTTGGTGTGTTGTGCATGAGTAAGGAGTTGAGTCAGAGCCTGGAGAACCTCGGCGGGGCCCAGACCCTGCCGGGCCGCTTCTCCGTACCGTCCATATCCGGCATCTACACCAGACACAAGCGGACCAGGTGAGCCCACTAATAATTTGAGAGAAATGATGAAAGCTGCTTTTCTATAGCCGCGGGGGAAGAGGCCGGCAGACGCGCGCACACGACACAACGAATACATGACACACGCAGCCGCTGTTGTAGTTCTAAGCGCACCGGCTGTACGATTCAGTGAGAAACACGTGCTATACGCCACCAGTACGACTGAATGCAAGACTGTTATTCCTCTTTTTCTTTACCTTCTTTCTTTTTATTGCTTGCTGTTGTGTACTTCTGGAGAAAAGCGTACTTTGCTCGCTTATTATACATCATTTTTATGCAACAAAATAAATAATCATTTTTCATTATTCTTTTTCTTTTATGTGTCCTTTTCATATTTTGTTGGAAAGGAAAATTTGATATTTTATGATGGATGAATAACCGTAAAAAGTCTTTTCTCTAGGATTATTTGATGTACGTGGTCGTTGCTACGTCAGTAGTTTTATGTTCTTTATACAATTATTAAATATTATTAAACGAAACTAAAACCTTTACTATATACTGTACACTTTATTGCTCGTTTGCGAGTAATGAACTGATACTTCGTGTTATGTTCAGTATACCAAAAAAGTATAAAAAGAAATAAAAAAGGTAGTCAATAAGATTGTATTAAACTGATGCAAAATAAATTACAGTAGGTATGCAGAAGTTTTGCAACTTGTATTATATAAAAAAAAAACGTGTTAATCGCGATTAGATAAGCCTAAAAGTATAAAGGTTTTTATTTCGGTAATTACAAAATGCATGAAAAGGTTTACTCGCGTGGCTTGTATTCGCTTACTTATAACGGCTCGTTCCTGATCACCTAATCACTCGCATTCTGGAGTACCATTTCGTCCATGTCATTCGAGCGTCATCATCACTGGGCACAAGAAGGCCAATTAAACCAGAGTATTTCGTCGTTCGCCAACCTTTTCGACCTGTGTAGTCCGCCGCTCGACGACAGAGCGTTAAACAATTATGGTTTTCGAATTGTTATTGTACCGATTGAGCAACATTTAGTTACCCGTACAAATTGTTTTTATAATTTTCTTGAAAAAAAAAGATGCATTGATTGATATTAGTTTAGGAGGCCTGGAGTGATTTACTGCTTTCGTCGCAGTCTCGTATTTTCGATTTAAAAATAGAAAATATTAAAAATAAAAAATATTAGAAGCGTAAAATGCGAAAAATTCAGTAATAAGTAAAAAAAATTGATAGTTAATCTGTATACAGTACAAAACATTCACCTCCAGGTAGAAGCGTCAAGGTGAGATCAGTGAAGCATTACTGATGAATCCACTCCACTGGAGAAGGCGACTTTATTTTTTGGCTACCCACATAATTTGCCTATGGCAAAAATTGAATGCGTCAAGTCGACAATGCGACGAAAGCACTCCATCGTTCAAATAATAAAAAATCAATTATTGTATGTAAAAACAAATAGTCGAATGTAAATTATATTTTAAAAGAGAAGGTAAAAGGTTATACTAAAGCTCACCTGTGTGTTAATAAGAAATAAAGAAAGATTGATGTTAGTCAAGATTATTTGGCAAATAAAGTTACTCAGTCGGTAACAAGCTTTCGATCTAAAAAAAGAAAAGTAAGAAAAAAAATTAATTTGAAATATCTTCCAGTTCTTCGCCGGATAGCCTGTCGGCAGAGCGCGGCGACAACAAGTCGCCGGGTACAAATGCCAGCCCGTCGGCCCTGTACAAGCTGACGGTGCCGCTGCTCAGGTGCGAGACTACCGACGTTCGCGATGCAGCCGTTCATGCTATTGGCAAAGTCAACGCCGATGCTCTCAAGTGAGTTTACATTTTTTATTGCTATTTTTCAGTACCTAAGATTGAACAACAATATTTATGCCAATTAGGAGAGTAGCTAACATTCTTTCAAATTTCGAATAAGTAATATCAACATTTGACGAGAAAATCCTCGATAATTTTACATCTTTTTATGTAATTAGAGTCATTTTTAGAAATGCTATTCCTTTATTTTTCTTTAAAATCATTATTATACCTTTCATTTGAGATACTTTGGCTTGAAAATATTGTAATATCTATAATGTCGGTGGTAAGAAATCAACAGTTTATCTGTCATCTAACTAGAAGTGCATAAAAATCGCAGATATTCATCATCGCAATTTGAAGGAAGCTTCAAGTCAACAGCCTATTACAGGCTGAATGGATCGTTAATGGTTAATTAAAGCAATTAAACAAGATCTATTGAGCAAAAGATACTTTTCATGAAGAAATACGAAGACCTTTTCTTCAAGTGCTCAATAAAGAATGAATGTTTCTAGGGATCTAATGGAGGAGCTGGTGCCTTACATCCGCGAGGCGGTCGACCGGAAGCAGGAAAACATGAGGCGACGCCGACGTCGGGACGCGCTTAGGCTGCAGCTTGTGCGTGTCCTCGAACTCATAGCCGAGTACGGGACCTTCGGAATATGGTACGGGTGTTTTTCGAGGCCTCGTTCGAGCTATAGTCTCCCTGAAAATAGGCTTACGAGGAATCGCTATTTTTACACAAGATAACTCATTATCACCGGCTGACTGTCTATGTATTTACTCGTGAAAACTTTAAGTGAAAGAAAGTATGCTGCACGAACGCAAGTTATTTGCTTTGGCTGGTGGTGGTAGTGGTTAACACTTTATTTCATTAAAAGGTTAAAAGAATTTATCGCATTAAAAAAGTCAATTTATGATACTTTTTATACTTTTTCTTTGGTTCAAAGTGAAAGCAAGTAGATTGAAATAGCTGTATTACAAAACTTTTTTTTTTAGAGAACTTGCTTTTTATATCAGCAAAAATAATTGTTAATTGAACTTTTAAAAAAAAAATTTAATAAATTATTAAATAACCATTTTTCATTCATAAGTAATTCTGTTTTATATGTTTTATTCTATTTCTTTTATTGCCAAAGTGACTAATGGCCAAAATCGCTTCTGCTCAGACGCGTAATTCAGCTAATTCAGCTAAAGCTTTAACTTAACATAAACTTGTTCCACAAATCCGGATAAAAATGAAACGATTTCAAGCCTCGTTTACTGTTGCTCTTCCCGTTTGGATCCGTTCGGATCCGTTCAAGCCTAATTGAAGCGTTTGGCGGAATAAGGACCTTGCTTTAAAAGCCTAATTCCGATAAAACGCTGCAATTAGAGATAATCAGTGTTTTTTAGCGAATATTTGCTCGTAGCAAATTAACTTGGTTTTCTCTTTTGCAGCCCGGCGGTATTGGATCGAGAGACGCAATCCCTGCACCCCACGTTCGTTGAGTACATCGACGGCGCTCGGCTTTATCTAGAGAACGAAACCGACAAAGAGGCGCCGGCCGTGCGGGACATCAAATTGCATTTCTGCAATTTTATACGAAAAATGCTGAAGAGCTTTTCGCGTGAGTTTTTTTCCTTTACTCTAATTTAAGTTAGTCGAAAAAAAATTTTTAAAAATAAAAATACATTCTCATTGAAATACAAGTTCTTAAAAATTTTTAAATTTAGTGAAATTAACAAGCATTATTTCTCCTGAAAAAATTGTAATATCACCTTTGTTTCGCCTTTGTTTAGTGGAGGCCTGTCACACCCTATTGAAGCGTGACCTGCGGCGCAACCTGTTCATGCTCTTTGCCAGCTGGGCGGGTACATACGGCAAGCCGCTGTTGACTAGTTCGCCACCAGCCGGTCAGGAGGAAGAAAAGTGCACATGTTCCGAACTTCAGCTCTCGGCACTGCAGGCTATGAGTGGCCTGCTCTGTTGCGGACCATGTTTCAATCCTCAGAGCCTCTCCGAAGAGGGCTCTATACTCTATCAGTGGCTTGATCTGCTACTGGCGAGCAAAGACGAAAAGGTCACTATTTTTTACTGGACCGTTAATTTTTTTATCGGCTCTTTTATTTTCTATACTTCTATCAAACTTTTTCATTAGCGCATTATTGCTTTGAATTGCCAAAAGATATGATCATGAATTGAGAGCTAACTGTAAATCTTATTAAATGAATAAATGACAAAAATTATTGTCACTATCGATCGATCAGATTTATGTGACATTAAATCTAATTAATAAGAAAATGGTTAAGGAATAAAGAAAAATCAGATTTCAAGCTTGATTTACCTTTTAATGCCCCATTATGTAAAGGTTAATTATTTCATTAATGCTACTTTTATGAGATCAATATATGTGTCTTTAATCGGTACTTTAGACTATAGCGTAGAACGAGCATCATATTAAAACAATTTCGCTAGGACTATAACATAATTAAATTTTATCTGAAAGCCTGTAATACTCAAGTATTTATTACTCTATCAAGAAGATTATAATTAAATTGAAAGAGTTTTATATGAAAGAAGTACGCCTATCTGAAATATATCGACCTCTTAATCTCATTGTACCGAAGAAAAAAAAAACAGTTCTTTATTATCACCGATCATATACATTTCTTGACTTATTTCTAAACAATTCGTTCCTTCTCTTCGCAGATTTACAGCCTTGCTCGCGAGACAGTCGTACTCCTGCTGGAAGGTAACCCTGACATCGGTGCGCTTCTCGACTGGGTGGTGGACCGTTGCTACACCGGTCTACCCCAAGTCGCCGACGGATGTTTTCTTGCACTTGCGACTATCTTCAGTGCCAGGTGAGCAAGAAATTTCCTTTTTCTAAACGCTATAAAAAGAAACGTGAAAAGTATTGTTGCATGAAAGAAAAGGAATAACATTTTTATTCGATCGTTAATTTTATTTTCATGTACATTAATGTCTTAAAAATGTTGTCATTCAATCATTTGTCAGTATAATTTCCCAATTTGTTGCGTGGAAACAGATAAAAAGCAGCGGAGGATAATAAATGATCACAGTTTGTGGTGATAATCGATGCAAAGTTGAATTTAAAGGACGAACTACGCAAACTTTCTTATCGATCACTCTTAAACGGTGATGGCGTAGAAAAAAGTATTGATTAAATTTTCTTTTCTTTGCATTTATCTTGATTCTTTTAGTCACAGACTTTTAATTGCGCGACTGAGGATAGCGAACATAATGAAGAAGTCATCGAAAGGAAAAAGTTTTAATCCTTCTTTTCTTATCAATCTATAGATGGAATCGATGCGTAATTTTACAAGAGTAATTTAAATTTCTCGTAAAAAAGCCTTTCGACGCTTGATTCTGCCTTCGCTCGAACAGCTTTTTTATTTCCGCAATTCAGAATGAACACTTCTCCTTATTTATCATGCAAATGAGCAGACATCAATCGCAATTGTAGATTGATGAAAAAAATTCCCGTAATGTAAATAAAAGTAAATCATGTTGAACTCGCAATAAAAATGAATAATCGTGGGAATCGAAGAATCGTACGAGGGTGCCTTATCAGTTGCGTATGTTTTCTTTGCAGGGAGTACCCGTGCGACCACTACACGAGTATCATCAATGTGACGCTGATGAACACGGGCTGCCCGCGGGCGCCGGTGCACGACGCTGCCCTCCAGCTGCTCCAGCTGCTCGATCAGCGATTCTTCGGCAACGTGCGGCCGCTGCCGGCGCCCGAACCCGACACCGGTGAGTCATTGCTCTTTATTGCCTAAATGGGAAATCGCTGGAAGCGCTACTATTATAAGCCGTTGTCCTGCTTCGACCCTCACGAATTTTGAGCAGGGAAGATGTAACAATTACTTTTATTTCACCTGCAATTCTAACAGTACTTACTTAATCTTACTCAATCATTTTAAATGCCATACGTAAGATAATTAATAGGCTGGCTGTTATTAAATGTCGATACTCCTGATGAACTGAAAGGCTCGTAAAAGTGTGCCAGAGCGTACGATATGCTGTGCAGTTGTATATTAACTTGAGCGCATATCTGCGACATTCTGGGAAAATGTAAGCTCATTTTTCACACTTTCGTGATATTGCGCTTTTCTATCACTGGAATATGATATGAAGATGATACGATTATATTGAAGCATTAATGACTCCTACAGATCAAAACATAAAATGTAGGAAAAATGGAGATGGATAAATTTAGCCTATTAACGAGGTGTCAATTTTTTTGGAAATTTTTTATTAAAATTGAGGATTTAATATGTTATGTATATGCATGTTATTTATAAATTGTATTTCATTAATTACTTTAAATAGCCTGTCATTTTGATGCTGAGATACCATTGTGTCATTAAAATTTTATTACCTACGTTGATATATCGGGTAAAAATGATACGTTGTCAACGTGATTAGATTTTTTTATACTATCAATTCCGAAAGTAGATTTAGTTCTATTATAGAAGTATCATAAACATAAAAGACTTTCTAGTTTACATTTTCATATCGTACATTCGTTCAGACGTTTTTAATTTTGAATTGCTTTATATTCATTTACAATAGAAATAAAAAAAATTCCTTTATTTCCTCAAAGTGAAAGCAGTATTTAAAAAGAAACATTTCTTTGTTTAATCGCAATTACACGTCTTAACAGTATCGCCTTAAAAGGAGAGACATGAAAGTTTCGTAGGTCGAATGAAATTACAACACTGCGCGTGGAGCCCGGATAAATGCTTTTATATTTTCTCTTAAATCAGCTAAGAAGAATTTATACCTGAAATCAACCAACGATTCCCGTTAAAATAATACTGTAAGAAATGTCCCTTTCTCACGTGCATTTAACCATTTAACCGGATACAAAGTAGAAAAATATAACGCAGTTGTAACTCAGTCGTAAAAGCCATCGTCGGCCAGCTCGCATTACCGATCAAATGAATTTCACACCCCATTTTTTCTTTTCATAACTAACTTAACCTAACACCCGGAAGGATCTTTTTTCAACAAATACTTGCCGATTACTCTGTCCTTTTTCTTATACTTGTACAATCAGTGACTATGATATCTTTAATTTTATACTCTTTGGTTTAACAACTAGAAAGCTCGAGGACGCGATTTATCTTTTTATCATTTGAATTCGCTCCACAGCGTACGTATTGTATTTACGTTGCACAGCAAGAAAAGAGTCATTTTGAAAGAGGCCATTATTTTCTTTTGGCCAAATTCTTTTTAGTTAGTACTGTTAATATTTATATTTTACAAGAGAAAGCTTTTGTTTCCTCAAGGTGGTTAAGTGTGCTTACAAACGGGAACAAATGAATAAATGAATTTCTTTAGTTATGTAGAAGAAAAAAGTTGTAATATCTTGGTAGACGCCTGATTATAGCACACGTGCCACCTTAAGAGCGCCATAAGCGAAACTCATTTAGCAATGGAAAAAAGCTTGGAATGTATCAATCCTCTCGTCTTGGCGGAGTAATTTCCGGCAGCCTGCTAAGCGGAAAATCGCGGCATGGCATCGAGCTCCGCCTACAGCAAAAGTGGCGCGCCTCAGTAGTAGCCGTCGTCGAGGGCAAATCGAATCTGGCGGCCGTCTCAGGGGCTCGCGTCGTAGTCCTTGCGCGGCGCCACGGAGTAAAGCTCGCTCTCCGGCTCGTCGACGCAGCGAGCACCCCGGCCGCACGGCCTCAGCTGGAACGAGTCGCGCCACGGCTTCTCGCAGACGATCGTGTGGTCGCCAGACGCCGAGCCGCTTATCCTTATCGTCTCCGTACCTGTCAAGTTTTTTCCCTTTAAATTACGAACATTCCAATTCCAAACTTTCAAAGTATAGTTATTTTAAAAGAAAAAAAAGGAAATGACTATTTTATCCTTTCCTTTTGATAATACTTTTTATTCCGATATTTTCTCCTGTCGAGTCTCTTTCTTGGAGCTGAAAGTGTGATTGTAGCTTTGGTATTGACAGGCGTCGAGTTAAATTTTCGCTAAGATACTTACTCGAAACGTTACTTTTCCTGACTAACCCATTTACTTGGTGTAGCTTTGCTTTGGAAATCCTTACTTGCACAAAGAGTGAAAAAAGCAAAAGCATGGAAGTGTTACCTAGTTGATTGGTCTGATTGGTGGAGGATCGCTTGGAGAGAGCGATCCTCAGCTGGCGCTGTCTGCGGCAGCGGAACAGCTGCGCCACCGCCGCCCGGAAGTTCTGGCCGCTCGCGCAGTATAGGCCGAAGCTGATGCCGAAGTTGGTGTTGAACAGCAGGTTGCATGCCTTCTGCGCCAGGTACGCCAGCTCCGACGGCTCCGTCGCCCCGTGCTCCGCTGACGAAATAGACGACTGCGAATCAGAGCTGGTCAGTCATTTATTTCCGTACTCGAGTCGTTGACCTTTCGGCCGACTGCTTAATTGGCTCAGGGCTGAGCCTTTCATTTCATTCTTTCGGCCAATTTCGTGTCCCATGTAGCGGGAATTAAATAATCCACCCTCATGCGAGCGATTCATTTCGTTTAGCCATCTCGTGATCTTCCTAATTTTTTTTCCTTATCTTTTACTTTTACTTACGTTTTCATCGAATACACAACATATTTACTTTTTATGAGAAAGGGGGCAAGTTATTTATTTTAATAAATAAATTGCCTAATCAACCTATGTGGCGTAGTAAGTGACTCACACCTAATCAGTAACCCCCGAGCGTTCGGACAGAGAGTCTGAAGGTTGCTGCCTTGGAATAATGAAGATCCAATTATTTTTTCACATAATCAAATTTAATTTTCCATAAAAAAACTCAAAACGAATATTAGTAATATCACTCTAGGGAGCAGTAAACAAGTGAAACATAGAAAAGCAATGGTTTTAGAAAACAATTACGACAAATTGACTTGATTAGATAGACGGACAGTCACGATGATTTTGTTTGATTCGTAATGCGCTCAATTTCCTAAATAGGAACTTCGTTAATACTGCACCATAACAATAACCTACATTGCGCTAACAATACGGCTAATCAGCGAGATATAACTGGACCCCGCTCACCCTCCAGTTTCCTCTAATTTCAGGCCAAATTGAAATCGAAGATGAAGCGTTACGAACATGTATTTGGTTCCATTCAATAAAAACTCGGAAAAATGTCATAGACTGTTTCTATGGTTTGTGCATAAAAAAAGAGTCGGCTATTTTCTTGAACACCTATATAAAATATAAAATGTACAAGGTAAAAGGAAATGTTCTATTTATGTCTTTGTTTAATTTTAAAATTGAATATAATCCCAATGGTCTCCCTTTATAAGAAATGATCGATAATTGCAGTTAGCCCAAACGAATGAATATCGTAGGGGGGAAAAGCAAGAAATACAGAGGCAAAAAGAAAAAAAAATAGTCTAAATTGACGCCTTCAGCTGGGCGAGCCTCTATTACGGAAATTAAGTCGTAAATTCGCCACTATCCGCGACGCTGTCCGCGATGTCGGCCGCTTTCGAAAATCGATTCGATGCTCGTTGGCCGCGGCTCACGCAACAGGCCGCATCGATTTTATGCGCGGCTAATTAATCGGGTGTGCTAGGTACCTAGCGATCCCCCCATTACGTCGCCTGATTGGAGGCTCGCGCGCGATCTTGATTATGCACGCCCTGGGAGTTCCTTCCCCAATTTCGCGACATATCGCCGCTGCGACTCAGTCGCGCGGTCACATGGGCTGCATTGTGCGGGAACGAGAGCTATTTTTCATTAATGTACACAAGGCACTTTCTTCAATCCCGAATCACTTTTTAATACATTCATAATTCATTCAACAATTTGCCATTTTTATAAATCTATAATATATATTTAATTTCAGTTCTGAAGTATTTTTTTTTCCTCGCTAGGTAAAATATCTTTCTTTGTTCTTTTACTTCGCAATAAATTGCGTTGCAACAAATTGCAGCTCTATTCAATTTATAAGTATTTTTTCTCTCTAAGCGTTGAATTAAATTAAATATAATAAAGTATAAGCTAAAATATCTCGTGTAAATTATAATACGTTTCCCAAAAAAGCTTTATAAATTATAAAAAAAATTGCTCTGTTACATTCAATATTTATGTATCCGCGACTATGAAAATAAAATTACAAAGCCGTCGGAAAATGTCGCACATATGAGAAAAATAAGCCAAATAAAAAATAAGCCAGTAAAAATTATGAATCATTTAAATAAAAAGAATATATAAAATTTATCAAACGGTAATAACAAATTCAATTTGAGGAAGCCTCGTGCCAATGCATTGGCAGCGATTTTTTTTCTATAGAATCTAAGTGCACTAATGTAATTAAGCATCTTTTCATGCGGCCACTGTAAGGACTCAGCTGCAAGTGATTGCATATCGATTTTCTTATAAGCACGTCTTCAATAACTTCTTATGTAATTTCATTTTAATTATTATGTTTAAAAAATATAAATTTAAGGGAATTTTAAATTGTATAAAAGACAACAGTCAGAAAAAAATAATAAGATATCTAGTAAAGAAAATTTATTAAACTATTTTGAAAAATTTGCTTAAAATATCCACATAAAATGTTTCAATTGCTCTATATTATTGTATACAGTTGAATTTATAATACTATATATTCGTGCCGACGGAAAATGTAATATTCAAATCGAGCTTGCGTGCATTGTCAAGTGTTATTCTATTTTTCTTAGTTTGTTATGGGAAAATTATTGTAAGCCATTGAAATGAAAATTTTTCAACGCCTGTTCGCAAGAATTGCAGAGAAACATTTGAAATTCATGAAAGCTGAATAAATGTGTTTTCCCCAGGCATGTGAGGAAAGTTAAAAATAGTTTGTAAACTTACGTATACGGTACTAAATTTGAAAAAAGTTTTGAGAATGATTTTACCACTTGTCAATTGTGTTATTCCCTTATGCAAGCGTAAAATTACGAATAATTTTTAACTATGTTATTTTAAATTCCATTAACTTAATCTAGTGTATGCAATTTTGGTATTTAATGGATTTTTTAAGGGGATTGGTACGCCAAATGTTGGGAAAAACGATTTCTATTTTTCTAATTTAATTTTTTGCTTCAATGTAAAAAAAAGAAGCAAAGTAGCGTTACATAAATATTACATATTCTGAAATTCTCACTTGAATGTGCTACTACATGGTCTACTGCTGTCGTAGAATAAATGAATAAACCTAAGTTGGACTTTATAGCCCTTTGTATGTTCTCACTTTTGTGTGTTCTCAGGAAAAGTGAAGAAAAGTGGAAAGCATGCTGCACTACGTTCTCTAAAACGCAGCAACAGAGAGATATTGATAAAAAAGCTGTACGAGTTGACACTACCCAACAAATAAATAAATTGCAATTTGTACATGAGCCCTCTTAATTCTTACAATTGCTTCTGAATCCCAGTAATTTACGTTCCAAGTGTCAGTCCGTTCTTCAGTAGTTTAAGTAGGAATGCGGTCAGCCCGAATTTCTCAACACTCAATATTGCTTTATTTAAAACTTAAAAATCTTTTTTTAGACATTCTTCTATTCATGGCTTTCAGAAAATTAGAATAATTATTTGGATTTTATTTTATTACTGTAGACATTTTGCTGAAAATGACTAATTTTCCATAATCTACCTTTTGGCTCGCAAAGTAGACCTACTGCAAAACTCGCCCTCGCTTCGCATTGTTTATCCTAGATCCTTAATTTTTTTAGTAATCAGGTGGCGTTTTACTATCCTAATTTTGAATTTGTCTCTGTCAAGAAAGCTTGTTATTGACGAGCCAAGTTTTGATCGACTTTGCTGCTTATCAAAGTTTCGACATCTTTGCAAGACGGGCCAATCAATTTCCAAGAATCCCTTCGAAAATCGAGAAAACTCTAAAATTCGTCTGTTGAATGAAATAAATAAGAAAAGATAGTAAATTTCGCTTCATCATCTGGAATGAGTTTATAAAAGATCCACATTTAAAATTCTTCGATCAAGCAACGAAGACCCTTTTCCATTCTTCCATTTCATTGCTGAACTTCCGGGTGAATTAGCGGCGAGTTACCGTAGCCGTTCGAATTTGAAATTTAAATTTAATAAAACAGCAATAACCCATTTCACGCGTATTTTTAATTCATGGCGCCGAGAATCCCCCTCACTCACCTTTATCGGAGCTCGGCCGGAAATTAAAAAGAGCCTGAATGACCCAACGGAGTGCAGGTGTACAGGCGGAACGCTATCCCACCCCTCACCACCACTGACGATTTGCAAAATTAATTCGCTATAAAGGTCGCGTTAGAGCTAGCGTTTCAATTCAATTTATGCGGGTCTCTTTTCAACTTGTTGCTCTGTTTAAAATCATCGTCATAAATGACATTTAAAGAAAAATGTTTTGTAATTTTTTTAATGTGGTATTAATCATTACTTATTTAATACATTTGGAGTATTTATTTACGAACGAATTAGTTAATTAATTAGTTGAATTTAGTCACATTTAAACTTTAATTTGAAGAATGAAATAACTTTTTTCTAATGTTTTGAAATAGCAGCTAAAGTATACTCGAAGTAATTATTAATAATGATGAGTAATAGCGATAATGAAGTTCTTAGCAAATGAGGTTATAACGCAAATTGAATGTTTAATTTGTAAATTGCATAAATAATATTACGATAGCTGATAAATGTTTGTTTATTAAGCACAGAGACCCGAGAGAGTTATGTAAATGTCCGATAATTTCCTGGAAAAGCTCGTTCCAGGATAATAATTAAGAAGTGACAATGAAAAGTTTTCGAACACGAATATTATACCTCCACTTGTAAACACATGAATTTATGAAATTCTTTTTACAAAATATGTGAAAATTCAGTATTAAATACGATAATAGTCGAAAAGCAATACGTGTTTCGTATATAAAGCGACTCTGTGTCAAGTCTCAGTACAAGTTTGTTAAAATAAAAAAGAAAAAAAATGGATGCAGTTGAATTGAAGGAGTATTGCTAAATTGAAAAATACGCACGACTCAAAGAAAGTGCGAAGGTAAAATGATGCTTTGTCAATGAACGCAATAGCTTAGATAGTTGCATGAGCTTCTGAGAGCACGGAAGTAGGGTAACAGCGAGATTTTCCGATTTTCCAATTTTCCGCCAAAGAACATCCGTTGAAGCATCCTTTTCATACTTTTTTCCCGATCCCGATCGAAGGTTTACCGAGGCTTGGTTATCCCGGCGACAAGCGCCTCCGTAAATAAAACTCTCCGCTCGTATTACTCGTGATGAGATTTAAATAATAAGAGCCTCCGGAGTGAAAAGACGAGAATTTATTGCGTCTCCTTTTCGCTGACTGTATTTCTTTGTGCAGCCGAATGTTTATTTCCGTCGACGGTGGATTTAAAGATTTCTGCCGGTTCAATGAAGTTTTTCTTTTTCACATTTTTTCCAACATTCGGTAGCTTAAAAATAAAGCGAAGAAAAAGAATGAATTGTCAAGTTTCTCTGAAGTTGGCCGGAGCAAAGGTTAAGCCAATGATCCCTTATGCCCGCGTAAGAAACTTTCGCCCCGGCGACATTTGGTCATTTGCCGCGTCGAAGGAGAAGGAGGCTAGATGAAAGCTCGGATTCCAGTGAAAGACATTAGCAATACTTGCGATCGTTTACACGGGATTTATTTATTAGGAAAGTTGGACCGGCAAGATGATTTAAGGCTAATTGAACGAAATAGAAAAAGTTGGGAAAGGGGGCCGTTGCAGTGAATTACCTGGAGGTGAGCGTAAACGCGCATGACGTAGGCAGGCAGGTTCAAACAGAAGAAGACGCTGGAGACGACGAGCAGCATCTTGGTGACCCTGGCCTGGTGCACCGCGGACGGCGAGTCCTTGCTGGAGGCCCTCGCCTTGAGCGAGGTCCTCACGCTGTCCACGTGCCAGACCGCCCGCACTATGAGCGAGTTGAGCACCACGATGAGGGTGAAGGGGACGACGAAGGTCAGCGTCGTGTCGATCAAGTTGACGACGTTGGCGAACTTCTCCCAGCCGTCGGCCACCGCGCACAGCTCCTTCGTCGAGTTGTCCATGAGGCGGGGCCGCGAGTACGCCAGCACCGGGCTGCAGAGCGCCAGGCCCGCCACCGTCACGCTGCTTATCAGCAACTTGGCCCGGTTCACCGTGCACACCCACTGCCGGCGCAGCGGGTAGCACACCGCCACGAAGCGCTCGATCGTGAACGCCACCACGAACCTGCAAGCAGCGACACTTAGTCCTTACTAACAACAACTTTTCAGGGATGCATAAAACGCCGACATTATTCTGACCCATTCTTCTGTAATTGCAACAATTGTTCAGCACAAACCTTAGCGCTTTCTTTCATTTTAATTTCAGACTTTTTGCCTTTTATTATTAAGTGTTCAATAAGCACACATTCAATATTATACACAAAGAGGCGTAAAAAGAAATGTCTCTTCCCACGGCAATTGGAGCATCGACAGTGACTAAGCAGTAACGCGCAGTCGAGCGTTACAAACGTTACGGAATCTCGGCTTAGAATAGCTCCGAGCTCCAAAATCCATCTTTTTCCATAAACCTCGTCATATAATGCCTCGTTTAAGCGCATTAATCGTATAAATAAATTATAGGTTAATTCGACAGGCCGCCCGAATTGGACTTAATCGATGCGAATAAGGGATTCTTCCCGGGAAGAACGCGGATTGATTACGGATTGCGTACCAGTTTGACGTGGAGGGTGAACTAAGCCGCGTGCCTCTACACGGTTATGCGGACTCTTGAATGCGCGGGATAAATGGAGCTTGCTGCGTGTCAATTGTAAATGCATTAGTTGATAAAAATCCTCTCTAAGTACTTTTACTCACCATTTTCAGCTAAATTGGCAAATAAGGATTAAAAAGCTTCGGAAATTTGGAAAGAATGTTTAATTAAAGTGAACGCTCTGCAAAGTGCAAAAGCCTCGATAGAGAATATAGTTTTGTTTGAATAACAGGTCGCTCCGTAATTGACGATGGAGTACCGAAATTGATAAACAGCGCAAACTAAATTCTCGCAATCACGTCGAAAGTGCTTGGCCAGTCATTGAAAGTTTGTATCATTATAGCATTGTGCGCGCGCCATCGCGGGTATTTACCCGCATTTGTGTGCCCAGTAAATAGCAGCGGGCTCGGGTGCGTGGAGATTGCATTAACATAATCAGATTGCGGCCAAATTTGAAGATAAATGCATGTAATTTGTGCTAATATGATCGTCGATTTTTGCTACGTAACTGTATTTTATCCTGATACTTCTATCATCCAATTTTTTTTATAAAAAAAAAAAATAGTTTTATTAACTTCACTATAAAATAGTTGCGCTAATGCTGATGTAAATCGTTGTACTCTGCACGTTCGATTGCAAGCAATTGAACGATTAGCTTGACAGTATTTGGCTCGACAAGCCTCATCACTATGGCACATACTTATCTCGTGCTACACAATTTCAGTTAGTGTAACAGATGAAGTAGCATTGCACAATTTGGGAAATAGCGATAATTTAGGGAAAAAATGTTTCAGATTCAAAGCTTAGTTTAGAAATTTGTTCGAATAATGAACTTTTTTAATCCATCAAAAACTAGGATAAATGTATATTTATTTGACATTACAATTGTTCGTTCAAGATATTTGATTTTGATATCCCGAAAGCGTTGAATCTGGTGTTTTGAAATTGACGGCAACGTAATCAGAAAATGAGTGATCCCAAGTAAGAATCGAAGCTCTTACAGTAATAGATAAAAAGAATAATTGGCAAAGCAAAGGATGAGGCAAGTCGCAAAAGGCACTGCAAGCGGAGTTGACTCTTTCCGAGGATCACTCCCTAAAAAAGTGGATAAAGCGCATCAGCCGCAAAACGCACCAGGCGCTGAGGAAGCTGCAGAAGCTGGCAAGGTAGATGAAGAATTGGCAGAATCCCTGCTGGTTCATGAGCTGCACGTTGACGAGCCCGAGCCAGGCCACCAGCTGTGACAGCAGGAAGCCCGTGTCGCTGAGGGCCAGCGCGGCCAGGTAGAAGCTCGACGAGGTCCGCCTCATCTTGGTCGCGAACACCACGTAAACGGAGAGGCAGTTGCCGAGCGAGCCCAGCACTACCAACACTGGCATGTAGTACATTTCCAGACCGTTTATCAGAAGCAAAGCGAGCGGGTATTTTGACTCCCCGTCCGACATCTTCCGCTTTTCCTTTTTTCCTTTTTTCCTTTTTTCCTTTTAGTAGCAGGCTAGCCTCGAGCTTTTATCTTTTATTGCGCGGCTTGCGGGCGCAGCTCTGGTACGAAGCCTTCATTGGCATGCTCTTCCTTCTCTGACGCCTCATTCTTACGGCGGCCTATTCTTTCACGGCAAATCCTGATTTATTAGCCGACGCGCTTTACCGAACGAGTGGGCCTACACATGCCGAATAGACCTGCCGAGGCATTCTTCTATTGGTTGCTTACTCGCTCTTTTCAGAAACTATCAACAACGAGCCAGTCATTATTCAATTCTATCATTCATTTCGACTCCTCTTCCGAGTGCTAAAAATATTACGAGATTTAGTGTTTGTCGATCGTTTGGAACATTTTTTCGGGACAGTAAGTCTTATTATAGGAGTTGCTGTTTACGTTTCATTTAGAGAGTGTCAAGCTGATCAATGGAAGTTCAAATTATTGATGAATAACAGTACTGTTCGCATGTTGACTTTGATTTGAAAATAAATTAAAGTAACATACTTTAACATTCCAATCATTTTTTTATAACAATCAACTATAACTCAGCTTCGATTATTCTTAATGATTAAACTTTACTGGACAGTTGAAATTTTTCGAGTATACTCAATTATTGATTAATGAACTCCCGCAACGTCGCAGTTTGATAAATAATAGTCTCACAAGATTAATTTTTTTTTTTCCATTCAAAGAAAATGTTTACAATAAAAGTGTATTATACTATTACAAATGTTTTTTTTACATTAAAGAAGTAGGAATCTTAGAGGAATCTTAGATTGAATAAAAAATCCAAATTTTCCGTTAAGTAAAAGGATATTTAAAAAAACAAACAATGCTGCAAGGTTCAAATATTATCAAGTTTACGCGCCTTGAAGCTTTATTTTTAGTAGATATATCAACGATGTTTTATGGCCTAGCCCCGTATAAATGAAGAAATTTTTTAAGCCGCCGGACTTACTAGCATTACGTCCTGAGTCTGTTATTAAATTTAGGTGGAAAGTATCCATTAATCTTGAAGGAATAGCTGTACGCGCATAGTTGATAATCGGAAAGTAAGGCGTGTATGTTTTTAAAAAAGAAAAGGAAAAGCAAAAGCAGCAAAAGCAAAAGCGCTCTTTAAAATAGACTGCTTTTGTCTATGAAGGAAAGAGAAACTATTTACACCGCACAGACAGTTTTAGAGCGAGTAACGTAAACAGAAGGCATAACCCACAAGCGATCCTATTGCACAAGCTGAAAATCTTCAGTGAAGATAAAAGAAAGCGTGAGAGGTAAAAAAAATTCCAAACGAGCGCAGCACATAAGTATGTATCGTCCCCTATCACTGAGCCCACTTCCGCAAACTCGCTCGAAAAAACAGCCCCGGTGAAACGTAACGAAACGAGGAGTGCCGCACTCACGCAGACACCGGGTGCACTGCGAGCACTGCACGCACTGTCGGCCGAGCGGCGCCGTCTCCCTTGATGGCAGAGCGCGCGCACGCGTCGGTGCTTTTGCCGGCGACCGCTGCCCGAGATGATATCCCCGCCGCCAGCGCAAGCGAGTTGCGCGGAGCCTGGGCAGTTTGCCTCCAATTTTTTCCGACAACATATTGGATATTGCGCTCCAAAACTTTCTAAAACAAATTTACAAACAGAAACAAATTTCCTCTATACTGCTTTAAACAATACTGCTCTAAAAAATAGTGTGCGCCCCTATTGAATATCGGGTAGTGCGCCTAAATCCATTAGGTTCTAATATACAAACAATTTTTTAATAAATCAATATTACTTAAAGAGGGCTTCACTTAAGTATTTTGGAAGCGTGCATCCTCTTAAAAAATAAATTACTATGCTGATTAACTGTTTCATATAAAAGTTACAAACTTTTCAGATTTATAGGCTATAGGAGCCAGATTATTTTTTAAAACCTTACTTACAAACTTACTGCTCTGTTTTACTTCATTCACTTAAATTGTTCATTGTACACTTACTGAATTTGAAAATTATTTCATTATCGCTGCAAGACAATTAAAATACTATTTCAGTCTTTCAGAGTAAAAAAGACATCGTCGCTTTATACACTTATCTTGAAAATTCGAGTAGGCTAGTAGGTATAAACTATCTTTAATAAACGTATCCGCGTAAAAATGAGATCAGAAGATTAAGAAAGTTCTTTTAGCATGAGTCTAAAAATTTATTATTAACAGGAATATATAATAAAGGCAATGATTTTTACTTGATTTTTCTCTTTTCTCGATTACGTCATTCCGATAATCGCGCTCCATCATGCAAAGCAGACCGGCTATTAATAAATCCACCTCGAATTTTAATCGTCACTCCCTTGAACGGAGCAGTACTAATTTTTTTACCATACCATTGGCTTCTGGCGAAAATGAATAACAGCCGCAGCGACGATACGGGCGGAATTGATTTTTTCCAATCGCCTCGCATGTTCCATTACTCGATTAACTTGAGCCTCGAGTGCTCCCATATGTCGAGATTTCGAGAATATCGCGGGGAATACCCAAAACATTTACTATTTAAAAAAAAAAAGTAATTCTTACGTTGAAAGGAGAAACATTTGCAGCAGTCACGTTTAAGAGTGTTCGACGCAGCCGACAGTGATCAACTCACGTCTCGCTTGTATGCCAATGTTTCGGAGGGTAAATCTTTCTCATTTGCGCTCCTTCGTGTGCGGCATTCCGTAGGCGAAGGAATTATTTATGGCCTGCCGTCGGCATTGAACGTTGCACACTAAGCTGACGGGCTGATGCTGATATATTTGTGCAGGATCATCCTATTCCGAGGGAGATTGGCTGAAACTATTGTGTGAGCGCGCACTTTCTTATCGAGCAGCCAAATGTAAAAATGACCTTTCAGAGTATCTCTTACTAAGATACTAAATTAATCTTTACTCGCTTTTTCTTCAAATGTCCTATTCCACTCGGACCTTTAGATGTAACCTTTCATGTATATCGACCGTTTATGCAAATGCACCGGTTTTATTGCAAATGGCATACGATGTAGAATATATCATTTTTATGACTCAAGATCTTGATGTACAACCCTTGTCGTCGGTGCTCTATCAAATACAATGTGTCAATGTTGCAGATTTATGCTTACATAATCTTCCGATCAAAATATATCGAAACAGACAAAAATTAGTATTCAAAATTACCCTTCTTTTCACGCTAACTATAGACTTTTCTTATACTCTTTTGTTTCCATTAAAATTTACTCAAAATTTGTAATAACCTCTTGAATAAAAAAAAACAACGGAAATTTTTAATAAGAATTTCTATCCGTGTAGCAGGAAATGGCCGGTACGAATGTTAATAGCTTTTTAGATTCGATCATAATTATTCTTATTATACCTTTTCAGGCAAATTCATAATATAATTTGTCTTTCATTAAACATTTCTAGGATATGTGTGTTTAATTTAAACTTTTATTTCTGTTACAGGTGAGTTACTGTTCAATGACTAATGTAGTTACATCCTCCTGTTGACCACGTAAGTTTGATCATGTCCTATATTTCTTTCATATCCACGTATTCTACACTTTCATTTGCTCAAGCGTGTAGTATAAATACATTAGTTATTTAATATATAAGAGAGTATTTCATTTTAATAAATTATATCTGGGTACTCTGCTTATTTAAAAATTAAATTGATTTTTGTAACTAATTTATATACAGTCGAATAATGTGCGGGAGAGCAATAAAATAGTATGCATAATATTTTCGATCTTCCTAAGATCAGATTGTTTATCAAATTTTTTATTAAATAAACACAGTGTATTTATTTTCCGATGAAGAACATCACGCATGACCTATTTATATGAAACTTGTGCAGTGGCATTCATGCGCAACTTTTAAATTTTCAAAGGCTTTCAATAAATTTTCGCTCATATACCTACTATAGCTGATTTTTTTATTTTCTGTAATTTCGATCTCTTGTCCTTTACAAATTGTTTCATTAATGTTGGAATTTATTCATTTAAATTTATCAATGTATTTTATCATTTTTTTAAAAAATATTCTTTTCACCCTTTATTAATAATAATAAAGTAGTACTAATCAATGCCTTCACAATGAAATTAATTCTTGGAGTTATTCCGATGGTGAAAATGTCTAATTATGTACGTTTTCTTTTTCTGTAACGGTATAATGGTATTTCATTTTGCTGTATAGTAGTTTTGATCATGGAGTTGATTTGATTCATAGATATCTATTAAAGCCGAATTTCTCTGTATATTATTGCGACATTTGTAATATAATTTTAGAGCAATGAAGACTTAAATGTTTATTTCAATTTTGTTAATAATAAAATAGTTAGTTAGTAAACAGTAGTGAACAGCAGTAACAGCGTGCAAGATTTTTTACACTATAATAGAACCTGTTTATAGTAGAATAGTAGTACAATATTAAAATAGGAATTCAGCTCCTGGATACTGCAAAAATTGCTAAAACTTTACGATGGCACATTTTTATATTTGTTGTAAGGTATTTAGTTTTTTAGGTTTCGTAGGACTATAAACTTGGTAGCAAGGCATGGAGTTAGCAAATTATTAATAGTACATTCTGAAAATAACAAACAAAGTGTCATGATATATACGTTTAAAAGACTAGAATGCTCGTAATACATATTCATTTTATTAAAAATATATATTATATGCTGAATTCGTGTCGTTTTTAACGATATTATAGCTATATTTATAGCTATAAGTTTAGCATAAATTAATGAAAATTAAACTAAAATATAATATTCATATTAAAACATTTTAAATTTTGGCACCACCGGATATTTTTACCCATTATCTAATCAAATCTCTTTTTTCGAGGCTTTACAACGTCCTGCCATTGTTTTTTAAAGAGAGGATCATTTCTCTCCGTGTGTAAAATAGATTAGCAGAACTCGAAATACACGCCGCGCTACAACGCAAATCGCAACAATAAATGATCATCGTTATTTCCACCTCCGTATATCAGTGCGAGCTTAATTACTTTTTCCACATGCTCGTGCGGTCAGATTCAACCTCGATGTGAACGTGAAGTGTACCTACTTCAGTCAGAAAAATAATAATTTTTGAAAAAAATGAAAACATGTCCTCTTCTAGTATTCCGTAACATTTTGTTACGCGAATTATTTATTTCACACTCGTGCTCGTTTAACTTTGTTTGCAAGAGCAAACTCGACCTCGATAGCTAGAGCTTAGCCGTCACTATTTCACCGTTGAGATTCTAAGGCGGTATTTGCTTTCACTCTGCAAACTTCATTTTATAGCACAAAAAAGTTATTTGCGACATAATTCTACTAATGGAGAATGGACGTTATAAGGTAGAGTTACCTACTGTCGACTTGACGTTCGCCGATTCGCCGATTCACCAATTCGACAATTCACCAATTCGTCAATGCGCCGCAATTCGCGCTCGCTCTTCTCATTTGTTTGGATTCAATTTTAGAGAGAAATGATACATATAAAAAAGTTGTATTTTTTTGAGATCTACAACTTTTGTATTTAATATTTTTGTCAGAAACCAAATCCTTAAAAGTTATTGGCTAAAATATGCTTTTTTTGAGCTAAAAATTCAATCACGATTCTGTCAAAATTATTACCTTCTACAAAAAAATTTTGTATACAAAAAATATGTATTCTGCATAGCTCTAAAATGAATTTTCAGCCTTTTTTTTAATAATCAATATGTTTCAAGATAGAGCAAGAAAACTGATTTTTTTTGCGTAGGATTTTATGTAATGGGTCATAAACCATATTGTCACCTTCTAGTAGTAAGACGAAGGTTCTGTGAAAATTTCAGCCAATTCGGTTGAAATCCAAAGGAGATATC
>JAXIUT010000001.1:4952565-4964937 GCA_035586675.1 Eurytoma californica
CCCTCGCTAAAAGTACAATACGTACGTTTTTATCTCGGCGCGTGTGTAAAAAGTTAGAAATTTTGGCGTGGATATATAAAAAAAGCGTATATGAGTCACGGGAGATAAAAAGAATGTCTCGTGCAATAGCTGCACATTTGGCTCGGGTGGAACTGTCATTTAAGCAGAAATCAAGAGGCGCGGTAGCGCGATGGCAAGTTTATAGATACCGGCGGTCTGGGATCGTTCTTTTTTCATCTCCCTAAGTGCGTCGCCTACAAGAAGTACGTAATAGATTAATAAGTACGTAATACTGTTTCTATTTAGTTTTACTTTATTAATTAAATATGAATTAAATAGAAGTTTAGAAAATAATAATGGTAATAATAATATAAATTACCAGTTCTTTTGTTATATAGAAAAAGCGTTTTCTTTTTCTTCTCCTTCTTTTAGTGAATTTTTCATTAAGTCAGGTACTGTGAAAAACTTAAAGTTAAGCGCTTTTATAATAATAAAAGACATTTTATAACAAATATTTCTTTTGCAATCCTGAAATTTGAAACGTAAAATTTATGTATAAACTGTAATTTTTGTTGCAGGAACTTTTCGGTAAGAAAATAGAATCTTATTAGTTACATTGAATTAAAGGTGCATAGTATTTGTTTATTTTAAACACACATTACAAAAAGCTACAGGTTATGCCAGAATCTGCTTATATATTCCACCTCACAAGAGTTTGAATGCAAAGCGGAGGAGAATAATAAGATCTTGACTTACAAAATTAAATATTCACAATACATTACTAGTATAATCAACTACTATTGTGAAGATGGGAAAGTTAAGAAAAGCGATAAGAAATAATATAATTAATTTTATTTGTAATCATGAGGGAGACAGTGAAAGAAAATATTTGTTAGTCAATGGCTCTTTTTATATACAAGATCATAAAATAACTTTGGGCCAGCCAAGTAGAGTTGAAAACGGAGATACTCTGTTTTGTGATAGCAATGGCAAATTTAACTTTCAAGTTGGTAGAAGAGCATCAAAAGATGTAGCAAATTGGTTTAATGAAAGATGCAATCCTAGATATAATACAACGTATGGTCGTCCTGCTAAAAAATTAAATTTTGCTTTTATTGGCACATTGCAGTTCACAATATCTCATGAGCTGAAAGAATATACAGTATTATTTGACAATATTCTAATTGCACAGGGTTCTACTTGTAAGTCAAATGATTGGTGGTTTGGGGGTAAAACTTGTTTCAAAATTAAAAAGAACAAAGTAACATCAAATGGAAGTACAAAAAATAAAAATAATTTTAGATTTACCTTTTTAAGGGGTGGGAACACAAATGATCATACTGTTGAAATTACATACATTGAATTTTTTACATGGATGAATAACATTGATGAAAATAAATTACTAAGTCAAATAAACCTTCCTGGAACTCATGATTCGGCAACTTATAAATACAACACAATCATTTTAAGTAGTTACATAAGAACACAAAATTTATCCATAAGAGAACAACTTAATTTAGGCATTCGATATTTAGATATTAGATGCAGACATATAAATAATACTTTTGCAATTTATCATGATATGTTTTATGTTAATTTAATGTTTGATGTTGTATTGGAACAATGTATTTCTTTTTTAAGTGAGAATGAATCAGAAAGCATTATTATGTTGATAAAAGAAGAGAATGAACCAAGTCGAAACACTAGAGAGTTTTATGAAACATTTTTATTTTATGCAAATAAAAATAGAAAGTACTGGTATCACAAAAGCACAATACCTAGTTTAAAAGAAGCAAGAAAAAAAATTGTATTGATGTATCGATTTGAATTTAATGAAAACTCCTTTGGTATAAATTGTAGGGACTGGAAAGACAATCAAACATTTATAATAGAAAATGTTGACTCGTCATTAATGATTCAAGATAAATACAAGGTATCGTTGAAAGTTAAATCAAAAGCAATTAAAGAACTTGTTGAAAATTCGTATAGAAGAGAAAAATACTGGTATCTAAATTATATCAGTTTAGCTCCTACTTTATTTAGTACTGTTGATGATACAGCAATGTCTACTAATGGTGTAATATATAAAATAGCAAAAGATGAAAAAAGAGGATTTTTAGGGCTAATTATAATGGACTATCCAAATCATATAAACGGATTAACTTCACTTATTATAGATAACAACAATATCAACAATATCAACCAAATTTAATCAATTTTCATTCCATTATTCATTTTTTATGTTTATAATGTTTACATTTGTACATTTTAATTATGAAAATTTCTATTAAAAAATTTATAAATTTAAAATTGCATTTTTATTTACTTGCAATAACAATTTTTTTCATTTTATAATATTGTTTATTAATGTAAAATAAACGGTTACCGGTTACGTTGATTTAATTGGTAACACTGACTATAAGTGTAATGTAAAAAAATCTTGAATTTTTTTATTACGTTTATGTGTTATAATTTATGCGTAATATGTTTAAATATAAAATTAATATCAAAATACTCCGTTAATAGAATGATTCTATTCTACATAATATATATAGAATACATATGAATACATATAAATTTAAAAATTGATGTAAGAATATAAAAACTGTTTTTATCAACAGGTTGGATTTAGTGTTCTCAGAGTGGCAACACATTCAAATTGAAATTGAAAGATGGCTGCTTGACAATCTTTTGATCACAACAAACCGCGGCGTCAAATCTTTTTATTGTATTATTTTAATTTTTTTATTGTTTTTACTTTATCAATTATATAAGAAAGTAAAAGTGTGAATTTTTCGTGTTCAATTAAAATTGCGTATTTAAAATTAGTGAAACTTTTATTTCATGACAAGCGAGTACTACGAATTATCAAATGAACGTACTCTGATAGTGAAATTACTTTTTAATTGCGTTGTGTTATTAGTGTTGTAAATATTGATAATTGTAAAAAAATAGTGCAGTGTTATTAATGATATAAAGAATTTAAAAATATACTTTGATGGCCAGTTAAGATAGGAAAGCATATAGTTAGTTTCTAAATGTAGGTTATGTTTACATAAACATGGAATGACCTACAAATATCTAGATGAAATTATTAAAGGTTCACAGAGATTTATATTTTATATTTTCAATAAGTGAATCAGTCACAGCTGTCAAGTAGACAGCTGTAAAGATGAATAAAGATAATTATAGTGTCGCAGGACGATACCGTACTGTGAGACAGCATTTAGATGACCTGGGATATAAGCAGGCCATATCTTTAGATTCTCTCCCTTTGATTGAACTTTTACTAGTTGATTTAGCTCACACCAAGGAGAGCTTAAAACATTTTCAATCTATCGCCAAAGATAATATCGAGGTTCGTATTATTTTATAAAAGTAAATTTAAAAAAATTGACTTTAGTTACCTTAAAAAAATCTAAACCATAATTTTGAAGAGATTTATATATTTTTAATACAAGATGAAATTTAGTAATTTTCCTTTTTATGAGACATTGTATTCATTTGTTTATCTATTATTTATAATATAGATAATTTCATGTTTATTTATATTTTCAATTGATAACCACTAGGCATGTAGTGAATTACAATTAGCAATAGATCCATACAAGTGTGACAATGCAAAGTTAGTTCAAGAATGTAACAAGTTGCATCTGGAGTTAATAGAGACCAAGGAAAGAAATCAAAAGGAGATCAATGAGTACAAGAAGCGCATGCGAAAATTAGAAAGTGAACTTACTGATTTGCAGCTGTCCTTTTCAAAGAATTTGCAGCGAATAAAGCACTTGGAAATTGAATCTTCGAATAAATCCAAGAAGATATCTGAACTTCAGGGAAAATGTTGCAAACCTATTGTTAACAATGTCAGCCTTGGTAATTGATATAAATAACTATAAAATAATAAAATGTTTACAGATAATAGTATTTTATTTTTAATATTTTTAGCTAATAGAAAACGTCCTTGTTATCCATTAAGAAGACCAGTTTTAGAAGCCGAGTCTCTACCTCGAACTACTAGTTCCTCGGCTACATCATTCAGTACAAGAAATGTTGAACCCTACATAGCAGATTTTGTTAGTACAGCAGATCACAGAATTAGTTGTTTAAGCAATGAGGTAACAAAGTTGAAAGAAGAATTATTTTTGAGCAATGAACTCATTGAATCATTAAAGTCAAAGGTAAAACTAATTTATATATTTTTCCGTTTAGCCAAGCCAAAATTGTATAAATAAAAAAGTACAGTTATAATTCCTTATATTTATTATCAATTATCAATTATTGTCATTAAAAATTTAATTTAATGTATTTGTGATGTTCATAATAATTATTAATTACAGTTAAACAACAAAGATAAAGAAATGTCGCGACTTAGAAAGATGTTGGAGGGTGGCCGGCCGTGTTCTTCTATAAACAAAGACCACTGCTGTATACGGTCAGACAAGATTCGAAATTCGAATGATAATGATATGCAGTGTTTACAACAGTCTAAACTAAATCTAGAGCAACAGTTAAAAGAGGCGTTAAATAAGCAACATGACGCGATGGCTCAAGCCATGAAATTGGCCGAGCGAAACGAGCAGCTCGAGATAGAACTTAAAAACGTCGATCGCCTTACATTAGCCGTTGAAGCTGACTGCAATTCTACTGTTAAAGAAAATAATAGAAGAGTTTGTAGACTTCAGGTGATTTAATATTTAATATTTCCTTGAATTATTTTCTTTTTCTTTATTTAAATTTCCAGTTGTTAAGAGATTATTTTGCTTGTACCATAGGAAAAGTTAGAAGATGTTATGACACAAGTGCATATACTTGAGAGTGAATTGACAGTACAACGACGAGAGGCCCAAGAATTAAGGGCTGATCTGGAGGCATGTCGATTGGAAAAGTCAAGTGTGCAACGAGCTTTAGAAAGCACTCTTGAAGAGAAAAAGCAAATGACTGATAAAATTAATAATTTAACCTTAAGGGGTATGTATAATTAAACCCTAGCTTTTCTGCATGCATAATATTTTTCCTTCTTTATAGAATCAAAATTGAAAGATGAAGTAGAACAACTTAAAAAAGAAAATGAAAAGTTAAAAAACGATATTCGTGAATTAGAGCAAATTAATAAAGATTTAGAAAAGAAACTTCAAAGTAAAGAAAAATCCAATAAAAATACTCAGACTCTATCAGGAATTAAGAATAACGTAAAAACGAATCATTGTGCGCTTAAAACGAAAGAAGAAGCAGCTATTATTAATGCAAAAAGAAAGTTATTAATGAAGCCAACGCCTGGTACATCTGTTATAAAAAAACGCAATTTAATTTGAACATTTCTAAATTTTTTAAATTAAATCTTTTGATTCACTTACTTATTAGGATGAATTTCAAAATATCACAATAATTTTAATTTACTTTTTAACCTAAGCATCAAAAAGCTCCAATCAAGATAAAAGATCTGAATCTAAGCAAAGCTCTCCAAAAGGCTGTTCGTGTTCATGTAAAGCGGGAGATGTTAACACACCTTCACAGAGTAATACGGATAGACAACTTCATGAGAAAAACGTAATAATTGACTCAGTAAGTAAATTAAGACTTATAATTTGAATATTATTGACGTTATATAAGATTTTAAAATAAAAATTGATTTTTCAGCTTCAAAATACTATACAAAGGCTAGAATCGGATCGTGATCATTATAAATGCGAATATGTAAAATTAAAAGATCAATGCCACGAAGACCCTGAAAAAAATAACGTAATTATCCTACCAATAATAGTTCGATTGCCAATAGTAAAAAAGATTAATTAATCGAATACGAATTTCCATTTGCAGGAAAACTTGTGGACGAAAGTTTGCGAATTACGTGCGCAAATGAGCGAGAAAGAGCACGCTGTAGCAAAACTAGTGCGAGAAAAGCAGGAGTTGTGCCAAGAAAAGTTTAGTTTGGAAAACAAACTGCAACAAAATCAGCAGACTAGTTCCGGGACGTGCAATTATTGCTACTGCCATTCGAATTCTTTGGAGGAGAGGCAAAACACCAAATTATCGCAAAAAGTTTGTGTGACTTTAATACGTAAAATATTCGATTTTGTTCACTGTTAATGATAATTAATGTTAATGTAATTACTTTTAGTTGGAGAAATTGCAACGGGAAAGAGATACTGCGAAAGGCGACGTCGAGCGACTTAAGGAAGAGAGAGATGCGCTTCGAGAAAAACTTAAGGTGAATTCGAGAGACATTACTTGAAGACCCTTTTTGCTAAAACCATTTGTAAACTGTTTTGATAAATTAATTTGCTAATATACTTTCTATCTACAAAACTAGCTTCTCGTGTTTTTTTAGTTTATTTCGAATTGCTTGGATTTTCTTACCGCTTGGAATGATATTTCAATCATATTATTTATTAAATTAAAGTAATATTGTAAATTTTCAATTGCTTTCTTAGTAAATTAGAAGTTTGTAATTTTAGTAGCCCGAACAAAGTAGTGTCATAGAAAAGTTTAATTTTGAAGCTTTTTTCTTTTAGTTCATGGTCGTACTAACTATATAGTCAGTACAAAAAATTTTAATCGAATCATTTTTCGAGGTTTATATTCAATATATTGAGGTGTACAATTTAAGCTTCGTACATACATTTAAAATTGAATAAATAGCAACATCTTTTAAAATTGTAAATTTTATAAACAACTATCGGAACAATGAAAAACTCTTTTCTACACTTATGTAAATTTAAATACATACTAAGTTTAGATGTATACATTTCAATATCAAAATTCAAATTTTCAAAAAGTAATCGATTTTTTATCCAAAGTTGTAAATCAAAATCAACAGTTACTTCACTGTTAATCCAAACACTTTGAACATTGATATTAGAATATTAATTAACACATTCTTAAGATTAAAAGTAATTGAAATGAAAATCGAAATTATGATGCTGACTGCATAACCAGTACATGAAAAAAATCGGTATTCCCGAAATCTGGCTATTCGAAGCAGCCTCGGCCCATCCCCGTAGGCATCCCCCTGCATTTCTAACAGCAACCTTCTTTTGCTCTCTGGCTCTCTCCGACTGTCCGCCTGTCTCCTGCACGCACTTGGGTGATTTGGGATACGTGAAACCGAAAAAAGGTGGCGACGGAGCATCACGTGTCCGAGCAGAGACGACTCCGCGAGAGCCTGTGCGAAGCGGAGTCGCGGCTAGCGCAGGTCGAGAGTGAACGACGGGATCTTTTGATTGCGCAGGAGGGGAGACGCGCCGCCTTCGACAACTTCGACGATCAACTCGACGAGCTCAGGGAGGAGCTGTCCAGGACCAAGCAGGAGCTCACCGAGCAGCGGACTCAGTACTTCCAACTTAGGTATTTTGCACATTTTACTTGAGGAGGACTCTAAGTCTGTTTGATTATTTTCTTAATGTATAAACACTAATTATGAATAATTGCTTTTATTCGATTGTATAACTGTTTTGAAAGAAGACAAGTGCCTTAAGGTGCAGATTTTTTAATTGAAGGACATTTTTATGAACGTAGCATATTAAACATGTGAAGTATATCTTCAAAAATAAAGCATATACAATAATTTTGTCGAAAGCAGTGAATAAGTTGCTTTCGTTACTAAAGTTTCAAGAAAATCTCTTTTAATTAGAATTATTTGTTATAATCAATTTAAAATCGTTGCTTTAAAGAAATCATTAATATTTATAATTAATGTAAGCAATAATACTACTACTTTGACTTAAACTGACTCAAAATTGGGATTATGAGAAATTTTCAAAAAAACAACTTTTCTGAAAAAGAAATCATTGATGTTTGAATGGTAATAAACACTTCATTTCAGAGCTCTACAAGATCAAACGGATCAGGCGTTGGGCGACGTGCAGGGTCAACTGACGCAGTGCGAGAACGAGCTAACCGGCGCCTTGGATAGAAACAAGAATCTGGAGCGGCAACAATTGCAACTTGACAATCAAATAAAAGAGCTCAGAAAAGAGATCAGTACCCATCGATCGCGGATGGCCCAGTTGGACCGCGAGAAAGATCAGTTACTGGCAAGTGATCGGACCGACGGCATCGATATTCGCGTTTAGATTTTAAATTTTACAATTATTTGTTCGGAACAATGTCTAGAAGATTTTTTCCACAATCAAAAGTAATGAAGATTACTTTTTAACTTATATAATTTGAATATTTCAACTTATAAGTTTTTCGCATCTCAATTAATTAAATTGAATTAATGATAAATTATGGAAGTCAGCTAACATGCGGTATTTTAATATTTACACTTGTCAATTTTTGTATTTCATTTTCTAATACCATTGCAGATGGATTTAGATGAGAGGACGGAAAAAATAGCGGCGCTCGAGCGGGAACTGGATTTCAAGGAGCAACAGCTTAGTGGCCTGCATCAACAAATTCGGGACGTGTCACATAGCAAAGAGTGAGTCCTTTTTTACTACTATTACTGTTACTACTCTTATAATAATAATTAAGTAGTGAATAACAAATCAATATAATTCGTCGAAGTTTATTAGAATGTTTTTCACAATTGTTTCTTTTAAGAAAGCAGTCTTCGTTGAAAAAAATTCTATAATATTTACATTTGATGCATTAATAAATTAAAAAATTACACATAATAGAAGAATGACAAAACGACGTAATACTAGGCATTACATTTTATCGTCTTATAGAAGTTTTGAAAACTAAATTATCGTTAAAATTCAGATTATTTCGTTTGCATCTACTGCCTAGTATTTGTCTAAATATTAATATCCGCCCTTAATCATTAAACAAACATATATACACAATCTTATAAAAGTTTAAAACTTTGCACAAATTATAATCGAAGAGTCTTCGATACATCTTACATCTTTGTTTATAAAATCACCATCAGAGTTCCACCATCCCACTTGGTATACATGACTTCAATTACCTTCACATTGCTAAAAACAACCACATACTAAATTTTGTTTTCCTTTCACATTTCATTATAAATGCGCAAAGAAACATATCGAACAAGTACTACTTCAACTTGCAAAATTAATCCGCAACATTTCCTTCCATACCCAACACTAACAACATCGCATACCACTATACACTGCCTCTTCCTTTCCCCAACGAAAAGAGAAAAACAGCCATCCTCGAAAAGAGACAGCGAGGGTCCACACACCTATCACAAAGAAAAGAACTGCACAAAAAGCCCCGTACAAGAAACTCCTTCAAACCACGACGGACTTGACGTTCTCGTTGAGGAACTTAGCCAAGCCGACGGTGGGCGGCTGGCACTTGCCGGCCGGCAGCAGCAGGTTGTCGCTCTCGTGCTCGCTGCTCCTCTTGTATCCGGGCCGGCACTCGCACCGCGCCCTCGGCCCGGCGGGGCTGCCCTCCGACCAGAGGCGGTTGGCGCGGCCTGAGCGCTGCGCCACCAGCCACTCGCCCTCCGCGCACGGGCCCTGCGTGTACAGCTGGTGGCAGGTGCCGTTCACCAGCACCATGCCCGGCGCGTCCTCGCAGCGCTCCGCCGACGACTCCGTGCAGCGGCCCGAGGCCTTCAGCGCGCTCGTGCAGCCGCACACCCCGTTGTAGCTGATGCCGTCTAGCGACGGACGGGCGCTGTAGTCGTACAGCACTATCTGCCCGTGGGAGCAGGGGCCGCGTGTTCCGATCCTGCGGAGCAATTTTTTTTTTTTGGCGGTGTTAAAAAATTGTGTATAATTAAAACAACTGCGTTGTATGACGAGATGTTTCGTTTTGGAATGTATGTACGCGGTTTCTTTGCATTGTGTAGTTAGGAAAGTAGAGGAGAGAGTAATAACTAGTGTTTCTGGAAAATATACTGTTAATGCAGTTTTACACTCTGTAAATTTCTTCCAGTGAAAGAAATTTAGAAGAGAATTTGTGTCGTAGTCAGTGAAGATCTGATAACCTGAGCTCTACAAAGTGTATGCTAAGAAAATTTTTTCAGAAGTATTATTCTCACAGTTTTGCAAAAATTACTAATCAATTAATCTCTGTAGATACTGTGTGTAAATTACTTACAATTTGGGGCCACAAACATTGTGCTTGTATAGCTTTTCTGAATAATTTTTACAATATTGCGTGGTAATTTTTACCAAACAGATTAATTGTTCCTTAGATTACTAAACCTACAGTCTGTGTAGATATGGAATGTGTTACATCGTATTTTAACGATTCATTAATAACATTTGGTGTTTATATTAGTAAGATAAGTTTGCTCACCTGTAGCAAGTGCGTTCGCGTGGGAAATAAAGCCGGCCGCGTTTACAGGGTACTGGGACGCAGCTGGTGGAATTGACAAGCATGTCGCCTGACTGGCAGGGACCTTGAGTGTGCATTCGGTAGCAAAGTCCGTCTTCGTACGGCACGTAGTTGGGTTTACACCTACACTTCCCTCGCGGTGTCTCGCCTTTAGCCACCTTGCTCTCATCCTCAAGAACGAAGTGGTGACCCGGCGTGCACGGCCCTTGTCCACCTTTTATTTAAACAGTAAAAAATATAGCCCATTGTGTCTATTACAAATATGAATATAGAAAAAAGAATATTTTTTGTTGCGAATAGTTAATAATTAGGTCATTGACCTTGGATGAAAGTTATTTTTTGTAAAGATTCTGAAAGGATTTTCAGCATCTCGTAAAATCTATGTGAATATTTTTCGTAAAAATTGTGGAAAAATGTTCATAAGTCGTAATTGTGAAACAGTTTACTGCATTGGAAAGGTTTACGGAAAAACGGGCGGAAAATTTCTGTAACATTTGTGATTTTTCGGTTGAAAATTTTCCAATCTTGCAAAACGTCCGGCACGAATTACATTGATTTCCATAATTTTTATGCTGCCTGCACATATAATCATCGCTTAATGAGAATATTATTCTCATTTAAATAAGTCAATAAATAATTCCACTCCTATTTGATCTCTTATTACACGAGCACAAGAAAGTAACGCATCGAACGCTTTCCTGGATACTTTTTCAGAATCGAAATAAACAAAAATAAAAAACAAAAATCAATATTGAAATTTTCTTAAATGCATATTAATAATGTAAAATGACGAACTTTCTATGTGCAAAAGGTTAAAATGTTTTTAAAATTTAGGTTCAATTAAAAAAGCATTTTGTGGCTATTAGGTATCTTTACCGTTAAATTTATCGAAAAGAAAAAATCTTGTTTTTCGATGATGTATTTCAATTCTTCACTCTTCATTGCTCTAATGCACGTTCAAGAAAAATTTGATATCGATTTTTGTTTTTTGTTCACTTTTAGACTGACAAAGAACGTAACGAAACATTATTTTATTTTATAGCACGCCGTGCGAAAAACGCCCGTTTATCGCACGCAAGCGTAAAATAAATCGGCGTTTTCGCACGTTGTACTATAAAATATCGTAATATACTATTATTGCGCTCGTAGAAATCAAGTGGATATCTACGGAAAAACCTATTCCGTTAGATAAGAAAAAAATAGGATATAAATATATTTTACTAAAAATTATTAAAAACGCTGGACGCTTTGAAAATTGAGAAAAACTACTATAATTTTAAAAAATGCCGTAGAAGTAGTTTGCAAAAATAGTAATTTTCTTGTATACTTAAAAAAACCAAAGAAGGCAATCATGCAACCAACCTAGCTGGTAGCACAAGTTGGTGGGCTTGTGGAATTGCGCGAGTCGCTCGTTGCAGCCGCACTTGCCGCCGGGCAGGAAGAGCTCGCCGGCTTCCTGGCAGGGTCCCCGGGTGAAGTGCTCGTAGCAGCCGCCGACGAAGGGCGCGTAGAAGCGGCCGACCTCGCCGTCGCGCGAGCAGCCGCACGTCGCCAGGCCGTCGGTGTCCAGCTTGAGCAGCTCGCCCCGCGGGCACGGGCCCCGCGTGTGCCGCGCGTAGCACTTGCCGTCGCGCGGCCAGAACAGCTCGTTCGGACCCTCGCAGGCCTCCTGCTCCCTGCACACTCCCCAGCGCTTCTTCGAGCTGCGGAGGATAGAGGTTTTAAGCTTTATGGTCTGATTTTTTAAAAGAATGTTTCTTTTCTTTTATAGTTATGGTAGCAAATCTTTATTTCGCTGTCGCTAACGAACAAAGGATATTAGCGAAGATTAGCACGTTTGACAGAGTTACAAGGAAAAAAGCTCGATTCATGCGGATTCCCGCGAAAAAAGAACGTGTCGTAAGATTCCGCCGAAAAAAGCGGCAAATATTTCAAATGTACTTTTCTTTTCTTCCCGATAAAATTTCCAAAAGGGTATTTTCTCGAAAAAGTGTTTTTCTTCATGCTAGTTTCGAATTGTGCATTTGTATTAGAGAAATGTGAAACTGTAGAATATGTCGCATACCTCGGTTTCCCGACCGCTTCTGGAACGGGCGCGAAGTACTGGCCCTT
>JAXIUT010000001.1:4965037-4987505 GCA_035586675.1 Eurytoma californica
ATGTAAATTTTGCTAATTATATTATTTCTTTTGTTTTTTGTAGATAAACAAGAACAAAATAAAAGGTATAAGACCCCCTTAAATAAAGTGTTATGTGTTACTGAAAATTGGGATAAAATATGGTACCTTATTAAATAATTTACCTTTATAAAAAATTGTAAAAATTATAATAATTGTTCCTATAAAGTATTATAAAAATTTTTTAAATTAAATATTTCCAATAAACTGAATGGCTAAACGATCCTTATACCTATTAATATAATCGAATAAAACGTCGATTTTGAAGTAGCGAAATAATTTAATTTAATTTAGTTCTTATATTACTAGGTATTAATAGTAAGCCATTATTCTCAAGAGGGTCTCAAACAAATGACTTTGTGATCACTTTGTAATCACTTTGTAATTTCTTAATCAATAATAATCAATAAATCTAATCCCGAAAATTTAGTACAAGTAATCTAAAAATAGATCATTAATAATAATTGTAATTTATTGTAGGAGTGGTCATAAATTAAATTTTTTATGATCTTTCTTTTACCGTCATATTTCGTAGCTCTTCGACTGTTTCTACTTCGATCAGGTCTTGATGCGGTGCGTAACATTAGCTAGTTATACATTTATCACCAGGTGGATTCTGAATCTGGTCTCTTTCCCACCAACGGATCTGCTACCTTAGTTTTATATTATTACAGCTTAATAGTTATGCGCTGAAGAAAGATACTAGTGCTTCACTATTTACACAATTATAACTGACGATAAAAAAAGTTACGTAATCGTTAAAAAAATCGATTAATTTCACTAAAAATACAATAAATAACTCCTAAATTCCCAACTTTTTCCTCCAATACATATAATTATAACTTATTATCCGCAAATGATTATTCATTAGAGTAATATTAATATTATGCCTATCAGTATCAATGCTTAAAACATTGAGAAATAAACAGTGAATGTGACAGACTCCAGAAAAGTGAATTCCAGTTTTTTCTGGAATAGACTGACTTTTTCGCTCTTTCATATTAAGAGACAATCATTGTACCTTTTTTTAAACCTATAGACTCGTCAACGTATAAACTGTCTTTCACCCATTACGAACCAAAAGAATTATATCATGTATCACCGCACCTAGAACCTATCATTCTAAAAAAAAATGTTTTAAATCTTAAACCAGCCAATTCCGTTAAAATTTTATTAAAAATAAAATAGTTGCTGGAAACGTTTTCTAACGAAAATCAAACTGTTTTCGCAGAATATGCATGGACCAGGCGGCGGACATGGACCGGCAGTTGCGCTCCGTGCAGCTGGAGATGGAGCAGTTGCAGCGCCAGCTGCAGTCGGCCAGCCTGGACCGGGAGAGCGCGATCCAGGAGAACCGCCGTCTGCAGGACGACCTAGCGCAGGTGAGCTGCGAGCTGCGCAACATGCACAAGGACCTCGAGGCCGCCAAAACCGAGTCCCACGACCTCAAGCGCCAGCTGCAGACCTACGTCTCCGAGGTGCGACGGGCCGAGGAGCTGCTCAGCCAGAAGGTAAAAATATTTTCACTTTGCTTAGTTTTTCTTTGCTGGAATGACATATATTTTACTGGATACTGCGTTGTGAAAGAAGACACTGAGAGACTTGTTGCGGTGCATCAATAATAATTTTTTCTCCGAGTGATGGATGCCTTTGACTTCTCTGTAAAAAAATACATGTTTTATATCCCAAAAGCCTTAAAATATTCAACTTTATAAATTCTTTGAATAATTGCAATGTTTCAGACTTCGTCTTTGAAAAGACTAATGATGTCGCAAAAATAATACACATTCATCTTTGATTATCAATAATGAAATGAGTATTTTATGTTTAAATTTGCAAGTGTTAAAACTAAATCAAATTTTTTGCTCTAATCTATTTGTAAATGTCTAAAATTTCATCTTTTCACATTTTCATGCTAAAAGATGTATTCTACAATTTTTTTAAATTCACAATCAACAGATCTGCAACTCTCATTTTTATGAGAGAGTAGATCGCTATATATAGATAAATCTAAAAGAAAATTTTCAATTAAACAAAAATCTTATTTACTTTTTATCCTCTCTCGATACACCGAAACTCATGGAATTTGTTTGATTTTTAGGAGAACGAGCGCACGGAAATGCTAAATCACTTCAGGAGTCTGAGCCTGGAGGCATCGGTGTTGGAGAACAACAACCACAGCCTGGAGTCGGAGGCGGCGGAGGCGCGCTGTGCGCTCGAATCCGCCCGCGACCAAATCTCCGACCTCGAGCGCCGACTTAACGACAAAGACTGCCTCGTCCGCGGATACGAAGCGCAGGTTCGGCCTTTCGCCTCTCGCTCTATGTCCTCCCGATCGACAAAGGCTCCGTGGAATTCTATTTCTGTGTTCGACAGTGCGATCTCCACTTAAGGTCAGCCTACCTTAAAATCTTTGAAAACAATATAATAATTAATTATGTCTAGTTTTTATTAGAATTCATAGATATTGGAGAAAAATGTTTTTCTACATAATATACGTCTTAAGAAATACATTTCAATTATTTAGAAGTCTGAACTCACCTTAGATTAACATAGTTGTTGAGTACTACAAACACAGTGCTTTTAACAGTCTTTCTCACTTGCCATGGGATTATTCCGTTATTATACGTATATTCTTGAAACTTTCAGAGATTATTTATTTGTATATAACTCTTCGAAACTTGGAGCTACAATTTTGAAAAAATTACCCTGGTCCTTCTCAGCATCGTATATGTGGTACATAGACAACGCCACTTACCACTTTACCACTTTATAAGATGCTAGGAAGGACCAAGGTAATTTTTTCAAAATTGTAGCTCCAAGTTTCGAAGAGTTATATAAAAATAAGTAATCTCTGAAAGTTTCAAGAAGATACGTTGAGAATTGACTGAATAATCCCGTGGCAAGTGAAAAAAACGGTTAAAAGCACTGTGTTTGTAGTACTCAACACCTATGTTAATGTAAGGTGAGTTCAGACTTTTAAATAATTGAAATGTATTTCTTAAGACATATATTATGTAGAAAAACATTTTTCTCCAATAGCTATGAATTCTAATAAAAACTAGACATAATTAATTATTATATTGTTTACAAAGATTTTAAGGTAGGCTGACCCCCTTAAGTGGATTTTACGCAGGGCCTCGTTCACAGCTCAAATATGATTCCAATAAGTTTTTATTGTCCATTTGGTATAGTGTAGGAATCAATTAATACGTATTTTCAATAAATTTTTATTTTGCATTTTGTATAGTGTAGGAGTCAATTCAGGATAATTTTTTATTGCGGATTCTGTATAGCGGTGGATCCAATTCAGGATGCTACCACACGATCCTATATACATATTTCTGTGGATTATCGAACAGAGAAGGCTGAAGGTTTATTTTATTTCAGATCACAGAGTTGACGCAAAGCGTAGCCAGCTTGGAGTTGCAGCTGCAGCAAGCCACGGATCAGCGATGTCGCACCGAGGACGACCTGCGCACGGTCCGCGATCTCTGCATGACGCTCGAACAGCAGAAAGACTACCTCTCGAAGCGACTCGAAGAAAACATTGATTTGAAAAATCAGGTTTGTAAAATTAATTATATAACTTCTTTGAGTTTCGGAGCAAATTAAAATGATGTGAGATTTCCGTTTTCAGTACGAAATCCAGATTTCGAGGTTCAAGTCGGAGCAGGACGTTTTCCAAGATCAAATGAATAAGGACCACTGTCGACTAGATCGACTGGAAAAGTTGCTGGAAGAATCGCGAAGGGAAACCATAGACGCGCAAACTACTAATCGAGAATATGAAGGGGAAATCACGCGGCTGAAGCAAAAAATTTGCGATCTGCAGAACAAATTGTAATGGCTCTACCAGAGTAATCTTATTTATAAAATATTTGTAAAAAAATACGAGAGAACTAATATATTATTGATTTTGTTTGCGAATGTAGGAGTTCGGAATCTACGGAGCTCCGAAGGTACCAAACTCAAGCGGCGGAGTATAGCAAACAAGTTAGCGAACTTCGCAGACAAGTCACCAACGAGCGGTTCGAAAGATCAAGGAAGAAAGAAGATAGCCAAAGGTAGCTTACGTTGCTTGGTTCGTTTATTTTTAAGATTCAATGGAGCATCAAAGATGTATTAGCTGTTACATACGGATGCAACACTGTCCAAAAAGTTTCTCTTCTTATGATTTGTCAGTTTATTTTAGCACAGAATACGAAGTCGTAAAAAAGTTGTGAATCGGAATGATTTAGTTGGTCCGATTGAAAACATTTTTTTGCAATATTATGTAAGCGGCAAGTTGAGATTGAAAGTTTTATGTAAAATAAATAAGTCTTTTTATTTTGTGCACCTTTTTCCATAATTTATTTTGAATCCTCTTATTAATTGACTTCGAAGATTAACAACTAATACAATCTTGAAGAAAAAAAAATAGTCAATATTTTATATTTTCCAATTCTTCTGAAGTAATCGTGTCATAGTATGTGTAAACGATGAACCGCAAAGTAAGAAAGAAAACGGCTGTCAGACGGAGAACAGCGAGCTGAAAGTTTGTCAGTGCCAATCGAATCAACCTCCCGTCTCGAGAAACATCACTGATGGGAATCGTCAATCTGACAGGTATAAAGAAGGTTATCGCAAAGACGTGACGATTGATGATTTGCAAGCAGCCTGCGACTGTGTAATACGAATGATGTCATATCTATATAAACCCGTTGTTTTCGATCATGTTCCCAATGTTTTGTCTTTAAGTGTTTATTGAAAAATGTTTTTCCTTTTTATATGTTTTAACCTTCCTATCTCACGTAACGTAATACGGTCCTTATATAACCCAAAATTTAAAAATCAAATCAAAGTTCCTTAAAGCAATTTTATTCTGCTTGCAGGTCACTAAACTCTTCGCCCGAGAGTTTTAACGTTGACTTGAATGTTATCATTTAAATATTTCGACATTCATAACGTAACTCCGTTGACAAGCAGATGCGGTAGAAAGTGCGCGTTCGTCAGCAGCAGCAGCGATTTCGAGGACGCCTCCAGAAGGTACAAGTTTCGTATCACCGAAGTACGTCCCTCCACCGATAACGCGGTGCACATTACTAAGAAATCCAGCTGCTCCGCGAAGAGCCGTCAAAGCACATCGAATACCAGTTTTCGCCGTGAAAAAATGGGCACCCAAGCGAAGAATTCAAAACCAAGCCGAATTTGTTTATGCACGAGCAAGATCAAGTTAGGCGAATTAATGGCCCAGAGCAAGAACAGCAACATCGAATGTAAACGCGTGGAAGTGCAGAGCGACAAAGTGGTACCTTATCCGCAAACTTCGCCCTCCGAACGCTCCGCCAATTGTTCTCAAAATTGCAAACAGAATGACTCGGTTTTAGTCACAGATGCCCTCCAAAGAATGTTGAAAATTTTAGAGGAAAAACGGGCTCACAGTGAAAGCACGGGTCTCGAGCATGCCGTCCCCAAGCAAAATTACGATTCAGAAAAGTGTCTTCAAGAAGAACAACTGAAGGAGAAACGGAAAGATGAGAGCACCGTTTTTAATGCCAACAACGCTACGCAGACCCCCGACGGCGACGTCACCATCTCCGACAACGCGCGTCCGCAACTACTCAAGATTCTCGGGGAGATTCAGTACTACGCTAAAAACATCGAGCAACAGTTCCAAGAGCTCAACGAGACTGTGCAGCGCGACAATTTGCCCAGAAAGACCTCGGCCGCGAATCCCGGCGTCGTCGCACCGCACGACGAGCATCCAGCCGCCGACTTCTCCCTGCCCACAGAACAATTGGAGGATGTTTCCCCGATTCAGTTGCATCCGTTCACCTCGACGCCCCAGGGAAGCGGCCCATTCGAGCAGCCCGATTTGCCTTCGATGTCCGAAACCGACTTTGAGGAATCGTCCGAGCAGCTGAGTCTGACGCCCCCGCCCAAGCTTTCGCTCAAGGGCAGCTCAGAGTTGATGGACGCAACGGAGTACCAGGGCTTGCCACAATCGGAAATAGCGCTCGAGTATCCCAGAGCTGAAAGCACCAGACTGCCCGACAGAATCACCCATCAGATCGACTCCGTGGTCGGCGACGTGACGTTAATCCAACGCAAGATTGACCGCCTACGCAAGGAACTTTTTGATGACTATTGGGAAGAAGATGGCCCTTACGAGCGAGACAAAAGCGCCGAGAGGAGCCCACACTGAAATCAATTTTTGTAGCTTCGGACACGTCCTATCATTCTACTTAAGTGTGTTCACGTATGTTTTAAAATATAAAAATATGTATATTTTTGACGATTTTTTTAAATAAAATGACTATTGTAAGAATTAAAGATATAGTAATAAAAGGCAATGTGTTTATTCGAAATTTTCTAAGATATGATGCATTCTATTTAATTTTTAATCACGTTTATACATAAATAAAGTTGCAATGACTTTTTAATCAGTAATTATTTTTTTAACAGTAGATTTTGCTATTTATAAATAAAAAAGTTAAATAATGATTTTTATATAAATAAACAGTCGCTACTTACTATCTATAAAATTAATGTATTAAATAATTAGATTTTCGCATCCTTTTTTATGATCGTTTTGAAGATTTCTGGTAGTAAACTTGGCATTTCTACGACTCTAAAATAACTTATACTATGATGGTAAAAGTGAGTATTTCTATGATGTTATTGAAACTACGTCAGATATGTTGTAATAATTATAATTAAATTCTAACAAAATTATGGGCAGAGAAAAATAGTCCTTACGAGCAAAATAATAACTGCCCCAAGATATAGACAGGAATATTCTTTTTTAGCTTCGATCGTCTTGAAGTTTTGTAGATGAATATTTGATGTAAAGAGTGTTTTGAATAAAATCATTATTTTAAAAATTAGACTTAAGACATCTTGCTTACCTCTCACATAATCGAACGCGGTCAAAGATATTAAAATTATAATATCCTAAAATGAAATTATTTTTAATTAAATTAAATTTGTTATACATGATTACAATCCCATTATAGAATGATAATACATTTTTTATTAAATAAATTAAAAAGTAAAAGAAACAAATGAAAAAGAAACTATCTGTTAAATAATGTATCTAAATTAGCATGTAAATATAAACAAAAAAACTTAAAAATAATCATAGTTTCTTTTTAGTTTTAGTTACCCATTAATTCTTTATATTCTACATTTTCATATTTTTATATAAAATACATGATTGAGATCCGCGTATATAATTCATAAAGTTGATCTTGGCTCCATGACTCATTAGTTTATTCCTTGGTACATGTTTTTTATACTTACAAAAACGTTGAATTTTTCTTAATGCTCGTTTTAATAGAAGATCGTTTTTTATTTTTTGTATAATACAAAGAAATTTACTTAATTATCGGTTAATCTTATCGATTCGTTTGCACATTTGTTTGTCACAACGAGTTTTAGTTTTCATTATTCTATCTTTGCGTCGACTTCTAGAGAAAAAATGTACATCGCTTTTTAGTTTTCACATTGCAAATGAAATACAGATATTATTTACAATTATGTATGTTTTATGCATGTGCTTCCCTATTTTTCCTCTTTTATAATAATGAAGTCTTACAATTATATCTTTTTACAAAGTTATTACACTCTCTCTCTTTCTCTCTCTTTTTTACTCATACTGCAACTCATTCAATACGATTCGCTTCGCTTCACGTTATCCCTTCGAGACCTAAGATAAAAAATGATAATTACATAAATGCAGTATGTGTCATTTTTGTGTAAACAGAATCGTGATCTAGAAAAAGAAAATCCATCAAAAACTGTTAATTATCTATTTTATATAAAAGTGATAAATACATATTTACGGAAAACTCAATAAAATTTCATTGATGTGTATCAATTTCATGCACCATTTTATGGCGGATTGAAACCAACCAAAAGAATCTGAAAGTGCGATTAAAGATACAAACTTAAGAGTTCAGAACCTTTTTATAAACTAAATTGAGCGGATGGAAATTTAAAGGGTATAATTCTCTTTTTTGGATTCTATGGTGAATCGCGAATATTATATTAAAATAATAAAAACAAAAAGAGAGACGATGGTATAGCCATGTAATTACAAGTAATTGCAATATGCAATTCAGTAAGCAAAAATTATACACTTTCTAAAAAATACAATCAATAAAAAGGTTTCCTTTTCAATCTGATCTTCTTTCTGCGGTACAAGAAAAAAGAATGGATTAAAAAAAGATACAGAGAAAAACATAGTTCGTACACAATAACATTAATTCATTATAATTAAACTATAACTTTCGTAAAGTATTTAATGTTACCACTGTGTTAAATTTCTTCACGTCTGCGTCTTTGTTTTTTTGTACACACTAAAAACATTTTTTGCCGTCTTCATTGAGAAAATAAATATTAATATTAAATCTGAAATATTATTTCGTTTTTTTCACCGATTTTTATCACTTTATCCATAATCATAGACTTCTCCAGAGTTTTTCACACTTTTTTTTATTAATTTCCGGCTCAGCATTTTTCGTCGTCACTCACATCGTCAGGTCCACTTCAAACATTCCACTATGTAGTTTATACAATCCATATGTGCTAAATTATTGGCAAATTATCTTGCCTAGTAAGTTTATAGGCCTCTTTTTACTGTGATTCTCACGATTTGTTTAAAAAAAAACTTTTTTTTTCTATTTTTCCATTTTCTTTGTTTTCTCCTTCCTTAACGATTATGGAACATTGCCGCAAACTAACAAATCCCTCACTACTTTCTTTTTCTTCTCCGTCACAGTTAAAATATCGCGACACCAAGATTCCATCCTCCACACGATGCTCTTCAGCTCGCACAGGTCCTCATTAGAATCTACGGAGTTGATCGCTGCTCGAGTTTATAAGTGTCGAAGTTGGTTCTCCCATGGAGGCCCGATTCGAGTGGTCACCTGTGACCACTACTACTTTGATCATTCATGTCGTAAAGGACTTGTGCGATTGTCCTGGACGATTCGACGTTGCTTAGTGCCACGCCCGCTAAATGAGGCTCGTATGCTCGAAGATGTCTGAAAAAAAAAAAAAAAAAATACGTTAGAAATACATTTTATAAGATTTTAATAAGTTGGTATGTCTTTAATTTTATTTTATTTTTACCTCCTTCCTTGTGCGGAATATATGACTAGGTTTCTGAGAATAAGAGCTGCCGTCAAGCGAATACTTTTCGTTACAGGTCCTTCATTGTCGTCCTGGAAAAAAGAGAAAAAAAAGAATAATTAACTCATTGCATCAAAGATTGAGTGATAAACATCAATTTTAACAAGTACAATAATAAAATAAGAATGATGATCGTAAATGAATGAAAAGTATCACTCGTTGCACAACTGATTTTTTCGTGATCCACATAGCACAAATAACATGTTGTCGAATAAATATATAATATATACCACTATAAAAAGCAGATTCGTGCAAACATTTTGTGTAAATAAATATAGCAATTACGAACTATGTGCATTAGTTACAAAAGCATGCTAATGATGAATATTTCACGTGATTCCTCCTAATTTATGTTTGACAAAAAAAACAACTGATAATGAGCTATACATATAAACTATTTAATGAAAGAAAAAACAATTTATTGAAACGTAATAATTTAAAAAATTAATCTGCTTTAAGCTTCTAAAACTATGAAATAATGGAGTCATGCTAGGGATAAGATGTGAAAGTGCTGGCATTGACACCTAAATAATCAATGTCATAAAAGAGAAATACGTTCTTCGAATGAAATAAATTGTAAAGTTAGTAGTAAGATAATGTACGCGAAAAATGTTCGCTGTTAGTTACTGATTTTTTTTCGAAGAAAGTTATTTTACTTGCTTTCACATCTCGAGTTGGAACATAAAAGGTGAATAAATTAAAATACAACACAAAAAATAAGGGTGAGACAAATAGTCCGGAAAAGCATAAATAAAACACGTAGCAGCGCGCACAATTGAACTGTTTTTTATGCGAGGCGACAACTGCAACGTTGCTAATAAATTCGTTTTCTTTTCGTGACATTCTAACTCGTCGTTACCTGTTCCGGCGGAGGATTTTGCCCGGGTCGGGGGGAAGAGGAGCTAGTGTTGGCCGCAGCGGGCTTGGATGGCCTTTGCTGCTTTGCCGAGGAGAACAAGAAATTTGATCGTTAGGTTATCAAACATACTTTTTTGTCCTTTGTTTTTTTAAATTGTTGTTTTCATTTTCAGACAAGATTATAGGATATTTTATAAGTAAGATTAATTACTTCGCGCCTTCTTTCGAGGAGAAAATCCAATTAAAGTCATAAGAAAATCCTTGATAAGAAAATTGTCGTTGAAAGGAACAACATTACGTTTTACATTGGCATAAATTTATTTTCAACTAAATTTTCTTTAGCAAGGGGGAAAAATTAATTTCTAATACTTACCATCAGTTCCTTGGGATTGACGAACTCTAAAGCGTGCCTCTTAATGGCATGAAAAGCAGCATTCGGCGCATAGCCTGGATGATGTGTGGAAGCAGGTGCTGCCGTCGTAGTAACTTCCGTTTTACCCGATAAAGTTAACTGTTTTCTTCTCATTATCATTACCTATATAAATTGAAATAATTTTACATGATGATAAATTCTGTGTTATTAAGTGATGCGCGTGGCTTAATATTAATTTATAACTTACATCGTCAGCGCAATGCCTATCAAATAAGTGTGTCATTAAAGAAAATCTTCGGCGCTTCAGATTGTCGCAACTTGCCCATAGACAAAGACTTTCTTCATTTCCGGTTGGGCAGTGTGCTTCACAAACGTGTAAATAAACTTTCCGTGGAGTTTTGAATTGCCTGTAATTATCATATTAAAAATGAAAATAATCTCAACAAAAAGTAATTTTCACCACGCCCGCGTTAAAAGTACTGCATTCTCTCCCGGCGGCGTAACGAGAATGTGGTAATTTCAACTCGGTTGTGGTGAAAAATAGCATATGCACCATGGGAGTAAACAAAGAAAGCCTCAGATCGCATGTTTATCGCCCTCGGCTTCGCCTCGGGGGACAATTACATGCGATCTGAGACATTCTTTATTTTTCCTCCCATGGTGCATAATATACTATTATTTATAGGCACTTAAAACAATATTATTTACCTCAAACAACCTCTCCATTCACAAAGAAATGCGTTAGGATCGATCTTAATAGTGATAGTCTTATTAGCGTTACTAGCTGGCGTAGGATTCGTTGCCGCGGCTGCTGGTGTTCTCGATGTTCCGGTGGTTGTAGCCGATGCTGTAGTAGTGGTCGTCGTCGTCGTACTCGATGATTGTTGATTGGTAGATATCTTACCACTGTTATTACTGTCAACATTCTCAGTTTCTGTAGATGTTGCCGTTGTTACCATCCTCATTTCTTTTATTTCTTTCACTGGTTGAGCTGGTGACGGTGACAAAGGTAGTTGCGGTTTTACTATCGTTGCAGTCACCGTCGATTGGATTGCCGATGCAGGAGTAGTAGGTCTGGAAGGCGGAGGTGTCGAAGTTGGTGGGGTTGGTGTGACTACCCGTGAGGGTACGGATGTCACTACTGTTGGTTGTGTCTGTACTAAAGCTACCGTATTGGTCGATTGATTCTGCGGCTGAGATTGTGCTTGCGTTTGCTGATTTTGTTGCTGCTGCTGGAGCTGTTGAGCTACAGCGCTACTTACTACTATGGAAGCTTGATTGATAGCTCCTGAAGTGGGAACTAGAGGAGGAGGGATGCTACCAATTGCTGAACTTTGAAGCAACGGTCTTTGCACCTGCAAGAAATAATTAGCATTTAAAAAAAAATGAATTAACGACATTCGAGAAATTGATATTTTCAATCATAGAAGAGTATTGATTTCTTTTACGATAAAATAATTAATTTAAATTTAAACACTTGTCAAAATCTTACCTGCGTCACAACAACCTGTTGACCTTGAGGCGTAACGGCGACCACCTTTTGTTGCTGAGGTTGTGCAGCGGCTTGTGGTTGGAGGATAATGATAGTTTTGGTGTTGGTACCCTGTTGCTGGGCGACAAGTACTGTTTGCGCTTGGCCTTGTACAAGGGCGGTTTGAGGCTGAGCTAACACGTAATTCTGTCCTGGTACCCCCCCTGACAGAACGTAGTGCGTTTGACCGCCAGGGCCTTGTTGAACCTGCAATACCTGGGGCTGCATTTGGTGCGCTTGTCGCGTCGCTGTAGTTGCTCCTTTTATTGCCGACGCAGGAATTGTAACGATTTGATTATTGGACTGTATAGCCTGCTGAACAACTATTTGCCGAGGCGCAGCGACAATAAGACCCTGCTGCAACTGTTGTTGAAGTTGCTGCTGCGTTATCGCAATTTGATGAGTTTGAGGATGAACTTGATGCTGCACCTGCTGTTGCTGCTGTTGAGCCTGGACTTGCACTTGCTGTTGCTGCTGCTGCTGTTGTTGAGCATGGACTTGTTGTTGAATATGCTGCTGTTGCTCAGTAGTCAATGTTATTTGATTTACAGGTGCTTGATTCGCTGCAACAACTGTAAAAAAACGCGAACAAATTTTTAGATTTTTTAGTTTAATTTTTTAAGGAATGATGGTTAAAGAGCTTTCAAAATTTTATATTACGTAGAACATTTTGAAACTTACCAGGTACTTGAGGCTCTTCCTTTATGACTGGTTCTTCTTTTATGGCCGGCTTTGCTTCCTCCTTAACGCAAACTGATTCTTCGAGATCTGTCTCGTCTTCTATGATCTCAGCAGCTAATTCGGCGTACAAGTTAGCAGCAGTTGATGATACCGTGACCTTCTCCTCTTTTTCATCGGTTTGCTCTTCAGACTTAACACTTGAAACTGTAGTTGAATCCACGACGGCTGGGTCCGGAGAGGTCGTGCCGTTCGAGTACTTGAGTTTCTTCGCATCGCTTGACTCATCACCCTCTGTACAAGTACTAGCACTGCGTTTGATGCCTAATCGAGTCGGGGCCTCAATCAATGCATCCTCAGATTCCGCTTTGATTTTGATATCAGTCGGAGACTCTTTCAATACCTATTTGAATATTTCATATACATATTATTTATTATCATCATATTTTCTTATATTGAATACAAGTTTAAGGTGAAACACGAATTTTCAAAAATCATGTAACCTGGAGAACGTACCCCTACCTTCTTAATGTGATTCTCTACAAGATCCTTCTTTCCTAGAATGCCGTTCATAATTGGCTCCTTGTCAACCTTCCTTTCGAGTAGATCTGCCAACATCATACTCTGCAAGGGTTTCTCCTTGGAACCTACGCTTGAAGAGTCTTTGGAAGAACCGTCATCCTGCGCATCTATATCGAGGTTGGCAGGCGCGCCATTCAGTAAAATACCCTCGAAACTCGTAAGCGAATTCTCTTCCTCGACACCGACGCCCGAGCAGTCGCGACTGCCACCAATACCGCTCGACGAAGCCAGCGAGTTGTTTGTCGAATCCGAATCTTCGCCCACCGGCGTGCAAACGTTTCGCTGCTGCTGCGGCTGCTGTTGGTTGCTGGGCTTGTTGCCGGCCGATGCCGAACCCAGAACTATCTGCTGGCCTGGACGAATGACGCCGAGAACGAGTCCCTGGCCTGGTCTTAGCATTGGGGTTACGTGATTCGAATCTGAGGGAGGTGGACTCGCGATGCTGGCTACTGCGGCCTGCGTCTGCTGTATCGAAATTCCATTCGGGTCGGTATCCGTTTCCATGGCGTCAGTCTGTTGATTAAATGAATATTTTTTTAAATCAGTAACTAGTTAGATGATTTCTTGAACACTTTTCATAAGTGTAAAAATATCTTTTAATGCAAGTAAGGAAAGCGTACCTTTTCGCAATTGTTGGTAACGATGACTTTAGCCCCGTTGAGCCTTTGCACCTTCTTGACTGCAACAATAGTTTGTTTAGGTTTGGCGTTAATGGCAGTCTTGACCGGAGATTGTACCACAGTCGTTATCTGTTGTTGCAGTTGTTGTTGTCTCTGTTGCTGCTGCTGTTGCTGTCGCTGAGCAACCTAATTTTTAGAAATTACAATTTTAATTTATTTTTTCATCAAATTAAAAATAGTCATAACGTAAAAGAGTGAGATATCGGAAATAACACTCTATTCGAGTTAAAATAGATCCAATTGAAACTCTAAGGTTCTTCACTCTTTCGGATTATGAGAGAAGAAAAAAATCTAATGGTCATTTTGAACAACAAGTTTTATTATTATATTTTGTATTTCAAACCATGCTATTTTTAATGTTAGATGTTATTTCAACAATTATCAGTGCCAATATTACTACAAGAATAAATTTCAAAACAAAGGGAATTGAAAGTTGGCATAGTAAAAATTAATTTACATTGTAATAAAATCAACTTTCAGTTTCCCTGGAATAAATACTATTTTCAAACCTTATTTATAGTTTTATTTAAAGTGAAAAGTCAGTTTTAATATATAAATATCGCTATCACACACGCAAAAGTAACAAACTTAAAAAAAAGAAAAAAAACTTCACTCTTATAAACAACATCAAACCATGCTATCTACAGTTTACAGAAGAAAACAAAGTAACACAACGAATAAAAATTGAATATCTCACGAATACATCCATCCAATGAGCATACTTTTAAAGTTTGTGAGAGTAGAGTACTCATCAAGTCCATTTATTATTAACTTATTTAAAATTAATAATATTTGTACTTAAAATTATCTATAAATACATAACTCGGTCTATTGAAACATTTCAGCTTTTGTACAGTCATTTTGAGTAAATAAATTATAGGAAGTACTAAAAACATAAATAGTGCAAGAAAAATATCATCCAATCATTTGTGCAGTACTTAAAATAAATTATAAAAGATGAGAAACTCCAAAAAATAATCTGCATACCATTGAATTAAAAAAAGATTTTCCTGTGCAATTTAAAATACATCTGAGATTTAAGACACCACAAATTGAAATAGTTTTACATTGATAAATGAAATAAATAAAATAAATGTCTTAAAGAAAAGAAAATATAACGCGCACTTCATAATTCTAATTGAAAATAGAATAGTCGTACGATATCGAGCAGTTAATAAAACAGCAAAAAACACGGGTGAGTACCTGGTTGGTGGTTATTAGCTGGTTGGCACTGATGCTGGATGCACTGACGCCAGTGGCGTTTGTTACTGCCGTGACGGCGGACACACAGGTAGAGGGGGAAGAGGATGTCGCAGCGGCGCCTTGCATGCACTCGCCGCTGAGTGTTACCTTGGTAGCCAGTAGGCTCTTTATGATGGAGCTCGAGGTCGCGCCGCCTCTGCCGTCGTCCTTCACGATCACCTGGACCGTCTGCACCTGCTGTCCCGACGCCTGGGATGCCTGCGCGCCGCTCGCCAGTAACGCTTGGCTTAGGTGGGGATGTGAAACTGATACCTGCGTTTTCGAAGTTGACGATTATATATAAATTTTTTCCTTCATTTCAGTTTGATTTATTTCAAAATAAGTCTCGAAGCATTTATTTAATATAAAAAGTAACTAGTTGGGATGTTGCATGACAAATTAGTTTTTCAGCTTTGTAGCTTTTATTGTTTTAGTTAAATTAGTAAATTATACTGTATAGATTACGTCAATTTGCATTATGGCTGGATGTGTGTACATGTGTATGGGCGCGTGTGGGTGCGCATGTACGCGTAAGTGTAGGTATGTATGTACGCACGTTTGTGTGCGTATTATATCACTGTATTCTAAGCAACACTTTTAAAAAATATAAAATTCCAGTCACAGTAAATAAAATCTAATTTCTACAAACAACATGAAATATTAAATTTCATGCAATTTCCCAAAAAAGACATATTTTTTTTTATTAATCTGTCACACTAGATTTAAGACTACTTAAAAAAATATTTTTTGAAAGACAGACTTAATAAGGAATGATAATAAAATAATTGAATATATTAATAAAATAATAATTATTTCTATTACGAATGCCGACACCAATGAAAAATTACGGAAGACATGTTAAAAGGTGAGAAATGGTCCATGAGTTCTCTGCAGGTCTATGTAAATAAAAGAAAAGTAAGTATAACAGCAATAAGATAACAGCTCTCTCAATTGTAAAATAATAGATAAAAATTGTAAAGTAACATTTGTATCGAGTTCATTGAACTTATCGTTAAAATCTATTCGAGACGTTACTTACATTTCAATAAACGTAAGATCACCATAAAAATTGTTAAAATTTGTTGTGTTAGAAAAAGCAGAACATATCTAACGACTATTCTGTTAATTATTTCAATTATGCACAAAAAATTATTGAAACTCTATTTTTAATCACTGCTTCAATATTTTTATTTAATAATAGATCGAAGTATTTATTATGTCATAATATTAATGAAAAATCAGTATGTGGAGTTATGAACGTTTAAGCAAAACATTTATACATATGCTAAGCATTTTTGCTTTAATGCAACATTTAAAGCTTTTTTTGTAGTTAAGACATAATTAGAATAACATTAAAAATTATGCGAATAATTTAGAAAACATCTAAATGACAAAGCAACAAAAAAAAAACATCTATTTTCATGCCGATTTCCCGTTAGCCAAAAGAAGCGAGTAAGCGCAAGAAAATGGCGAAAATGAAAGAAATAAACCGACATAATAAAAAAAAAATTTGCTGGGAGCCATAGCGACAATAGAGAGAGAGTATTACAAATAATAATGAATATCGAAAAAAATATTTATATTAAACGTGACTAATCAGAGAGACTCGGAGAGAACCCACCTGACTTTTGGGCTCGGTTGGGACGTTGCTCAAGACCGGACACGGGGCGTTCAATGGACTACTGGGAGGAACTTGGGCAGGTTTAGGTGGTGCGGATAATTGAGCTTTTAGGATCGGGGAAGACGGCGATGCTTGTGTTGAGACGCTATCGTTACGTAGTGCTAGTGCTTGTTGCTGCACCTTTGCGGGAGTCGTGCCGTTGGCGCCGTTGCCGGTCGTACTACAAACTCCCACTTGGCTTGTATTCGTGGTCGCCGCTCCAGGATACGTGATTGGAAGAGGATTTGCGCGCACTCGGATGCCCTCGTAGTACATCGTATTGGAGTTCTCGCCCTTTACGGGGTTTGGTCCGATCGTTCCCCCAAAGACAGACCTGCATTTGACAATCATAATTTTTTTCATCAATTTATAGAGATTAAATTCAATACTTTTTTAAAGTTTTTTTCCATTCTATAATAAATGTGTGCATACCTCACGCATCGTGGAAAATGCAGAGGTGCTATGAGTCCTCTCCTACCGATTTTTGTGCAACAACCAAGATACTTTTTGTACAACTCTTCTTGTTCAATTTTCACTCCAGGCGCAAGTTCAAAGGTTGCTCTCAACCACCCAAGAGCGAACTGTTCATTTTCCTGAATTATCTGCTGATGAGCATGTTGTTGTTGTAGCGAATTAGCAGCGGCTTCTGCAAGTTAAATTATTCAATCGTTAATTCTCGAGAACTAAGATACTTAAGAAAACACAATAAATTTTATTTAAAAATAACGAAATAACGTACTTGCAGCTGCACTTTTGGGTGTGCTAGGTCTAGAGCTTCCGCCGGAGCTTTTGCTCGTCGTGGCCTGCACCTGGGGCTGCGGTTGCTGCTGCTGTTGCGGTTGTTGTTGCTGCTGCGGTATTTGAACTGCCTGTTGCGTTTGCTGAGCTTGCAGCTGACCAGTCGATACGGACGACTGTTGCTGCTGCTGCTGAGCGTGCGTCTGCATCTGAGTGTGCGTCTGAGACTGTTGCGCGGGGCTGCTGCCGCCGGAGTTAGGTAAATGGACACTGGTGGCCATCGGCGCGCCCGTCGACGGCGCGGTGCCCGCGTGATGCACGACGGCGGCCGCCGCCGCGGCACTGGACGCCTGTTGCTGCTGCTGCTGGGACGGCGACGATTGCACTTGCGGCTGACTCGACGACGGTTGCGACTGCTGCTGTGGCTGCTGATTCGCTGGGACTGACGAGACGGTTTCTATGACGCGCATGAGTATGCACGCTTTGGGGCCGTAGCTCTGCGCCTCGACGGTCACAAGGGCGACGAGGGTGTCGATCGCGCCCCGTACCCGCGCTACACTCGTGCACGGTCGCTCGCCCAGTGACGTCAACGCATACAGACACTCTAGCGTGTAGACGAGTAGTGCAATATCGCTTAACGCCAGGAACCTATGATTGATTATGTACATGAATTAAATGCATTTTTATTTATTGTAGTATTATAAAGTAATTTAGTTTTTGGGTTTTATTCTTTATCTGACCAATAATAATCTTAATAGTTTCCACTTCTATTAATTTTAATTACTGCAGTTATTATCAATTACAAATAAACAAATGTCCTATTAAAAACTATATATACACAATCACAGTGAATTACAGATTATTAGTTTTAGTATTACCGTTATTGCAAATATATGGAAAATTTGAAATCTGTGCCTTACCTGCAGATGAGTTCGTAGACGCCATCATCCAGACCTAGCGTCAAGATTTCTTCATTCAAGTCTTGCTGACTGATTTTGTTGAGCGTCTCGAGACAGCTGATGATGACGAACCTATCCTGCGACTCGATGCCCTTGGCGACGCACGAGAGCATGACACTGGTGAGTCTCTCACCGGCCTCCTTGAGTATGATCTCGTTGGCTATGTTGCCGAGGGTGTCGAAGCCAAGCTGGTGCAGATTGCTCCACCTGGCCCGCACGCAGAGCAGCACGAAGCGCAGGAAGCAGCGGTTCCTGCCGAGTATCGCCGCGTTCTCGGGGGTAAAGCTGAGGTTGCGCAGTATCGCGGCTATCTGGAGCACCCGCTGACCGTACGGGTCCTGAGTACCGAGGGTACGGCCCACGCAGAACAGATCCTTGTCGTCGTCCTCGAACTTGATCGAGTTCTGGTTCTGGTCCTTGAAGTGGCTCGACGACGTGGACGACAGCGAGGCCTCGTCAATCAGATGATGGAGGCCATTGCTGCCGGCGAGTCGCTCCTCCAGTATCTCAATGCCACTCTCTAGCCTGTCGCACTCCAAAGGACCCTGTAAAAGCAGAAATTGTAGTTTAGACGCTTGCTAATAACTGCTAATAACTACGTGATTACAAATTTTTTGCATCAAGAATGGAGACTACTCGAAAATCGTTAAAAAAAATTGGATTTCTTAGAGGCCCTGTAATTAATTCCACATCAGAAATCTTTTTATTAAGCATATTAGAAATGATATCTTCAATCATAAGTACGAAGATGAAATATTTCATCCCCAGGATTATTTTGAAAGCAAGCCATTTTTACACATCAAACTAGATTTTTTCTGATTCTAAAGGATCTTCAAAGCTTTACATAGACTAATTTTCTTACTTTTTCTATTACTTTTTTGATAAAACGTTTTTCATGAGGTCAACAACAAAAGATTAAAAAAATCTCGAACAGCCTCATCCTAAATTCTGTTAAACATTTTCACTGCAACAAGAACCAAAATTTGGACTTAATTTGGGTTTACTTTTTGTTATAGATAAAAACATGTTTGTTTTTTTTACATGAGTATTGTATTCATTGTCATATCGCAGCAGGAAACAAACATCATAACCCACATATGATTCATGTAGCAGTGAAAGTGTTAAATATTGTTTTCGGTACATGCAAGAAGTACAATAATTTTCGAAACAAGCTCAATATTTTCGCTCTTTCTTCAAAAACATATTTTTCGCCCTCGTTACAAAATACACCGTCAAACGTACATTATCGAGCTCCATGGGACACGGTTCGTCGAGATTGACCACATCGGGCACCACCTGGTTCTTCAGCTTCTCCTTCTCGGCGAGTCGCCGCCTGAAGGTCCGCTGGCTCGCGGCGGTGACGGGCTTCTTGATGAAGGCCCGCTCGTCCGTGAGGTCGAGCAGGTCCTGGGCGTCGAGGACGTCCTGCCAGAATGAGTTGATGGAGTAGTTGCGGACGCGCGAGTACACCTCGATGAAGAGCTGCCGCGTCCCCGGCGAGTCGAAGACGCCCGCGTGCGCCAGCAGGTGGTTCACGAGCCTCGGGCAGCGGTCCAGCCTGAGCGTGTGCTTGCCCTCGTTCGACAGGAAGGTGCACACGTTGATCGCGAAGTCCTGCTCGTTCGGCAGCGGCGAGAGCAGCGACAGCGCCAGTTTGTCGTAGCTCGACGGCTTGTACAGCTCCGCCGACAGGCCATTGTACTCGCGCAGCGATTCTGAAAAAGCAATCAATCGACAGATTAGTCATCGGTGGAAACCTTTTACTTTATATTATATCGCTCTCAATTTGTTTTATAAGTGCTAGTAGTACTGTAACGTAATATTGTTTTTAGTAGTATCTTACATCATTTTTTAACATCAAATAAATGTCGACATCATCAAAGCTTATTTTTACGTTGAGTATTTATATCGCGCTAAATAGCGATTGACGAAAAATTTGAGGAGTATTTTAAGAAATTAAAATATAAAAATGAAAAATTTAAGGAATAACTTTTATCAAACATAATAAACTTCATGACAAATAATAAATTAAAATGATGAATTGTTTTTCTGTATTACTTTTATTGTGTTTAATAAACTGTTGTGATTAGTTATAGTTTGATTTCAGATGATTTTTGTTTCGTGAATTATTTAACCACATATTTCTGCAATCAATCAACTAATTGCTTATAATCCGCAAAAATCGAAATACGAGACCTTCGTTTTGATATCTACCTAATCTCTTCTACCGATTTACCAAAAGAGAGAAAGAGTGCCTAATTGTGATTAAAGGGTCAGAAAGTCGCGCAACTAATCTTAAAATTCGGATCGTCGACCATCGGTCACGCAACAGCAACGAATGTAAACTTTGCCCGTTACATACGCAGACGCGATTATTCGTTGTCATCCGCGTGCTGCGAAACGTGTCCCGCAGCTATATTGATTTTGTAATGCGATATATAATGCAGGCGGATCCCGCGCAAGGCTTGTGCGCCTCTTCGAATAATGTATATGGGTAAGTAAATATGCGTGCACAAGCGTTGGAAAAAAGTTCTTGGCATAATCGTAGCGTTGCGAGAAAGACGTCATCGCATTTTCATAACTATCTTTTAAGAAAAAAAAGGACACCGTGTCCTAAGTACTGACTGTCATTCTGAGGTAGTGACGAGTACTTTTTTCTTTACTTTAAGCAGCATTTATTTGACAAATTGCACCTTTCCGAGCTGTTACAGGAAATTATAGTTATTTACGGTTAAATGTCTTAAAATGGCACGTATTGACTTGGCGTATATTTGCATTAAAAGATAAATTTTACTTTAATCAGTGCAATCCTTATATCACGTAATTAAAAAAATAAAAAAAGCATTAACTAGTCAACAGATATTCCAAAAAAATGTCATTTTATTTCTATACGAACTATAATCGTTACTTCAATTAACCCATTTATTACTACGTCAAAAAATAACGCCGTCACGATGAAAATGTAAAAAAAGACAGCTTCCGCGTAAAGTACGCGCGAGCATGGACTTTTCCACAGGGAAATGAGCGTCGGCGAGAAGAGCCCCGACACGCTTCACGCAGGCGCCTGCTGTTTACGCGCAGACGAGGCGTCGACGAGTGGCGGCGACAAAGCCACCAGTCGCTTACCGCGGTAATGAGCCGGCGCAGTCTCAAAGGGTTCATCTCGGCGCTGTCGACAATTTTCAATAATTTTTTTACACCGCCAATTTTTTTTTCCTACTTTACATCAAAGATGATTTGAATAACCGTTTCGCGCCAGTAGTTAAATAAATTTCTCTTTTTTATTTCCTGATATGTAACATTAATCCTCTACATATCTAATATATATTATATTATAATGTATACATATCTATTATAATTGCATATTACGTATATTATATTCTGAAATTTTTTTTATTTTTAACTTATTTAAAAAATGTCCCTTAAACCGCGAGCGAAATTCTCGAAACCCTGCGCAAAATTCAACTAGAGTCATTAACGCTGGCTCGAGCATCTCTGGGCGAGACTCCGAAAAAGCGGCGAAAGTGTGCGGGAAGAAAAAAAGCGACTAGCGAGCGATGCCCGAGATAAGCGGCGGAGCGAGCGGGGGGAGGAGGCGCGAGCGCGGGAGGAACGGCCGGCCGGTTCGGCCGCGAGGCGCTTATTGATTGCGGCTCGTCGGCGGGCCCGCGCGTCCAACTCTTTTCGCACTTGTTGACGTTCCGCTCTCCCGCGGCGCGCCGCCGACGACTTCCTCCTCCGCTATATCGATCGACACGGGACTTTCTTTGTCTCGAGCCGCGGAGAGGAGAGCTCGGGCCGGCCACCTTCGGCGCATCCCGCTCTCGTGGGTACGTGCACGTATGTGCACACACGGAGCTTCTCGACACGCTCTCGTGTATGCTAAGCTGCACGCGCGCACGGACGGCTGACTGCGCCATCCTACTTTTTCGGATCGCGTTGCTGTCGTAACTTAACGGGTTAACGAGGTGT
>JAXIUT010000001.1:4994368-5015118 GCA_035586675.1 Eurytoma californica
TCAAAAAATTGATAGTAACCTTTATTTCAAAAATCCAAAGTACAATTTTTGTAAAATGGAATGTTATTTAACAGATTGAGTGCTAGAATTTGACAAAAAATAGCCTTCCTAAACGACATAATTATAATTTTCTTTCATTCTTTTATATCCGATAAGAAGAAAGATTTTCATGCTACATATTTGTAAACTGCCGCACTCAACTTGTTAAAAAATATGCATAATGGATCTTCAATCCCTCGCGACTAAACGATCGAAAAAAAAAGATTTAGTTCCCAATCAGCGCCGGTCCTTCATCGAGCATAAACAATTCCCAGTTCGATGCGCCAAATGAAGCCGCTCTTATTACGCAGTCGATACTCACGGCAGAGCCGAGCCAGCGAGCAGCAGCACGCAGGCGCAAAAGCCTCGCGCCCTGCTGTGCCGCATAATATCACTCGCTCGCACACAGCAAGTACCGTATACACACATAGCCAATCGCGAAAAAGAGAGAAGCGGAGAACAATGAGCGAGGGCGCGAGTCTGCTCGAAAAAGGGCTCGCTCGCGAGCATTATTTTTGCGCATTCGCTATATTTACGTTTAATGAATCAGACGGGGATAGTGGGTCAGTGACTCCCTGGACGGGCGCCCGCTGCTATTCCCGTCGATGCGCCGCGCCGTCGCAGCGCGCGCAGAGAGCGAAAACGCGAAGCAAGGGGAGGCCAGCCGGAGTAGCGGGAGATGGACTTTGATTGATCGAATTTTATTTTCGACCCGCGAGAGCTGCATACGCCGCGGGTTTTTAATAATCGTACGTTAAGGGCTTCGAGAAAGGTACGCATCTGCGATGATCGCGCATTTTATCGTTATGGTTTTTCTTCTTCCGTTGACAGGTAAATGCGTCTTTGATTAAAGTGTAGATTAAACTGGTACAGTAAGTTTTTTTACCCTTTAAATATGAATATGCTAAATTCATCCGTATGCACTTATTTAATGTGAAATGCCTGAATTATAGAATAAGTAAACAACTTATAACCCTACGTGTGTGCATATTCACATATGCGTAAGAATTTTACTTATTCATATTTAGAAAGATAGGGTCGTTTAACATTTGTAGCAAGGGATATGAATTAATCACGTCATCTAATTATTATCATCTATTTTGATAAGAATTATCAATAAGCTACATCGTTTTTGCGAATTTTAGGTATTATTTTTGGTTTTATGGAGAACCTTTTTTCAAACGCATCACTTAATTCCAATATGAAGTTATTTTGGAAAAATGAATTGGAAAAAATAAAATTGAACCTTGTTATCACCTATAGTTTGTATTTGTCTTAAGCTGTAAATGGCACATTGGCCTCGCAATTAATCAATAAGAAGGTCATGAAATCGAGTACTAACATCGCATCTAACATCGTACGAGTTTATTTTCAAGGTAATTTAATTAATATTAATTAAATCGATAGATAATGACCAGCTAGGTTTTGTCAGAAATTTCAACGATTATTTTAGAATATACTTAATTTACAATTCAAAATATTGTTATATACGTATCTAATTAACAGATGAATTAATGTTAATATAAACATTAAGTTATCATTCAATTCGCGATTAATTAGTTTAAATATTAAACACTACATTAGAAAAAAATTCAGTGACATTTGATTGCAAGTATTGCAACATTGTATACTGCAATAATTTGCAAGAATTCAATCTATTTATTAACGGTTATACTAAGGACTTAGTGAGACATATATAAAATTGTCAAAGCAAACTTAATTCTGGGAAAGATGTTGCAAGAGTCCACCTAGCGGTAAATGTGCCAGATAATATTATGTACTGTACACAGGCGTAAGTGCGTTTTAATGTGAGTAAATATCGAGTGAAATAGTCAATGCAAATAACTCACACGTTTGGTGATTTTCTAATGTGGTTATTGAGATTAAAAAGATAATATTTATTAATATTATGTATTAAAATTATTACTTTTTTTTTTACTTTAACGTAATGGGTTTTTAGCCCGTATAATGTTATAATAAATAAATAAATAAATAAATAAAAAGTGATTGGAAAGTCACTTATTTCAAAATTACGGAAAAAATGACCTCCCGATTTAAGCATATGGAATCCAATTCCCAAACAAAACTGATTTTCACTACTACCTCCCGCCCATTCATTCACAAATCAGTACGCGCCTCGAATTCATATCTTCCCTGCTCTATTTCCGACCGTCAAACCTAAACAGGTAGCGTCGCCTCGGGCATATACCCGGCTCCCGTTCGCCGATTCAACTCGCCGGTCGCGCAGCCCGTAGCAGACGACTCGACGGCTTCAGGGGGGCCGGCGGAAAATCTGCGGCTGATACCGGACGGCCCCTCCCCCCCCGGCCGCCCGGCCGACCTTGAGACACACTCGGGAGAGCCTAGCAGCCGGCGGCGAGGAGTAGAAGAGCGCGCGGGCGCGCATGCGCTCTCCTGGCCCACGTGCACGCGCCGGCTCCTCTCCGAGCGCGATGGACTAAGCTCCGATGAAAGTAGTGTATAGGTACGTGTGTGTATGTGTGCGTGTGTGCACGACCACGTGCTCTCTCGCTTGGGGTAGGACATGGTCCGGTTCTCTCCTCTCCCTCTCTCCCCGGTGCGCGGGAGAGAACGAGAGAGCGCGGGCGCGCGCGCATTTTCGAACGCGTATATATATAGTAGTAGTAGTACGGGCGCTGCAGGTAGCACGTGCGCGTAGCCGCGCGCCGCGTGAAGTCACGAGGAGCCGCCACCGATGACGACGGGGAGGTGAGCGGCCGGCGTGTCGTCATCGAGCCGCGGCTATTATCGGTCCGCGACCGGCGGCGCGTGGGCCGCGCGCGCACCACTCCTAACGGTCTTACACCTCGCGAGCCGCTGAACTCGCGGAGGTGTAGGTAGCTTTTAGGCGTAGCTGCGTTGTTACGGCGAGGCCGCACCTTCGCGCCGATTTCGAACGACTACGCAGTACGGGTGCGGCTGGACTCCGTTTTTTCATTACTGCTCATTTTCTTTTTAATCGTTTTGGATCTTAAAGTAAGTTTAGTAATGCAGCAAGGGTGCCATGGCTTGCTCATGATATTCTATAGTGTTCTCATAACGGAGAAGAGTGAAGAATTTAAAAAATGACTGATATATGTTCACTTGAATCGAGTAGTTTATCGCACTTCCACATTTTTAGAGTGGAGTCTTTTTTGTTAAGATTTTTGAACAACGACGTAAAAGTTTCTAACAAAACTTTTTAATTTGCAAAAACCTCTTTCGAAACTTCCCGCAAGCTTTTTCTCTGGGCGAACGGCTACGGACCGACCTGGTCGGCAAAAGCTCGCGCGCCGCCCTTAATCGGGAAACTCAACAACTTCATGAAACGAGCGGCAAAAAAGGTGAGGAAGTGAGAAAAGGCTCGGCTTTTTTCACCAGTAGAAAACAACGGCGACCGGCCTTTGGTGCGACTAATGAGGCGGCGTCGACATTCACGTCAAAAAGCCGCGACGAATCGAGCCATAAATTACTCCCCGAGTTTTTTTCGGCTTTCACGGTTTCGCGCGCGCGCGGAGGTGCCTACGTAACTTCAAAAAGTGTCCCGTTTAATTGGTCACTGGAAGTTTTGTTCCGCGTACGCGGAGCTTTCACGCTGGTAGCGCGTAATTGCTGGCTTTTGCGTGCCGTTTCATTGATAGACATAAGCAGAAGATTTATGAAACTTGTCAAAATTAAGGCTTTTGATTTATAGTAGAAAATTTTGTACTTAAAGATGTTACGATATTTCTCTTGAGGATACTGTTGCCAGGAAGTAATTTTTGATAATAATTTGAAAAATGGTTGATTATGTAAGACAACCTAATCAAGATTTAAAGATTCCCGGAGCTCTTTAAATAAAATTAATTGATTGCTGTATATTATATTTCTCAATTTTTTTAATCGTTTAATAATTAAAAATTATTATTAAATAAATACCAACAAAATATTAATCAAGCATAAAAACATAACTTTAAAATACTTATTCATTTTCTACAGCTTATCGATAACAGCTCAATGCTAACAGATAATCAGACAGCAGACTCGTTATCGGGAACAATGTTTTAGAAGCCACCTGGCGATAAATGTACAAGGTGATATTGGGCGTTTTTTTCTAGCCAAGCGAACTTTTTTCAATGTAAATTTTATCTTCAATTCATTACTATGCGTACGGAATAAACGATCTTCACACATATATTAAATCTTTCTGAATAATCGTTGAAAATGTTCTGTCACGTAATACACTAACGTTTGTAGCTAGTATTTAGTTAATAAGTACTTTAGCACTTCTTATTCCAGTAAACGGGTAAATAGTGTTCGAAAAAGCGATGTACGTATGTACGTATGTACAAAAACAAGCCACTTAGGTTAAAAAACATTCTATAATACTTACTTCAAATATTTTAATTTCTATCAGATTCCTCATAATTATTTTAGATTTAAAAACAATTATTTTATAATTATTAGCGATTACTTCAAGAAAAATTGATTACTATGATTACAAAATTAAAATTTGATTGCAAAGGTGTTTTGCAATTACTTGCGGTGATAGTGAATAACCCAACCCCCAGTCATTACCGCTCAAGTAGAAACATACCGAAACAAGTAAGACACACAAAACCCTTCTCCCTCACGCTCCCGAAAATCAACTTAGCTCCGATCCGCTGCTCCGAACGCCCTGTGCACCGCAGCGTCAACTAAACCTACCCCCCACCGTCGGGCAGTCTAACGATCGGCGAGTACCCGCAACCCTGAGCCGGCAAACCTGCAGCAACCAGAGACAGACGGAGAGGGAGAGCGCGAAACCGAACGGACGAACGAAGCTACACACTAGCGTGCGCCGCCCCACCCTCGCGTCGGGCGAAGCACGTGGTGGCGGCGAGCGAGCGCGCGCGCGTATACACATCCCGCCAAAACGCGCCGCGGCGAGTGTGCACGTGGGTCGTAGTGCGGCCGAACGTAGCGCGGAGAGCTCTCCGCGGCGAGCGCGCGAGAGAGAGAAAGACAGCCTAGAGACCCACGGTGTCGACTTTGGTGGTGCGCGCTGCCTGCCCGCCGGCAACTGCCCCACCACCACGTGGCTCTCGCTCGCGCGCGCGCGCACGGTGTGTATATATACACCGTATAGCGGACCCACGACGCGCGCAAAGCGCGCAACGACTGACAGTCAGCTGATCGTCCTCGCGGGGCGGAGGAGGAGGCGCGGCCCAGCGGACTGCGGGAGAGAGGCGCCGGGGAGGGGGGGAGGGTGGCTGCCGGCGACGTGCAGTCTACTATCCGTCGCCCGGCGTCGTCGTCGCCGCCGCCGAGTAGACGACGTCGTCGGGAGAGCGAGAGAGAGAGGAGGGATCAGCTGATTGCCGCCGGCTGCTCTCTCTCTTTCTCTCTCCCTCGGCGTTTCGCGTCGCGCAGCGCCTAGGAGGTGCGCGCGGGAACGAGCGAGAGAGGAGCCGAATGCATGAATGAGCCCTGATACGCGTGGCGAAGCTCGCGCTCGGTGCAGGGTGGGAGAGGGGGATTGTCGCCGCGACGCCGGGCCTCGTGGTTTCCGAGTGGAGCCGGCTGGCTCTCCCGCGGCCTTTTCCGCGTTCCGTCGCGTTGTCAGCCGATCGGCCGGCTCGGAGCACCGAGCCAGGGTTGCGGGGTGCGATCTGAGACCAGGCGTTTCGGTGGGATAAGACTGAAACCACGTTGTACGCAGAAGCTTAATGAATACACTTGTGACTTCCTTAGTTGTGAAGTAAAGTCGGTGATTAAGTTAGAGTGCACATTATTAATTTTGACTTTTGCGTCATCACGAAAATACGTCGCAACATTTTGTATACTATACTAGTCCTATATCGTTTAAAAACATATTCTGATCCGATCGTTTTAAATCAGTTTTCATGTTTAAATATTTTTCATAAAAAATCATGCGAAAATTAATCAAACATATTAATTTGTCGATGTACATTTTAATAAGCAGTTCCACAAAATTTCATAGTTCCCACCAGAGAGGAAATAAATCGAAAAAGAAAAAAGAAAAAGGTCGTAGGATGAAAAAGCAACCTACCCACTTCACGGCTCCAATAAGAAAGTTGGGTCGAAGTTAAGCGAAGTGTACAGAAAATACCGGTAGATCGTAATCTCGCAATATACCTGCGCCTCATTATCATGCTAAAATTCAAATCGCTCGTGGACAGCGGGACAAAGGAATAAAAGAAGTGAGCGTCGAGTTGCTGCCCGTCGATTTATAGAGAGGACGGATGGGGCGAGAGGAGAGGCAACGGTGTGTGCATAACAATAATTACAGACGTGGCCGGAAGGTCGGAAGGTGGTAATCTGCATGGCGCGCAGGTATGCGTGGAAAATACTCGTTTCTCGGGTGCCCGCGGAAAAAAAGACATGCGCTTCGCATGTTTTAAATCGAAAACTCTCGGTATTATTCCACGTCAAACGTTCGACGGCCGGTTTCCGAGGAGCAGGGAGTTGAGTCATTTGTCGTACGTACGAAATGCTTTTAACCGCATTAACAATGTCACATACGTTTTAGATTTATAATAGTGCAAGAAAAAGTTGGTCGTTAAGCTCGCGCGTCAGTTAAAACTGCATACATAGTTCTTCATAAAGGATACACATATCTACACACTGACGTCTTTAGATTTGAATATTTTAAAATTGATATATTTTATACTAAGTCTACAAAGGTATAAAGTTACTTATGCAAATGGCTTAAGTGCTTGCGCGTGTTATACCCTCGCTTCAGCAGTTTGAAGTTATATCAAGTAACTTGAAAATTGAGTTAATCTAATCAAGTACTGAACTTTTGCACATGCGTTAATTATTCAAAGTAACTTTAATGCAAGGGCGCTATAAGTAAGGAACGCCGTAAGTATAATGCCCTGTCTACACTGGTCTTAATTAAATCTTATTTAAATCGAGACGGTATTTAGCGGGTGACATATGCACGTCGCTAGGCAAAGCAAGGTTTTTATAGCTTGGGTAATTAATCCAAACGCAGCGGTTAATATATCAAAGAAAATTTTCTTTTGAATTATGAAATTTATAAAAACAATTTATTTTTACTTTAATTTAATAATGAAAGGATAATTATTCATCTAAGACTTTATAATATTTCAATTTAATAAAAATTCATACAAACAATAGTAGTATTTTGAAAGTGAAATTTTCTATCCAAATAAAATATTTGGAAATTTACAAAAATGTATGATTCATATATTGCTCAAGTCGCTTTGAAAGAATAGACAAGATATCAAAGAGAAAGTGTCATCTGCTCTATTAAACAACTACGCTATTAAACCATTACAATACCGAATATATGTTGCATCAGCCAATGTGAAACGGCTGATATAACTTGAAATATTTCCACGTTCAAAATGAAGAAAAGAGCAGTAATGATTTTATAGTACAATTTTTGAGATTCAAATAATCACCCTATCCGAAGTAATGACCGATTTAAATTTAGAGCACGTACATTCACGTAATTTATATCAATCCGAAGAAAAAGAAATTGCTCAATTTATATCAGCAAAAAAGAAAAAAAAAAAGAAAAAAATTGAAATACCTTCTCAACGTTTGAAAAATTTGCTTATTACCAAGTTTCCCTGCCTCGCAACGGCAATTACCGCAGGTAAGCATCTCCGTCCATTGTCCCGGCACATCCTGTAACGAAGACTTCAGCGCGGCTCAAAGCCACACGCCGAAGCAAGTAAAGGCTGAAATTTGGTGCAGGTCCGCACGCGGGGAAACACGGAAGGGAGCGCACACCCTCCTACGTCAGTGTGTGTGTGTGACTGTGTGTGTGCGTGTGTATATACATGCGTAAAAACCGAGCGCGAATACTCGTGCACGTACGCGCGCGAGAGAGTGCACCGGAGTGATCAGCGAACGGATCGAGCGAGCGAGAAAGAGAGAGAGAGATGCGCAGTGCACAAAGGTGCAGTGACCTCCAAAGCGCTCGCGGAGCGAGCAAGTGACGACGAGGCTGTCTCGCTCGCTCCCGCGGAGTTGCATTATACGCGAGGAGAGCAAGCGCCTCGGCCAAGGCCATTTTGATGCCGTGAGCGCGCGAGTCACCGTCGCGCGAATCCCCCCGCGCCGTTTTTCTCTTCTTTTTCGGGACGACGAGAAAGTCCAGCGCTGCACGTGCTGCTGCCGGCCAGAAGAAGTCCGCGGTAGCGCCTCGGTCAGCGAGGACTATTTACTCGGTCGGGCCGCTTTACGAACTGCAGAGCGAGGGGGATTATAGTGGTCTTCGTGACTTTTAATGATGAGTATCTGGGAATTAGTGAGTTGTATGTTAGGCAATGTGTGGAAGCAAAAATTTATTTAAATTAAGATTACGATGTATGTTTATATTGCTTTTGGTGCATTTTTAAAACATTTGTTACGATAACATTTTTTTTACTAAATTCATTGCATTTAGGATTATGTTAAAAGTTAAAGTAATGCCCCAAAATAAAGTATATCTCAGTAGTAACAGTGTATCATGATATCAGTGTAGATGGCACTATTGACTCAGGTTGTTAATATTCATGTCTTTTTTTGCCTTTATATAATATTCTTTGCCTTAGTTACTAATATCGAATGGAATAAGAAGTATACATAAAACAAACTATACAGGCTTCTTTATCTTCGCAACATCTTAATTGCCGGCGGAAATAACCTTATTTTATATTTCAGCGCAATTATTAAATATACATTTTACACCCTATAAGAGCGAAGATTTTTAAATAACCTAAATATCTCTGAAGTAGTTTGAACGTCGGATAAAATCTTTAAATCCGTTGCTCAAGAAGATCTCAGGTTTCGGCTACTCGCTCTATCGTAACCCAGCAAACAGGAGCTAACATAACTAAGCCGACCGGCTAATCCTAATGGCTCTCTCTTCACTAAGCGAAACCCTTCTTCGATTCCACCAAAAAAAGAGAAAAAAATACACGACGAATTACTACACATGGCCGAAGTACAGTTGCGTAAGTTACGACTGGGCGAGGTTCGCGGGTACGTTATGTCATCTTATCAGCATTATCTCCTGTACTCGTTATCGCGCGATCGCGACTCTATCGTTATACCTTGTGCGAATTCGGGACGTTGCCGTGTACGCGCTTTGAAATTTGTTGACGAGCGCCGCGAGTGTTGCATTTAATTAGTGAAAATTGCGCTTGCCAACTGCGCCACTGCATCGGCCTCCTTTACACCAGCGGCAGCTTGAGAACAGACGCGCGCTGCTTTCATTTTATGCAAAAGCGCAGCAGTACAATTAACATCTACTCACTTTAAGACAAAAAAAAAGCAGCGGTAGAAAAGTTACTTTATAAGGAATGGTTTTGGAAAGTAGTAGAAATAGCGAGAGAAATAGACCTGCTCATTTTGTCGTTTCTTACTTTTTTGATCTCGTAATCGATCTTCTTATCTACCATGTAATGCTAATGCTTTTTTTTTCATTAATAACTTTCCGTTATTTGCCCATATCGTTCTCATTTCGTATATGTATTATATTGATTCACAAGCCTAATTTATTATTTATGTAATTTATTAGTTATGTATTATGCGTGGGTATTTTCTATGTAATGCTTGATTTATAATCAATAATGACAATAATAAATGTGATTGTTGCAATTGTAATAAGCATTACAGTAGCTTACTGCTTAAAAGCAGTAATCTCATTTTGCAATGAGAAACAAATAGAGAAACTTTTAAGAAAGAGTGAAAGTCTGTCATGGTCAGGCCGCACTATACTCCGTGTACCAGCACGACTACCGAACAAATAAAAACTTATTTTCCAACTAAAATCCGTTTGTTTTATATACCACAACCTTAAGAAGTGAACATCTTGAAAACAACCTATTATTTATATTTTTTTTTTTAAATTTCAGATAGATAGATATTGAGACTATTTACCATCTATATTATACAATTGAACGTGAAAAAAAAAGAATATAAAAAAAAATATTGTTCTTAACAAATTATTGAAGATTAGTGGTATTATGAATAAGTTATAAAACCAACGAAGAAAGACATAAAAGACGAAGAGCACGACTAGGTGTTCGGAAGTGGAGGACAGCTGCCGCTTCGGTGCATTCTTCAAGTAAACGACTCTTGTCTCAACTCCTGTTCATGCCTCTGTCTTCGTCTCACTTTCCCTGCGTCCTCCGCCCCCCTCGTTCTCGCATTCGTTTTCAGCGCCGTAACGCAGCTAAAGGAGTTGAACCGCTGCAGGAGGCTACGCGGTGCACTAACCACTTTTCCGTGCAACGCTAATATTCGCACTTGCACATTTTTGCAAGAGAAAAATGCAGTTGAAAACGCCATTTTTATTGCAATAGCTACTTTAATCTTTTCATTCGTTATTTCATTTCTAACTGTTCATTGAAAAAAATAAATAGGAAAGTTTCCTATAAATCATTTATAAATGGAGGATACACTGGATACTTGAGAAAAATTACTATATTCCTTGGCAAAATTAAAATTTTTATAGCAAAATTGCCATAACTATGGTAATTTTTATCATGCATCAAATTTGTCCTCGACCTTCAAGAATTTATAGTTAATTTTCCTATTTTATTTTTTTTACTTAAGAAAAATTACTGAAATCCTTGGCAAAATTACAATTTTTATGGCAAAACTTGCCGTAAATGTCGTCATTTTTATCATGTATCAAATTTATCCACGACTTCCAAGAATTTATAGTAAATTTTCGTTTTTAGTTTTCTCAGCCATGCATTTATTTGACTGGAGATTTTTGTACCACAAAGTTGCTCTTTACAGCAGAAACAGAACCATCCAGTTTTATATATCAAACGAGCATCTCGAGAAAACATATTCAAGGCACAATCCGATCGAAATTCCACTTGCCGAGGCACGACCGGAATCGTCGTCGCGACCGCCGTCCACGGGAGCGCACGGCGGTGAACAAAGGAGGCAAGGGGGGGGAGGTTGAGACACCGAAAAAAAAGTCGTTCGATCCGGGAAAAGCAAGGAAATCCGCGTGGCTTTCGCACGGGCGACTCGCCGATATATAGGTATAGCAGACGTGTGCGCGCGGGGCTCGGGTGATAGTCCGTCAGATGCGCGGCCGGTGCCGCTCTTTATCTCTCTCGCTCCGCCGGGCCTGCGACGCCACGTTGCCACGTCTCTCGCTCGTCCTGCTGTGTGCGTGTGCGAGTGTTGTGCATGTGTTCGGGCGCGTGGATGTATACGGGTGCTGAGCGGAGCCGCTCCATGCGCTCTCCTCCCGACTGTCTTCTTCTATATGCCTCTTCCACTCCGGGCTCGGCGCGTATCCATCAATTTTACGCCGCTCCGATTCTTCACCCCCTCGCGACTCTGCGCGCGGCCTTCCTTTTCGTTTCTAATTTGGCGCTGCTGCTCCTTTTGTGGGCAGACTCGTTTTCGCTTGTATTATACGCTCTTTTTTTTATGCGAACGAATTGATCGAATTCACTTCTTTTTTGTTCGTAAAAAATTTGTTTATTATATGTAAATGACTGTTTGTAGTTTGGCGATGTTTTGTTAGTTTTTTATGTAAAAAATGACTGAATCATGCGTATGCCTACGTCTTTTTTAACGTAACTTATTGCGCCTTGCTTCTTACAGGCTACACTTTGTAACCGCTCTGCGATTAGATCGTTTCATCTGTCGCCTTTATTGTGATTTTGATGACTTCAATGAGATAATCTGATTCAGCAATTAAGTCTTTACTCTATTCATCAACAAAACAATTGGCATTTTAAATAGTAACGGTATGTTTAAAAAAAATATCAATAAAAAATATTCTAAAAATTGGTCAATTAACATTTTTGGAGCACATTCTATTCAATAAATTTTTTATCAATAAAAGATTCTTTTAGTTGAGTCGATATTTTAGGTAGAATATCGGATCAACTCCTAGTATCTTTCCATAGGTACATTTTTAGAATGTGAAATGCTTCGACGATCCCTAGAGTTCTATATTTGCTTAACTTTGAGGCATCAGAGGAGGTGTTTGCGTTCAAGGACCTGCGAATCGCGTGGTTTTTCAATTCCCGTACAGTAGAGGGATTCTGCGAGCGAAACCGCGTATTGACACTCGCGCAGTCGGGGCACGTAAAAACGTGCTCCCGAGAGCGGCCACTACTGGTTTCTATAATTTAGTTTAGTGGGAGGTTCTTTTTTTTAAAAAAAAGAGCGTAAAAAATTTTTGGTACGCGATTCCGTGCGGGTAGTTAGAAAGTTCGTTTGGTAGAAAAATGAAAATGCAACGGTTGTAAAAAAAGTAGAAAAATACAGGTGTATCCCGAACTTTTAGGCTCCCCTCAGCAGTTGCTGGTAAAGTTTACGCGAAAGCTACAATTTTGGGAGCACCGCAAATACTTTGCTCTTGCAACTTTTATTTCGAAAAAAAGTTCGACGAAAATTCGTTTTACTACTATAATTTTACGACTTTTAGCTGCGCATATACGGTTCATAAGGAGAATTCAATATCTGGCGTATATACTGAAATTTCAACCGTCTACTCGCGTAACATCAAACGTTTCAGAGAAAACAAAATTGTAGCGCAGCCATACGCACGATCTTCTCTGTATATTTCCCGCGATTTGAACATTCTACCGCAAATAGCATCATTAAATGAGAGTATATTTTTAATCGCGATTGATGTCACGTCTTTCTTAGGGACTGTTATGCGTAATACTTGACTTGAAAATTGCAATTAATGAAGAAATACGTGCATTATTATCTTACAAAAATGACTCAGATTAAATTGCTCCGAAATGAAGGTATGGGATTTATGGAGGTTACTGAAACGTTTCATTAGCTCATAATAATCAAAATAGATTTCCGAAGCATTGCCAAAAATGTTTACTACTACAATCTTTGTGGAATACACCTACTAAGTATTTTATACATTTCAAGTAATTTCGATTGAATAGTTTAATTGAAAAAGATTTATTTAAAAATTGTTAAAAAAACAACGAAAATTTTCTAATTTATAAGAATGTTCAGAGATTGCTAATCTAAGGAACAAATTCGCCCGATACTTTCTCCTCTGAAAAAAAAATCCGAGCAAAAAGCCGTCCGTCTTCCATCGAGAAGACTGACCAGCGATTGCGGGCGACGGTCGTCAATCCGAGAGTAGCGTCGGCGACGGGCGGCTTTCGGCAGCATCGGGCGCGCACGTGCGCTCCTATCCGTCCCTCTCTTTCTCCTATTCCTCTTTCTCCGGAGGCCAGAAAAATCTTTCGGAGGGATCGGGACACACGCGCACACCGACAGGCAAGGGGGGGCCACCCTCGCGCTGGTCCCCGGCCGCACGGTTTCATAAGTCCGTCTCCTTCTGTTCGAAGAGAGAAGAAGGAGAGGCGAACCGGCGACGTTGCCAGACATACGGATACGACGAGGTTTACGAGGCGGCGGCTTCCGAGGGCCCGGGACACGCAATTATCGCTCATTAACCGGACGCGAGCCGCGCGCGTCGCTCATCGCTCGCCGTTCGCGCCCGCGCGAGGATCGCTCTCGTCACGCGCGGTTAGCCCGACGCGCCGCTATCCACACCGCACGCGCTGCGCTTATTCAAATACGCGGAGTCAATTTTTTTTTTTTTTCAAGCTTTATTCGCGTCAATATCAACTTTCATTGTTCGACGGGTTACGTAGAAGGAAATAAATTTAACTTGGGATGATGTAAGAGGACATAATTTTGCGACGAAAATAGATCAAGGATTTTTTTGATATCTTACAATTAGTGCTTTTACAACTTGGGTAGTCATTGTACGGGAATAAGAAATACGAGAGTAAAATATTTTTCTTTGACTAAAGTAGTCATTTTAATAAATACTTTCATTTTAATTAATCTTTATTTCAATCATGCGTAATAAAATTAAATGAAAAATTACTTCTTAATTTTCGGAGCACCAATAAAAACTGCTCGCAGATGGCTTGTATCGTAATCTTTGAAATTTTAAATTAAAAAAGTTAAACTGACGAATTGAGGTTAATTAATTATTGATTATATCAATTATTTTCAACTCAGATTACTACATCTCCAATTAAATCTGCAAATGAATCTCAAATATCCCTCGCCAGACTAATCCTGAATGCAATCCAATTCCAACTCCCAAAACATTCTTCTCCTCGCCTCAAAGAAAAACACGCCGATAATGATAAGGTCGTTATAAAAAGGAAAATCGCAGTGATTCAAGATGTGCCATGGAGTGGGGGGGAGTTTCGCGCGATTTTCGTGGCTGCGGACGGTCGCAAATGGCAGAGGCTCGCTCGGGCGCGGTGTTGCCGTATCGACCGCTCTCGCGCCTCGGGAACAAACGTGCGCGGCTGCTATGACGGTCCCGCGCCGCCGCGGCGGCGAATCGAGCACGGCGAAGTGCCGTAACTCCCCGCGAGCTCCCCTCCACCTTTGCGCCGGGATATCGTACACTTTACGTGTGTGTAGGTACGGTACAACGAGTTGCGACGATTCGCCTGCTAATCGCGACTTATTTTTTTTTTTCTTTTCATATTTTTTTTTGTACGAGTTGTTTGAACTGAACATTTTTCTAGAGGTTCTCGAAGGACGCTACGGTATTGCGTTGTAGCAATTGCGGTTATTGATGTACGACACTGAATGGTAATTTTTTGTTTACGTTGTTAGAGCTAATTGAAAATAAAAAAACAAAAAAACAAAATGCTAAATATTTTTTTAAGTTACAGAAGAAATTGTATGTTTGCATTCCTTTGTTCCCGCGTACTTTTGAAAGCAACAGAATCATTTTAATAATGGATTTTTCAACTAAAATTTATTTAGTGTATATTAATGTTTGATGACTGTATTTAGAAGTGCATTATTTATTTAATATACGATATAAACATTTCTTGATATGAAAAAAAATTTCTTCAAAACTGATTGGAACAATATTAACGAAGTATAGACTCGTGCAGTTGTAAATTACGCGTAGGTTCATCTATTGCTCGGATCGCAACCTATAACTTCTTACACATGTACCCATGCGTTTTGCAAACAGCACGCAATGATTAAAAGTAACGATGAATCCGCACGCAATACATCACTGTTCGAGTCCACGTTTACTCTACACTGTGACCTTAGCAACAAATCTATTAAAACCTGATTGAACAAAAAATTAAAAAAAAGTCATCGAATGGCAATTTAAAGTAATTTACTAAAAGGAGGAAAAAACGAGAGTAACTGAAAATATGATGCGAACGCGGCATCAGGCACTTTGGAGAATAAAATGTGTCGGCGAACAGACGGGGCGACGACTGCTCCGCCGTCGAGCCTGGACAGCTCGCGCAACTCGTCGCACCTCCTCGCAGTGTGGCACCTGACTCAGCAGAGTATATCGCGCGAGTCTCGCTCTCGGTCTCGGATTCCTCGACACCCCCTTCCTACTCTCCCCCTTAGGCTGCAGTAGCGCCGCTGCAACTCTCAGCCACTCGCCGTCGAGAGTATCTTATCCGATTGCCTTTTTGGGTAGAATTAGAGTACCTCCTTTGTTCGTATAGCATTCGGAAAGGCGCGGATCTCTTTTTTTACCGTTTGCGGCGTACTCCGGCATTTTTTAAAGCCATTTTCCGCTTTTTTCTTGGCTGTACATTTTTTTACATTTTAATCACGAAAATAATTGTTGTTTATTGTACTTTTTTATATTGCTTGATTATTTTTCTTTAATTGTTGTTGAAATTACACGTGCATCCGTACTCTACTCATTTATAATTGTATGTAATTTTTTATAGGATCTGAGTTACGTAAATTTAAACAATAAGATAATGAACGTAGTTTTTATTATATCTGTAATATAGACGTTTCCTCATTTTACATATCAGTGATTTTGCATTATTTCTACGAATTTACTTATCACGCGAGTTCATAATTATTTTTAAATATTACATCCAGTATGACTATTGAAAAATATATTATCTATATACATCATAAATAATTACGAAAGCTGAAAGTGGTTTTTAACAAATTCGAGCGAATCGCCCAATGGAGAGAAAAAAATAAGCCGCCGCACCGGAAGGTATATGGAAGCAACAGTCGCTGCATTCCCGCGTCTCACGCCGCTCCGCTCTTTGCGCGCATATAGCGGCCGATGCACCGGCCGCGCGGAGGAGGGGCTCGGCCGATCTTCGGCGTCACGGTGTCCAGTGCCCCAGACCTGGGCCAGACGGATTTCGAGGCTCGCGCTGGTGGGGGGCGGAAGAAAAACGCGCGGCTCCGCCCGCCGCGCGCGTGGCATTGGCCCAAAAGCGAGCGGAAAAATGTACCGGCGGCGGCATTTCGATAAGAAATTTTCGCGCTCGCAGGAATATTCAACGGCTCGAAATCGCACATTTAGATAATGCCGCCTGCGCTCGTCGGAGCGAATATTAGCCGCTGCACTCGCGGACTAAGAATAGTAAATTGTCTTTATTTAATATTAGTTTCGAGCGGGAAATATTACGCAAGCGAAGGTAAAGATTTAGCGATGTGTTTCCTCGTGCGCTCCCCGGGTATGAACGCGTATTTTATTTGGTAAAATGACGTGCCGATAGCGTGATTGTACTTCTCTTACGTAAGTTTAATAATGTCTTATTAGCGAATGAAGGCTGACTTAGAAGTAGATTTTACGATCATTTTTATCGTGGCCTTTATATAAGCATGTAACGGTATCTATTGATTTTTTTGTTTAAATAATAAATTTTGTCTTATTGACACTGGCAAGTAAGAGACCGCAGTAGCAGAGGATTTTGTAGTACGAAGAAATCGATTTCTTTAACGAAAAACTTTACATTTTTCATCAATTATTCAAAGCAAATATTTAATGTACCTGGAATGTGTTTTCGATAAAAATAGCTCGCACCGCCTAGAAGTAAATTCCCGAGTATCCGGTCTGGAATCGATTTTGCACTTTGCTAAATGAAATAATAATCAAGCATCAATTTAGTTTACCAATCGAGACGGAAATTCCACGATTTTTTTTACCATCATTAGAAAGCAAAAAAAAAAGGAAGATTAGTTTTGAAAAGACTCCAGTGTATTTGAATACGCGGTCGATGAAATTTCAAAAAATTCACCACTCGACGCGCACTCGCAGCCTCAGAAGTATATATGCGCGCGCGGGGGGCATTGCTCACTCGCGGCATCAAAGCTCGTGGGCACATCGGGGAAGAATCCTCCGTCTCGCTCGCGCGCGGCGCATGCCTCGCCTGAAAATCGCTATATACGCGTCGCGCGAGCAAAACGAAGACGGAAAATAACGAGAGCGAGCGAGTCGACGGGCGAAGTTTTGTCCGGGACTGAAATTTTTCAGGCCGCCGCGGGCGGACAATAATAATCCGGCCGTGGGTAATACAACACGCCCATGAGCGAGGGAGACGGAGATACGCGCGCGAATTTGCAAAAAGGAGCGGCTCGCTCTCTTTCGGCTTTTAAGGCGGCCAGCTCGTATCGCTGCCTCTTGCTCGAAAGTCAATCATGCGGGGGATTCGGGAAAGTTTATGTCGCTACGTGATTTGAAACGTTATGAGCGCGCACGCGCGCGGGAACCGAGCATTTCGTGGCTATTTCATTTATGCTTCTTGTTTAAACTTTAGACGGATTTTTTTTTTTAATTTCGGTGTTTGCTTTTTAGGTTTGCGTTTAACGAGTGTAAATTTTCGACTTAATATTCATCGCGATTTATACAAGATTCAAAAATGAATACTCGGCTGCAAAAGACTTCGCATAATGAGTTTAAAAGAAACAGTCATGTTTTAAAATAGTAATTAAAAAACTAATCCCTAAAAATGATTTAAATTATGTTTTTGTCAAAACCAGAGGTTATTTATTGCAATTTTAATAACATTTGATATAGCAATGATTGAAGGATAAATCAGCTCCATCTTATAAATGATTGTACCATTATTTTGTAATTAGTTACAAGCAGTTATTCAATGATAATTAGATAGCAGACTCGTCACCAGGAGAGATGTGTCAGAGTTCACTTAACAGTATAAATGTATCAAGTAATATGCTCTTTATCTAGACCCATTCGATTAAGAACCACTGTTTATAATCTTTTTTTTTTTGTGAATATTACAGAATGACATAATATTTAATGTCATTTAAAACATTAATTAATTACTACAAAATATTAAAATATGATTCATTAATGAGTAAATAGTTTGTAAGTCCATGGAATGAATAACTCCCTGGGCTAAAACTTATCTAATTATGCAATGGTTGCACGATAAATTTATTAATTTCCGAAATTTTCTGCTTATTTTTAAATTTATCACACATACAATGACATTTATTGTTTAATTAGTTCATTAAATCAGGCGCGAGAGTAAACAGTAATTTAATCTGATTATTATGAAAATGTATTATACTGTTATCAAAATAGATGCGCTGATAAATCTGCAAATCTCATTTTCAGTAAAATTGAACTCTCAATTTAGTTAAAACTGTAACTTCCCATGTAGAAAAGAATATTTTTTCGCTAACGTATCATTGTCGGGTAAAAGTATAAATAAATCGCTTAGAAAGCATAGCTTTCTAATAGTCTACAGTCAACACTTGCTTACAGCCTAGAAAACGACCTAAGAAATTCAGTGTATGTACTTCAGTCACGTTTCAAACACCGTACTTATTATCGTTATTGAAATTTCGCTAAGAAAAAAATGAACCGTGAGAGCAAGCAAATCCCGATAGTAACAAAGGTGAAGTTACATCGAAGGGAAACCAAAATATACTTGTCGCGAGGATAACGGAAATAGAACGTCAAATTAATTTTGACAATCAATTAACGTAAACTTGATAAGCCCACTTCAATACAATTTACCTAAGCTTTGTAATCGCCAATCTAAATTTATATTTATCGTACATATACAATTTATGATGATCGTAATACGGGCTGACGATATCGATTGATTTTCCAGTGATACATATACTATCTCTCCACAAAGACTGGCATTCGAAGCTTCGTAATGTTCAGACATTGATTTGCAAACCATATAGTTCGCTGTGGCGATGTAGCGTTATTGAAGAATGTACACACAAAATTAATTTTCTACCACCTTTTTAATCATTTTTCTCTCATTTCTTTTACTTTCCTTTAATGCAGCACAAAATTGAAATTTAATTTTAATTCCTTTTCCTGGTAAAAAGTACAGACGAATTTGAAGAATTTTTTAAATGTTATGAAATGTTTTTAAAATGTTCGAGCAATTTTTTTTAGAACGCAATTGTTTTTGCCTCGAAACAATTCATTTCACGCAACGTCTCGTTTGCAAACATAAAAAGGTCAACATTGCACGAGACTTTATCACACTTTCGACGACGGGAGTACATTCTACAAGTTCATTTTCATGAACTTTATTATGCAACCCAGAGGTCAAAAACCTAAATAGTAACTTCACCGTAACAACTGCGAGAAAACAGCCTTCAGGAATCATAAAATAACTCACGCTGCTCCGTTTCGTTCAAAAGTGCCGCAAAGACTAAGCGACGGCCGGTATACGCTACAACGTCGAACTCGAGCGCGGACCGGGTCAAAGTTCGAGGAAGGGCCGGCCTCGCGTTGCACCCTTCGCGTGTGCACGCACGCAAGGAGGCTGTCCTGGTCGCTCACTCTCTCTTTCGCACGCGCGCGAGTGCGCGACGCCGGGCGCGCGCGGCTCCGCCGCCCGTGTCTCTTTCTCTTTCGGTGCTCTCTTACCCCCACCAACGCGCCGCCAAGCCTGACCGGTGTGTGTATGTGTGTGTGTGGGTTTGTGTATGTGTGCCTCCCTCGGACGACCCTGACCTTGCACCACTTCCGCGTCATCCTCGCGCCCGCGCGCCGCGCTTAGGCCTAGCGGCTTGCGCGCGCTACGGATGCTGCCGCGTCGGCCCAGTTTTTCGCCGTTTCCTTGACGCGCTCGCGAGTATGGACGCGGAGGTGCGAGGGACTTTTGGGATCAGTGCGTTTGAGATTGGCGGGGTGTTGATGATGAGGCGGTGGGTAGAGCGCGGATGTATCTGCGGCAATTGATGAGTTTCGCGTGGAGCTTGATGATTGCGAGCGAAGGTTTGAATGTTTTGAAATCATTGTTACTTATTTTATCGTGTAAAATGATTATACAAAGAAGGCGGCTAGGCTGTATGCTCTCTAAATTTCATCCAGTGAAATTGTCACTTATTTTCAAAGCAGTGACATAGTTTGAATATTTAAAACAGTGAAAATTTACTGTTTTGCAGTCAAAACTGAGTCACTATTTTGAAAATCAGTGATAAGTTTACTGCGGATGAAATTTAGAGAGTGATATTTATTTTAATAGATAGGCGATTATAAATTGTAAATGGATTATTTTCTGAAAAAGTGCAATATTTGCCGAGTAAACTTTGTGGATATTTTGTATGAATTTTTTCGGTAGAATGAAATTTTTTATACAAATAAAACTTGATTTACTTCAAATTGGAGGTAAAATTCAAAATTGCGAGCGAGGTATTGAATATACCATAAAGTTTACACGAAAAATATTGCACTTTGTCAGAGAATCATTCAAATATGAATAGATCTTCTATTTTAAAATTAATTAATAAATATAAAAGTGTGCGTGTCTATAATAATCAAGTCAAATAAATGATAAATAAAATTATAAGTATTGTAAAAAAAATTAATGAAAAATAGAGGTAGTTAATATAGAATCATAAACGATGGATGAAACTACACGGAAAAAAATGATCGAGTAAAAATTACTATACTGTTTAGGAACGCAGGGACAGACTCGACCAACCAA